>CM059263.1:1547118-2147118 GCA_030347555.1 Lablab purpureus | reverse complement strand
ATTAACTTTTTCCATCTCCAAATTTAGTGGTTTTTCAAAGTATTCTTCTATGTATAAACAACAATCTCTCCCAATAAACTATCATACCTATCTCTCAATCTCTCACTATCATTTTTAACTTAGCATCAGTAAGTATTGACAGTAGTTTATATTTTATATCCCTATTGCATAGCCAATCTTTTGTGTTACAATAAACTAATATAGATTTTAGTCTAGAAATTTAAAATTGTTAACACGGGTATCTCATTCAACTAGGTATGAGCACCTAACTATAAAATTTTATTTGATAAGAGTTTATTGAATAATTACTTAATAAGACTATTAATCTTACTTTAGAGTAATTTTTAAGAATCATTATGTTACTCTTCAATGATTAAAATGTTTTAGGTGAAACATTGTAGAATGTACAAGATTGTGCACATGATAGAAGTCAAAACATTCCAGTCATGTTACTCTTTAAAATTGTGACTGTTCAACAATCACTCAAAAGATTACTGCAATTTTTGTACATAATTATGCCATAATATTCTTGTAATACAAGTAGTACTATAATGTGTTATGTCTCTAGTAATGTTATACAAATTATTGAATTTCACTTGATTGTATCAGAAATAATTGAATCAAATATTTTATCCACATACATTACATGCCTAGTTGACTCAACAATACTTGGTATTATAAACTTATATTCTTGGTTATTATTGTCAATGATTTTGATAAGTCTCTTACATTTGAGATTCAAGTTTTGGAGGACAAGAATATCAGACTACCATTTTAAGCTTCAAATGTTTAAGTTTGTATGTTTATTATGGTTTGTGTGTCTAATGGGTTTGCCCACAAAATTAAGTGCTTAATCTTCCATATGTGTTTTGACCTCAGTGATTGCTTCTTCCATCTAAAGGGTAGAAGGAATTGATACTATATGAAGGATTTGAGTTTGATTTAGATAAACAAGATGAGTTATTTCAAGAAAAAACTTCTCTAAGAGCTCTCTTAACCATGTTGATATAAGTTTGGAGCCTCATTTCCCACTAGTGTTTAGGAATTTTTCTTAAGGTTGAAAATCCTTTTGTCAAGCCACCTTTACAATTTATTTATATAGTAACGTGTAAGGGCTTAATCTTCATGTACACAATTCATCTAATACAATGGAGCGCACAATAGTCTAACTATACACACAACACGCAATATTTGCATCTAATTTTTCTTACATAACTATAAAATTGCAAAATTATAAATTAAAAATAATAAAACTATAAATTTATCAAACTATAAAATCATAAAACCATAGAATTATAAAATCGTAAAATTATAAAACAATAAAATTATAAAATTAAAAATTAAAAAAATTAAAAGATTAAAAATTATAGAATTGTAGGATTGTAAACTCATATATTATAAAAAGTTATATCATTATTTACATATTTCATTATAATTATCTACGAATTTTATGGTTAAGTAATCATCTACAAATTTCATAAGTAATTTGTATTTAATTATAAACTAGATTTGTACATAATTACATAAATATGTTATCTAAGATTGTGTCATATGAAATTCATTTACAAATTTCAAAGTTCATAGGTAATTATTACCTACTACAAAGCTCTTTACTTATAAGTGTTAGTAATGAATTTTTATCTTAAATTTCAAGTGTTTCCTACCAATTTGATTATAAATAATCTTAGTTTTTCTTGTAGTAAAAAGTTTTAAGCATTTATAATAATATATAATTATTCAATGGATTTCATAAAAACTTTAAAAATAATCCCTTTGTAATTCATTAAAGAAAGTCACATAATCAAATTAAATCGAATTCATTCAACTAATTAATTAAATAATCAATTATCAATTATTCTGAACAAAACAAAACTTTTTACTTTTGTTGCTATATTTAACTGATATTTTTTAAAATAACGGAATAAATGTATGAAGTGTTTCAAACTCATTAAAAGTAGTCAATTATTTTATTTAGGATAACAAATTATCATTTAATATAATTAATTATTTTAATTAAAATAATCAATTTTTTCTTAGACTAGTCAATTCTTTTATGCATAACTCATAAATAACTTTCCAAAAAAAAAAAAATACTGATTATCTATAGAAATAATCCATTATTGTGATATTTGTGCTCTTATAGATATATTTTTTTCAAATGATTCATAAAAGTATACTTGGCCATGTAACACCCAATAATCCAAAACAATTAATGACATGGATTTATGCATTTCATACATGAAAATACACTCATTCACTTAATTAAAATGATTTTGAAAATGCAATAATGGGTTGAGAAAGCACACAAATTTTCTCCTCCTCTACCCACTCTCCCTTTGGTTTCATAGGAGCAAAAATGAGAGTTGGGAGACCAAACTCTTCATTTATAGTAGCCCTAACACAATAGGAAAAACTAGGTACAAGTTTTGAAAAATGAGTTTGATGATTAACTAGAGGCCAAGGGTGCAATGTGGGTCACGTGATGATAATGATGTGATTTGATTCATATCAAGAAGTAGTGCACTTTTTTGGCCAAAATTAGTTAAGTTAGATTTAGAAAAAAGATGAATAAATTGCTTTTAAGTAATATAAACTAACTCTACATAATGAGAAGTTATTTGTATTTTGTTAATTGATGAAAACTTTGTAAAAAGACATGAAGTAATTGCTATATGTTATTATAAAAAAGATGACAAAAGGAGTAAAAAGTAACATTATTCATAAATTTGCTCATTATTTTAATTGACTTCTTAATCAGGTTGATGTTTTATGATTGGTAATTCATTTTTTTATTTATTTATTTCTATTTATTATTAATTTACTATTTATAAGTATCTTTTAGTTATTACATTTCCACTATGAATATGTTTTTCTCATCCTTATTTAAGTTTTATCATTCAACGACAACATTTTATTTGTTTTTTTATTTACTTTTTTCTTTAAGTGAACTTTCTTGCTTTAAACTTTAATTTTACTTAAAATTTCTAAATTTAATTTTTTAAATCTTAATTGTACTTATGTTATAAAAAATAATCTACTCTTAATTTAGGTGAAAATGTTGAAGATATGATATTTTAGGAAATTTTTATTATAATGAGACTTTTTTTTAGTTTTATTATGTTTTATAATTTTAAATATTTTAGATATTTTTCTACTTTACTATTTCAATATAAAATTTTTATAAGATTTTATTTAATTATATATTATATACACTTCAACTGTTTCTTTTATATCATAATTATATTTATAATATTTTTTTATTCTATTATCTAAAGTTATATTTTGAGTTTTTTTTATTATCATGTCAATATATTTTATAAAGATTATGATCCTAAATATAATATTTGAAATGAAAATGTTTTTAATACTTTTTCATAATTAATTTCATACATTTTCAATGTTTTGTAATTTTATTTAACGCATTTAACTAATAAATTTAATAAATGATTAGTCTAAATAAAAAGAAATAAAAAAAATATTTATTTTCTATTTAAAATAATTTACTTCTAATAATTATTTGATTTCTTTCCTATTGGTTTATGTAATATTAGGCACTAAGTAAAATAATAATGACATTGGAGAATACGAGGAGTTGAAAGGGAATCGAAAAAAGTTAAGGAAAATAGATACTATGAACAGAGAAAATACATTTGAGTTGCTAAGCTTTAAAAGTTGCATTTTGGATTTTATCCAAAAAAAGAAATGCCAATTGTGATTTTTTTATTTAAATTAACAGTCTTAAATATTTTTAATTTTAGATTAAAACAAAAACAAGATGTTAATTTTGTCCAGAGAGTCTGTGTGTTGTAATTTTTTATGAAAAAGTATTAAAAGTTAGGATAATTATTTGATTTTATTATATTTACTTGAAGTGTCAATTATTAAGAACAGTGCAGAGTGTTGCGTTCCGTCAAAAGTTGAAACGAAATATAAAGCTGGCGCGCATTACAGCAATACTCTGTACAATACACTCTTTTGGGTTTCTTACAGAGATCCACCCGCTCATGGCCTCGCCGGACGCCGTCGCAGCCTTCAGGCGCATAACCGGAGCACCGGAGTTCGTCGCCGTCCAGAAATTAGAGGTCTACCTCTTGACATTCCCACTTTTCATTTTTTCTTTCTTTCATCTTTTCTATTATATCTCGTTCGTTACGTTTCATTTTCCGAATGCGAAGAGTGGCGCGCTGTTTCTGCTAGAAGAAGCGCCGATCTAACAAAAATAAACGAAGCGATTAAGTGGAAAAACTATAAGCAATGTTTAATTATTAAGCTTATTTTAAGCTGCGTAATTGTTGAACTTAGTGGGTTCAACGTATAATTTAGTCTCATGTTACTGTAACACCTTTTTAAATTTCACCACATTACTGGTTTTGTCCAGCTGTCGTGCACATTTTTACTTTCCTTCCAGGAGAGAAAAATAATAAAAAGAAATGAAATGTGTTTCTGAGTTTAGTTTCTTTAAATTCCTATTTTTAATTTCTACTTAAACTAATAATTTTAGTTTAGTTGTTTCATTTGTTTTCTTATTTTTCTTCCCAAAAATGGTTAGGAAGAAATTTGTTCAAATTGGTCATTAGTACTTTTAATTTTTAATATGGTCCTTGTACACGTAGAGTGTTCTTGGTTTACTTTTGGATAGAGACCATATTAAGAATGCAGAGCGATATATATATATCTACATAATTCGTGATATGCTGTGCCTTTTCAAGAGTAAAATAACATACCTTTTTTTATATTATTTTGACCTTTTGTTTAACTGGTTGCAGGAATATGGTGGCAATCTAAATGAGGCTATTAATGCCCATTTTCTTGAAGGGGATAGGCACATGTATGTCAATATAGTTTATAGAGTTTCTTTTGTTCTCTTTCATCTCGATACCTTTATTGGAAATGGAAATCTTTAATGATATTACTAAACATGCTCTAAAGTAGCTGAGTTTTCTTGAATTATTATTCTCTTTTTACTCAGAGTTTGTTTGATTCCTGGACTAGATTATCAGGTCAAGGGCAAAATCTTGCTGCTGCCCCACTACATAATAACATTGTTGCAAGTAATCAAAACCGTGGTGAAGGATCAAATGGAATTTTGCCTTTTCTCAACGCAGCTAGAAGATTTCGACCTTCACTTTTACTTGACCCAAATTATAGAAGAGAACTTAGAGATCTATATAAGGGGATTGGTGGTGGCGCTACTGCATATACGAATCGCCCACCGCCTCTTACTTCCCATCCGGCTGAGGTGAGGGAAGTTCCTGCATGGATCAACAATCCATTTGAGCCGCATTATCAATCAGGATTGAGCACTTCAGGTGAAGATTTATCTTCTCATGGTTTAGGAATTCGTGGGACAGATGGTTATCAGAACCAATACCCTTTAGCTCAGTCAAATGCCTCACACGTTCCCGATACTGAAACAGAGGAAGCTATGCTTCAGGCAGCTATGGAGGCCTCGAGAATGGAGAGGAGAGGAGGTTCTTCATGGGAGCGAGTTGATGATCTCAATGTATACTCAGTGAAACTTACCATATTGTTTTTACTTATATTTCTAAATGCTTCCTAAAGTTCCCCTGCTTTAAATAAACCATTGTTCAGCATTCTTCTGGTGGTGGGCTTCCTCAAACTCTTGTTCAACAAGAAGATGATGATTTGGCCCGTGCAATTGCGTCATCCTTAGAGGTTTTATGATATTCATTATATTTTGTACAATTCAACTTCTTCCTTTCCAATCTCTCTGATTCTTAGCTATGTTGAATTTAGACAGCACAGCAAGAGAAAACCACTCGGGAGCTTTTCGAACAAGAGGAAAAGGAAGGGCAGCTTAGAGTTCACGATTTATTAGACAAGGGAAAGAAAACTAGCAATAGCAGAAACCAATTAGAGGTGTGTATTTTTGTAAGCCCGGGTATATTTTTCACATACATATACAAGATGCATGGGTATTAAAGAAGAAATGTATGCCTGCATTGGGTGAATCTACATTGAAGATTCAGGGGGTCATTGTGCTCACAAAGTTTGCAAAAAATTCAATCACGTCTTATTTTCTTTCTTTTCTCGGCCATATGTTTTACTTAAAAGCCATTAGGGTTATATAATCGGGTTCAGGTTCCTCCAACTTTCTCTTAGTTTAGCTGATGTACATTTCTGTTTTCTAATCAGTACTGTATTATTTAAAATGCAGAGAAAATTCTCCAGCTCCATTTCAGGTTACAGATTTGTCATAGTTAGTTGAAAATGCTTTTTTAAATTTACAGAACTAGAAAATTGAGTATATAAATTAAACATGAAATATTTTGAGTTGGAATATATAATTTTCTCAGCATGCATTTGAATGCAATCAATTAAGAAGGAAGTTTTTGGGACGACTTGTGCAGTTACATTATCCATTTTCACTTTGAAAGACATGTATGATCGGCAAGATAGTTTGGCTAGCTTATTATGGCAAGTAGCTTATTTGATGGGAAACAAGTTACTGGAGGTGTTTGGTTTGGTAGTTTTTTTTGAAAAAGCTACTAGCTTAAAAGCATTGATGTGATAAGCTTGTACATGTAGTTTATGATTGAGCTAGGAGATGCTGCTGCTGCTGCATATGTATTTTTCTTTTTCAATTTTGACTTTGATAATACCAAAAATTAACATCTAATCAGTTAGGATTAGATGTTTCATAAATTTATTTCTTTTTGGTAAGGTGCTTTGATAAAAAGGCTTACAAGGATTATAAGGTGAATCTAAAGGAGAGTTTTATTAAACGACATAATTTGTTCGGGAGTATAGTTACACGAACTTTGGTGAACCATGCCTTTTTCCAGCAAAAAAATTACTGATCACATTATTAAAAAATTCTTTGCGATAATCACTTCTAAAATTCTTAATCTGAGTTTGGAATTTTGTTTGAACCATATTATAAAAATTTTAAAAACATTTCCAACCTCAGATTTCTCTTTTAAGAGACCCTAGTATGATCATCAACAAATGTAGTGAACCAATCTTTTCTAGAAAAGGTTGACATTCTAGATGGACCCCAAACATCACTATGAACCAAGGTAAATGTTTTTAGACTTTTTACAAGGTTGAGACAGAAAAACTGCACGATAGTGTTTTTGCTAATTCACAATTTTCAATTTAATTAGCCAGGTTTCAGTTTTTAGCTCCTAGTTTTTCAGCTTTTAAAAGCTAGATTTTCAGTTGGTAGTTTGATTTTTAAAAAGTTATGGCAATTAGAACCATTATATCTATCTTGGACAAGTTATACCTATTTTCTAAATCAAGTTAGGAACATCGTCTGATAAAATTGTAGCTCAATATGTTGCTCAACCAGTCATCGGTCATTTGTCAAATAATAGTGCTGGTGGTCATATAGTCAACAAAATTGATAAGGGTTCATTTTAATATTTAGCACATAAAGTGTTTGATGGAATGTCAATTAGGAGGAAAGCCTCAAGGAAGATTCCCACTGGACACGAAGATAATCCCGGAGGTTATCTAAGTGTAAAGGTTCACTTCACAAGGAACTCAAGAGGAGAAGGGAATAACAAAACATAAAATCCAGCCAACACAAATTAAGACAAGGCTTGAATCATAAAGACATAAGAGTAAATGACATGAAAGTAAAGTGTTGGAAATTAAAGAGCATGAAAATAAAGAACATGAAACAATAATGGAGGAAGAGATTGAGAGAAGGGGAGGGGAATGGAGTGCTACACGCCACTTGGGGGATGATCCAACCCAAGATGAGTGGTGTTAGCCGCCACTTGAGCCAAGGCTCAAAATAAGACTCCAAGAGGGGGAAGAACACCCAAGAACACAACACAAGCTCTAGGCTATGCAAGAATGCTCTCTATTTCATTAATGTTCAACCATTTTACAAGAATGAGAGGCCTCCTTATATAGAGTTGGGGTGGGGACTTAGAGGGAATTACATTGGAAAAGATTCCTAAGCATATTCCACTCTTGGTGGCCAAGACTCACACATTCTAGAAGGTAGGGCACAAAAAACGGGTTGCCAATGATTGGGATGATGAGAGGACGTTTTCCAAGGGTTCTAGAAGGTCAAGATTGACTTCTTCACCCCCCCTTGGATGTCCCAAACTTGGGCCTCAAGCCCAAGTGCTCCTTTGCTCCAAACAAGGCTCTACTTGTAGAAAAAGGGGTGTCAAAAGCAATCATGCAAAACCCAAAAAAAACATGAGTTTAGAAAATATTTAACAACTAATAGAAATGCTAAAAAGGCTAAATAAAAGGGGAGAGGAGGAAGTGTCCCTTCTCATCATGCTTCTAGTAATCCTCCTTGGACACTCCTCTTTTTAATTGGAGATCAGGGGCTCATCATCCTCCCTTTCTTGGAGAGAATTCGACCACGAATTTGCAAAACCTGCATCAAAAGGAGTAAGATCACCAACATTAAAAGTGCTACTAACATTATAATCTGAAGGTAAATCTAACTCATATGCATTATTGTTGATCTTGCGCACAACTTGGAAAGGTCCATCACCTCTAGGGTTAAGTTTGGACTTCCTTTGATTAGGGAACCTTTCCTTCCTCAAGTGAAGCCATACCCAATCCCCTGGTTGGAAGATGACTTCCTTCCTTCCCTTGTTGGCACTTTGTTGGTATTGACCAACCTTCCTCTCTATCCTAGCCTTGACTTGAGAATGCAAGTCTTGGATCATTTTTTACCTTTCCAACCCATCTTGGCTAGTCCAAGCCTCATGAGTTGGGAGAGGGAGGAGGTCAAGAGGAGTTAAGGGGTTGAACCCATAAACAACCTCAAAAGGAGAGTGAGAAGTGGTGGAGTGATACCAAAGGATGAGCACGCAGAGCTAGCCACTTAACCAAAAGCTATAGCTGTTAGTAAGGGTTCACACTTTGATACTTATACCCTCAGTCCCACCACGATTCCGCGACTCTGATTCCCCCGCTCTTCGGGAATCTCGAGGGGACTTACCACACGCTGCCCCAATTCCGTCCTCGGCAGGAATCGAGCACGCGTCCTCGCTCTGATACCAAATGATAAGGGTTCATTTTAATATTTAGCACATAAGGTGTTTGATGGAATGTCAATTAGGAGGAAAGCCTCAAGGAAGATTCCCACTGGACACGAAGATAATCCCGGAGGTTATCTAAGTGTGAAGGTTCACTTCACAAGGAGCTCAAGAGGAGAAGGGAATAACAAAACATAAAATCCAGCCAACACAAATTAAGACAAGGCTTGAATCATAAAGACATAAGAGTAAATGACATGAAAGTAAAGTGCTGGAAATTAAAGAGTATGAAAATAAAGAACATGAAACAATAATGGAGGAAGAGATTGAGAGAAGGGGAGGGGAATGGAGGAATGTTCACTCTCAACCTCACCATTTTCCCTCAAGGTCATGGTTCTTTTAGTGGGGCAATTTGAAGCAATGTGCCCATACCCTAAGCATTTAAAACATTTGATTGAACTTGACCTTTGGAAATTGGAAGGGTTGGGAGTGCTCCTAGCCGGATGGCTCCTAGAAGTGGAGTCTTGGTGAGACTTGGAAGGCTTACTATCATGCTTTTCTTTGTTCCTATCCTTCCAAGAAGAGCTATAATAGTCATTGTTTGAGTGACCCCTCCTTGCACTATCTTTTCTTTTGAGTTGAGATTCAATTTTTAGTGCAAGGTGTAAAACATTTTCAATGGAGCTCATACAATTCTACTAAGTCTTGGATGTCTCTCCTCAAGCCACTAACAAACCTAGCTACCTTGGCCTCATTAGTTTCATCATGCAAACCAGCCTTAAGCAATAAAGACTCCAACAATTTAAAGTAATCATCCACACATAAATTTCCTTGTTGAAGCCGTTGGAGCTTCAAAAGGAGCTCCCTCCTATAGAAGGAAGGAACAAATCTAGCGCGCATCAAATGTTTAATGTCCATCCAAGAGGCCGCGGGTGGCCCTTGGTAATTATCCATACAAACTTTATGCCACCATGTCATGGCATAACCCTCAAATTCTACCACTATTACATCAACTTGTTCTTGTCCCTCAAGAGGGTTCACATTCATTAATTGCTCTACTTTTGCTTCCCACTCCAAGTAGACATCCGGATTGTTGTCTCCATAGAATTTGGGAATTTTGATGTTGTGGTTGGGCTTCCTTTGAGGGGTGTTGCGCCTAGCTCTCCTTCTTCCATAGTAGCCCCAATCTTCTTCTTCCTCTCCATTGTAGCTAGGTGGGGAATGAGTCCGCCTTCTCTCCCTTTCGGCTTTCTCTTGCTCAAGTCTTTCAATGGTCTCTCTCAAGTGTCTTTCACTTTCTTTTCTTGAGATTTCCATCTCCCTTAGCAACTCCATGAGAGGCAATTCATTTTGGGACTTGAGTTGGGCCTCCAAGGTGATGCTCTTCTCTTTGGCTCCCTCGGGTGAGATAGGAGAAGATGTGGAAGACATGATTCCTACAATAAAAAATAAAATAACCAAAAACAACTAGACAAAGGCCAAAAAAAAATATTTAATGGTTAGAAAGGAAACAAGAAAATATAACTCTCAAAGTGTTTGGCTAACTTCCCAAAGATTGATGGTATGTTTCACTCAACTCTCTTGTGTATCAAGAGTGTTCCAACCCTTAATGGTGAACTTTTAATCTTGAGTGGACTCAAATGAAGGATGTTCGGCCACCACACTCAAGAAACAAGAAAGAAAACTTCAAAGACAAAACTTATAGAATTTCCTAAAGACAAAGCAAGAAAAGTTCAAAACAAGAAAGAGGCACACTAAGGAAAATACAATCAACTTAACAAGAGATTATAAAAGAGAAAAGCTTGAAAGAAAACTCAATGGAAACACTTAGAACATGCAGAAAAATTTTCCAGCAAACCACACATAACAAGAAGATTAGGATCCTACAAATGATGGTACTAATTTGTCATACTCATCCTTAAGCATACAACCATGTAGTTAAATTCTAGAATCATGCACTTGGTCACTCTTTTCTTGCAATTTTTTCTTTTCAAAACAGCATATATAGCTCATGACCTTGGTAATTTTTTTAGCTCTTCTCAATGTTCTTTAATTGATTCTAGACTTAACATACACACTTGCAATGGTTGTAGATGATTATGAAGCACTTAGTTCCTATGTTTAGGTTCAACCAATCAATTCAAGTTACATGCAATTTTAGCTAAACATTTTATCAAACATGTTCAAGTATTAGAAACAAGGATAAGAAAACTCAAAGGGGAAAATTATATGACATGTGACTCAAGCAAAGGGAAAGCAACACAAAAAGACTCTAAACTTGACTCAAGCATATGATCAAACATGTAGCTTTCATGCAAAAACTAGTCCAAACTTGAGTTCTATGACTAGTATTCATGCACACACTCAACATACTTCATGTTGGATCATTTTGGCATGAAAATTAAGCATGTAAAACCAAAAAACAGCAAGCCACAATTCCAGAATTAGGTGCAGATTTTTTTTGACGAAAATTAGTTATGGAACCAGTTTTGGATAGATTTTGTCATGGATTCACAATTTGCACAAGCTACCAATAATATATGGATGAAACAAGAAGAAAAACACCTTATAAGCATGAAAATTAAACCTGGCTCTGATACCAAATGATAAAGGTTCATTTTAATATTTAGCACATAAGGTGTTTGATGGAATGTCAATTAGGAGGAAAGCCTCAAGGAAGATTCCCACTGGACACGAAGATAATCCCGGAGGTTATCTAAGTGTGAAGGTTCACTTCACAAGGAGCTCAAGAGGAGAAGGGAATAACAAAACATAAAATCCAGCCAACACAAATTAAGACAAAGCTTGAATCATAAAGACATAAGAGTAAATGACATGAAAGTAAAGTGCTGGAAATTAAAGAGCATGAAAGTAAAGAACATGAAACAATAATGGAGGAAGATATTGAGAGAAGGGGAGGGGAATGGAGTGCTACACGCCACTTGGGGGATGGTCCAACCCAAGATGAGTGGTGTTAGCCGCCACTTGAGCCAAGGCTCAAGATAAGACTCCAAGAGGGGGAAGAACACCCAAGAACACAACACAAGCTCTAGGCTATGCAAGAATGCTCTCTATTTCATTAATGTTCAACCATTTTACAAGAATGAGAGGCCTCCTTATATAGAGTTGGGGTGGGGACTTAGAGGGAATTACATTGGAAAAGATTCCTAAGCATATTCCACTCTTGGTGGCCAAGACTCACACATTCTAGAAGGTAGGGCACAAAAAGACGGGTTGCCAATGATTGGGATGATGAGAGGACGTTTTCCAAGGGTTCTAGAAGGTCAAGATTGACTTCTTCACTCCCCCTTGGATGTCCCAAACTTGGGCCTCAAGCCCAAGTGTTCCTTTGCTCCAAACAAGGCTCTACTTGTAGAAAAAGGGGTGTCAAAAGCAATCCAACATGAGTTTAGAAAATATTTAACAACTAATAGAAATACTAAAAAGGATAAATAAAAGGGAAGAGGAGGAAGTGTCCCTTCTCATCATGCTTCTAGTAATCCTCCTTGGACACTCCTCTTCTTTATTTGTGATCAGGGGCTCATCAAAAAATGAAGTTGTGTTTCTTGCTAACAAGTTAACCATTGGAGACCCAATATTTTTTTATGTATGCATGAGTTTCATTCATAAACTGATGATTGTTATGCCTAATAATTTTTTGCCTTATTTCTGGATGTAGTGGGGTGGTATTTCTTCTGAAGAGATTAATGAAGCATTGTTAGTTGAAAGTGCACTTTTTGGTGAAATTTCCGCTCACAGCTCTCACAGTTTTTCATCCTTGCCTAATCTGCAACATCGTCCAAAAGAAAATATGGATTCCAAGGCGCAGTGCGTATCCACTTCTCCGTCACAATCATTAATTAACTCTCGGTTGCTGAAACAACAACAGGTTTAGATTCTTGCTAATGATGGCTGTGTGATCAAGGTTTATGACATGATACATCATTTGTCATAATTTTCTGCAGGATGCTGACTATCTTGCGTCACTACAAGCTGATAAACAAAAGGAACTGAATTCTTTCTATAAAACTGAAAGCCATTCCTCACAGGAACAAGAATCAGGCAAAACGATGATTGAGAAAAAGGTAATGCTTTTTCTTAGTTTGTAACTTGTTGACTTTGTTCCTGCTGTTTGTTGTGATATGAATATGAAGCATGAGCCTTCATCTATTGTTTGAAGGGAGAAACAAATATTTTATGAATATGTTTGAGTGATTATTCCACGAACAGAATGGATTTTTTTTTGTATTCAAGAGTATTAGATAGATAATGCCAAAACAATTTACAAGAGAAAAATTATCTTATGATGCATTGAACCTATCTATACCATGTACCTAGGCAACTTTGAAAAAAATAAGCATTGTGGAAGTTCTTATCTTAACTATTCCTATTTCCAACATGTATGGCTGGTTATTATTACAAGTTATTAAAGGTTGGTTGCATGCCTTTAGCTCCTGATTTTATCTATCCATGTAAGATTGAATGGTCAATAACTAAAAAATAGTTCATTTCTCCATTCACTAAAATATAGTGCTTGTGCTTGACATGCCCCTATGCATGTGTTTGTGTGCATGGGTAGTCAGTCTAAGTTTGTTTTGGTTTCCTGAATTCATAAATGGTGGTTATTCTTAAATATATTATTATTAGATAAATACAAACAAGTTATTAGACGGACTAGAGGAAAGTACTATGTTTGAAGTTTAATGCTTTCCGGGAATCTAATGTTGGGAATGTTGGTTTCTCACCTTTACATGTCTTTAAATATAACATTCCCCCAGTAAATAATGTTTTCCTGGATTTCTTTAGCCACGATTTCCCACAAAATTGTTCTCAAAGGGGGGAGATGAGAGTTAGAATATGAGTTAGAAAAAGTTATACTACTATATAACATATAAATATCATTTAATGTGGTCAATAATTAAAATTGTTGGCAAAGAAATCATGTAACTCTTTGATTCTCAGGAAACTTATATAAATATTTCCATGAACATTTATGCCAAACCACATAGATTTTAGTCATAGGAATCATGATTACCAAGGATTTATAGCTACTAAGAATCATGATCTCTCGGTATGAAAAAACTTTTCTTGTACATTACTATAGTGGTTTTTTATTGCTTTGTACAGTGCATGCCATACTTTGTTTTTCAAAAGCACGACTGAATTGTGCGTGGCTCGTGATTGCAGGAATTGGTGAAGATACATGACAAGAAAGAACTTGGGCTTTCCAAGGAACCACTGTTGTCTGAGGAAGTAATTACTATTGTTGTTCGAATGCCAGATGGAGGTCGCTGTGAACGTCGCTTTCTCAAAACTGACAAACTAGAGGTAAAATTAGTTTTAGAATATGATGAAAACTAAATTCTGAATGATACGCAGCTTAAAGGAACGGAGTTCAGCTCCTTACAGAAACATATCTCTGCGGAAGTAAATAATGCATCTCTGAAACAGAGAAATAACAACAGGAAAGAAAACCCAGAATAATAACTCGAGAATATAGGAACCAACACTACAAGACAGTATACACTTCCCAAGCCAATGCCACCTCCAATACCAAATATGCTCTGATGCCCTCCTAAAACTACGAGACAGTATACACTATTATTCTCCAATTCTCTTCCCCGAATTTGCTCTTGCCAGCTGTCCATTATGTTCAGCATTTCACTTTCACTTACAACGGATTTCTTCACTTATTCACACCCTTCTTTCATTAAATTTCCATCATTTCCCCTTTTCTCTGTTCTCTCGTACACCAACGGCATATATTGCCCTTGGGCCCAATTTTCCCCCTCTTGTTTAGAGAATTGAGAATTTTTTTCCTACAACCAAATTCATTTTTAATGCCAGAGGTGATCAAATTCCTGGTAGGATTTCTGCATTTAAATTAACATATACTTTTTTTAAAGTTTATTTCAAAATTATTGATGTTCTCTCACAAGATTGTATAGGAAAATAATTTCTCTTTTCAGTTTGTAAGTTATTTCCTTTAAAAAATAAAACAAGTATTTTCTATTTTTCTCTTATTTTCTTCATGATTGCGCGCTTATGAAATAGTTTTTCGAAGCCCGAGATAAACATTATTGGGAGTAAAATGGCTATTTTACATTATTATGAAAGCATGCATACTTGACTAACGAATTGTCATTTTGTTTCCTTCGGTAGCTTCTCTTTGAGTTCATAGACGTATGTGGAGCACAGAAGCCTGGAACCTATAGATTTGTGAGTGTCCCTTTCCCTACCCACTTGATTTCTTGATTCAACCTTCATGTTGTTGAAATGTTTTCCCAAAAAATTACGTTTAGTTTTATGTGTGAAATATTTACTAAGGTAGCACACACTTATTTAGAGTTCGGTCTTTGGGAACACGAACTTTAGCCTTTGATTTGCTGCATCGGAGTCGGATAACTAATTCTTTTTTCAATCGAATTCTAACCTTTATTTTGTCGCATCACTACCAGAAAACTGGTTCACTTAAATCATTCATTTAAATTTGTACTTGAGTGTCCGATTTTTATTACCAAATAAGTTTATAAATTTATTATATTTAGAAAATATATGTTAGAAAAATCTTAATAATAATTATATTTAACTATTTATTTAAAGTCCTAAAAAATAATTTCTAATATCAACATTTTTTGTAAACTAATTTACTTCTTTAATTAATTATTTCATTATTTTTTAACTTTATATTTTTTTTCTTGTTTCTTTTTGTTAAAAAAAGAAAAATCTAGAGAGTTCTTCGAAAACTGAATTGTGAAAGTTGCCGAGCAAAATGAAGACTAGAATTTGACGGTTTGGAAATCAAATTTTGACTTAAAAAAAGATTATCTTGATAAATATTTGGCTCATTACGCTAGTTGTTTATTTTTTTTTTAGAAAAAGTTGCTATCCCTGAATAAAACTTCTTGTTATACAATGGCATGATTTCTGTCAATGGTGTAACTAAAGGTGTTGTTTGGTTTCCGTCAATGGTTTTATTACCATTATTTCGTAAGGTTATCGAGCACAACATGCTTGATAGAATATATGTTTTAAACAACTTAGGATGAATCTCATGACGACTGTTTCCTGACTAATGTCATTAGTTATGCTGGTTTCAACTTCCAAAAGTGTATGTCTAATTAGTACTTGGGGAGTGCATTTAACTTGTATATTTGATAATATTTAGAACATGTTAATGTGGCATCGTGACCATATCAAAATATGTGGGTTTTCATATCACTCAATTTTATGTGATCCTTTACATTGATTGTACATTCTAACAATATATCATAAAATTAATTTTATAACCTTGGGTTTAAGTATGTGATGCAGTTCCATCAGTTCCATGGTTTAATTATGTTCAATCACCATATGATCCGCTATCCTTGCTTCAATTTTGAACAGGTAAAGTCATACCCTCGCCGTGCTTACAGCATTAACGATTGCTCGTCAACCTTCAATGAAGTAGGTCTTAACAAAAGTAATGAAGCTTTGTTTCTGGAGTTGATTTAGTTTCACCTATTTTCTTTTGAGCATCTTGATCTTTAGTTTTGTACCTTGTATATTTGGACCTAAACATCCTTTTCGGGCTATTGATAAAGAAGAAAATGTAATATTTGTGACTTGGTTGGTTTGTCTTCTTTTTTTATTTCTTATATTCGTTCAGTTAAAACTAAGGGATTGAAAGAAGAGGTAAACTAATCTTACTTCTCCACAACCTGTTATTATACGTACTTTACAATTAATTCTGACAATTGTTTATACTACTAATTACTTTGGGAACATTCATGATGTGTTAATATGTATAGGAAGGTTTTTTAATGGACATCCATGTCTTAAACATTATGGTTGATTTTTTATATATATATTTTAATTGGTTTGGTTGCATTTTGCTTTATCTCATTTTTAAATTTAAATATTTTATTATTATTTGTATTAAGAAGTGAATTTTGAGTTTAACTTAATGTTAGTAAGGTGAGATTTGTATTCACTTATATACATTAAATTGATTTTATATACATTAAATTTATTTTATCTTTAATCGATGTGGAATTTCTAAGGCACCTTGCTTATATTAAAGATTGTTGAGATTATATATTTATAGGTAGTTCAATAACAATTTAATAGTGGATGATTCAATAAATTTAACAATTTTGGTAGGGTGAACTTATATGATTACAATATCATGTTAGATTTTAATCTAAAATTAATTGGTATTAAGTGAAGTTATATGCTGAAGAATAATGATTTTGAGAACATAGTTTTATGGATATACACGAGTGAGTTACTATAATATACTTCTTCACTTTTTTGTGGTGTAAATTTGTATAGTTATTTTACTGTTATTTATTTTTTTAAATTGAGAATTTCATAAAAAAGAAAATTTAAATATAAGTACTATTCACGTTTAAGTTTCATTAATGTTGATTTTAATTGTCTATATTTTTTCATTTTAAGTTTTTAGTATTTTTTTCTTAATTTTCTATTTGTTAAAGAAAAATCTGTTCCATCCTCTTTTTGACAAGTTTCTAATTGACAAGTTTCTAATGGTTGTGAAGTTTAAACATAAATTAGTAATAACACATATTTATTTTATTTATTATTTTATATAAATCAATAAAAAATTATATTAAAAGGTAAACTTTATTTTGTATGATAAGTAAACTTTATGAAATTAGTTGTAAACGCTAAGAATAATAATAAAAGTTATGGTCATTGTTAGTTTAAAACATACTACTTAAATATAAAAGTTGTACAAGTGGGTGGGTGTGTATACATACCAGTGGCACATGAGGAAAAAAAGAAGTTAAAATTTGCTCAAACTGAGAAATTGCTGAGAGGTAGATGGCAAAATTTCAATTAAACTTACCTTGATGCATGCAGATAGATAAATTAAACTTCTGAAAAGCTTAAAAAGTGTCGTTGTTTGGAAGAAATGATCCAGCAGTTGAAATCAGTTGTCTAACATGAAAAAAACCTAGTCATGGTATGCTACTTGTGAAACTGTTGAAATTTAATGAATTTGTTTAATAAAACCCAAAACAGTTACAAAAAAACCTTAAAACTTACCAGAAACTATCATGACATGAAAAGGTTAAAGCGTTAACGGTTGGGATTCAGTTAAATGTTGGGTCCCATCACAAAGCCCAAGTATAAAATTGGCATGCAATCCCGAAATCATTCTCAAAATCATAAGAAAATATCAGAATAACACTTCTCTGCCATGCCGGACGACGTCTCAGAATTCATCAACATCACCGGAGCATCGGAGTCTGTCGCCGTCCAGAAATTAGAGGTCCACCACTCTTCGTCTTCCCTTTCCTCTGCATAATCCTAAAAATGTCATGCTTTTTTTCATATTTTCCGACTTTTTGCTTCACTGGTTTTCAGGAATACGGGGGCAATTTGAATGACGCTGTGAATGCCCATTATCTTGAAGAGCACAAGTATGACAACGTGGTTCATAGAGTTTCTTTATTTCCTTTAATCTCAATGATTTTCTTGGAAATTGAAATTGTACTAAACATGTTCTAAGAATCTGTGGCTAGATTATCGGGTGGAGGGAAAAATCTTGTAGCTGCTCCAGAATATGTTGCAAGTATGCAATCAGGGATAGAGGCCTCAAAAATGGAGAACGGAGAATGGACTTCTTCGTGGGTGAAAGTTGATATTGTCAGTGCATGCTCATAGCAAGAACCTTACTATATTGTTTGTTACTTCTATTTTTACATGTTTTCTAAAATTCACTTTGCTTTCAATGAAAATTATTTCAGGATTCATCTGATGGGGGTTCATCTGATGGTTGGCTTCCTGAAACTTGTGAGTCCCTGCCAACTTCCCATCAGGAAGAGGTAACGAAAGTTGCTGCATTTGAACCGCATTATCAATCAGGATGGGACAAGAATAAAATAAAGGAAGAAAGGCTTCAAGCAGAGGGCTCAGTAAATGGGTGGGAAGTAGTTTCACCATGGAAGCAAACTGTTTCCAATGTATACTCATAATTGAAACTTACCATATTGCTTTTAATTTTATTTCTATATGGTTTCTAAAGTTCACTCTGCTTTCAATAAAACACTGTTTCAGGATTCATCTGAAGATTGGGTTATAATTAATGCACAACAAGAAGAAAGCGATTTGGCCCGTGCAATTGAATTGTCCATTGAGGTTTTTAAATATCAATATATTTGTGCAATTTGACTTTCTTCTTTTCCAATCTTTCTGATTCTTTTAGCTGTGTTGAATGTAGACGGCAAAGAAAGAGAAAGCAGTACGTGAGAAACTAGTAGAAGAGGAAGAGCTTGGAGTTCATGATGAGACAATAGAAAGAAAAACCAAACCAATTAGAGGTGTGTATTCTGTAAGCTCGATCGTATTTTTCATAAACATATACGAGATGAGTGGTTATTATTAAAAGAAGAAATCTTGCCCTTGGAGGTTTTTGAATATTCCTTTTAGAATGTCTGTCCACTTCTATACCCTTAGAGGTTTTTAACAAGTTTTGGTTCTTGCCTGTGAGGGCTGTGTGATCAAGGTTTTGCGTCATAATTTTTTGCAGGTTGCTGATGATCTAGCGTCATCCTGCTAATGAAGAAGTAGAATTGAAAGAAAGGTAATTAAGATTTGTTTCTGCTGTTTTTGATATGAATATGAAGCGGATTCCTAAACCATTGGATCATCTATGGATGGTCAATATTACGAGCTAATTAAAGCTTACATTACTTTAACTCTTGATCTTGTCTATCCATGCAAGATGGAATGGTCAATAACACACAATTAGATCCTTTCTCCACTCAAAAAAATAGTTCTTCTGGCTGCTACTATGTAGGCCTAAAAGCACCAAGTTCTCCTTCACATTGCTCTTGTCCTATTCACATTATTTCTGTCAATGCTGTAACTAAAGGTGCTGTTTAGTTTCTGACAATTTGATTGAAATGCCCCACAATCACTTCTCCGATATTTTAACAGGTAGGGCAATTCCTACGTCGTGTTTACAGTGTGGAAGTCATCAACATTTGAAGAACTAGGGCTTTCGTATTTGGAGTGGATCCTGAAAAACTGACATGTTTGATATTCATTGAAGACAATTGGAGGGCATCTTTTTGTCTTCTCATTACTTGTCAAGTGTTATATTTTGAAATGAAATAATTTCTTATAGGACAAACATATACATGATCACTCGTTTATAATACAGTGAAAAAGTTCGTTTCTGATAGTTTAGTTTGAGATTGATACAATAAAATGTGTGGATATTTTCATCTTTTATTTTCTTGATTTTATTCAGTTGTGTCTGCTAAAAACGAACATAAAGTCATGATGAGCTACAAACAGGTACACTATGATGCCCACAGAGTAAACTGAAAACAACTTGGATAGTTTAACAATGCACAAAAACGGGCTTTTAAATGAAGAGACAAGAAAGTGAAAGGTAGTTTAATATAATAAAAGGGTATAACAACAGTAATGTTGATTCGGTTGAAGGGTTGAAAATTCATAACAATAATACCTTGCCAAGACAGTGGAGATTGAAAGTTCTTATATAGCAGGTTTTGCCTTCAGTAAAATTCAATCTATTCTTTCAACAGTCACTACTGCAGACGTAGGAAAGCATGGTTTGGTTTCAGTGACACATTTATGTAATATTTGTTGCGTGGGAGAGAAAACCAGCACCACCAGTTTCAGGGATGAGTTTTGATCATCCATTGGAATGTGAATGCCAACTTAATTAGTAGCAATTTGAAAACTTATCTGAGACAATTTGTATTGCTCAAATGTTCACGCCTTTACAATTACTCCAACAAAATTATATTAAAATTTTAGTTGAACATTACCGTTTTTTTCTAAATCCAATTAGAAGTAAAATTTATTTCATTTAGTTGACATAAAAGTTATAAAAACTTAGTTATTCTTAACTTGAAGGAAGGGACCAATGCTCCTTAGTGCAATTATCAATATTCTCTCACAAGAACAATCATTTATTTCATTAACAATCAAACACATATATTCTATTTTCTCTCATGTTATTTCATTAAGACACACTTATGCAACACAAGTGTGAAGCTACAATAAACACTTTCAGAAATAATGTTATTACATTAATGTAAAAGACCATGGCATTAAGTATATGATTTTTATGTAGAAAATGTTTTTAAAATAGGAATAAATGTTACTAATACAACTTTTATTAATATTTATTAAAGGTTGGGTTTATTTTATGTTACTAATTATTTTTAGTATTATTTTTACCTATTAAGATATAAACTAAAAGTTTACATGATTAGACATAAATCTATCTTGTTTAAGATATTTATAATATTGATGGAAGAAATAATAATATATTTTAGTTGTTTAACGAAGTTACTCATCTTTGTAACAAATAATTTAAATCTATTAATTTGAATGATTATAAGTTTTATATCCAGATTGAAGAATAATATAGTTGCATATAATATTAGACGTAAGAAGTGCACGACACAATATCAATAATATTATAATGCAAGTCTAATAAAGTGTCGTAGAATTACAAATAATAGATGAAGAAGCATTGAAAGTAAGCTACAAAGTCAAGACACTTAAAATTAGTTGACAACACAATGTGGATATCATAAGGTACATTTGATAAAATGCAAAAATGTTTACCTTTACAATAATACTTACAGAGATAAAAGTTATCATGCATGTTGAGTGTAATAGTAAAAGTTGTTATCCTAAAGTCAAACATATTCCGAAAAACAATTGATATATGGGATTTTACAAGCATGCAAGTTGCATTAACCATTTTTAGAATGTTATAGAAAGAAGCAAAGAAATGCAGAGCGATTATAGTGAACTACACAAGACTTACGTAAGCTTTTGTATGCAACATACTTCATAAGTTGTCATATTGTTGTATAAAACTTTGTCTACTAGAAGACTTTGGAGTACAAGAGTTATTTGTAAAATTTTTACTAGTTTGAAGTTAGAATCATATGCAAAGATTGTTCTTTCATATATAATTTCCGATGGGAGTTTTTATTGTATTCTCTTGAACAAATTTTGTTGTACCACTAAGTGTGACTTTGTGGACTTAGCTAGGAGTGACATTGTCCCCTTGTACTAAATAAATAGTAAAGAGTGAATTTGTGTATTGGTGTAAACTACTATTAACAATGAACAATACTCATAATACATTTTGATTAGTGAAATCCTTTGTAGTTTGCAAAGAATATCTAGATGTATCCCAAAAAAAGATGAAATAGTATAAACTAAAGTATTGATTTTTGTTTACTATTACTTGAGTTACCTACTCTTGGTCGTCTTTAAAAAATATTTTTGATGTTTTAAAATTATTAGATAACCCTTTTTAGTGTCTAATCGATCAAGTTTTGTGAAAAATTTTCAAAGTGGTTTATAAGCTTTGTTCAATTACCCCTTTTACAACTAATATTTTCTTAGTTGGTATGAGAGCTAATTTATTCAGGTTATTTTTTTTGTAGAACTACAGAAGTGGATCCTATCTCTTTTATGAAAAACGAAAAACAAGTAGTGAACAAACCTCATCTATTCAAAGGAAAAAATTTTGATTGTTGGAAGTAATAAATGATTGTTTTCTTTGAATCATACCAAACAGATATTATGGAGTTTGTGGAGAATGGCAACTACATACTTATAGGTGACTACAACAAATCGTTGCCAAGAAGCTCTTGGACTTATGAGCAAAAGCAAAGATATTTGCTCAACTCCAAGACTTACAACTCCTTGATGCGTACTCCGTTAAGTGTTCAAAATTTCATGCATTTAAAGGTGAAAAGAAATGTAAGATATAATCTTACAACAATGAATAAGGGCTTCACTATTGTAAAAGAAAAAACTTAATTTACTTACAACACCAATACAAACTCTTTCGTATGAGTAAAAATAAATACATACAAAATATGTTAAATAGATTTCAAATCATGTCAAACAAGCTTAAATAGGTAAATATTATGATTTATATAATCACATTGACAAAATTTGGAGAAAAATGTCTAGAAGTAATAACCACAAGTTATAACTCTTAAGATATGCACAACATGTTCATTGAAGAGTTCATGGACATCTTAAAAGTGCATGAGTTTGAGCTACAACAAGGCAAGACAATCAAAAGAGTAAAAATTTTAGCCCTCTGTTTTCGATGATTTTTGGTTCGATAGAATCGAACGTCAACTTAACGTTTAATCACCTACTCGCAAATACGATTTGCAGGTTACGTTTTGGCTAGCAGTGATTATCACTTTCAATCCTTCTTTTTATCTTTTGGTTTTTAATTAAGGGATTTACAGAAAACTTAAATAACGTTAATGGCGTAAATAAATCCTAACCCATTACCAAGTGCAGAAAATGTAAAGAAAGCAGTAAATGATGTGCGGGAAAAATAATTCTATTAATTACCAGGGATAAAACCAAAAAAGTTGCAGGAAATCTAAAACATATGCTAAGATCGTTAGAATTATGCAGTGCTTCGCCATTTCTGCTCTCGTTTGCTCTCTGGCTTTCACTTACAAAAGTCTAACCCCTTTTATGTTCCCTGCGCTGTCTATTTATACCATCTCATTACAAATAACCGTCAAAAAACGGTTTTTCCCACGTTCCCCACTCTTAAATTCTTATACACGTATTTCCCTTTTACAAGAATGACGTGGAAATACCCCAAATATCTCGATGTCTATCCTTCACGTTCCTCGATTATCCCAGCTTTCTCGATCTCTAATCACGTATCTTCGTCGATGTTTTCAATCTTTTACCACATCTTCATCACTGAATCATGACGAAATCTCTTTACTTATATCTTCGATCTTATACCACTGGATTCTGCCGGTCTCGATAGCTATGTTGATGACTCTCGATATTTATTGATTTAAATCACCATCGATAACAGATGCCCCCAAGATAATATCGACATGAATGTACATACATTCGATCATTATCTTGTACGAGGAAACAAAAATGAAACATTCCTGACATCTCTGACTTGGCATTAAATGAGACGTCGTTTGGGATTCTCGCAAAAACCCCCTTTACCTACCCCTGTCAAATCTTTTCAGAAAATCCTTCGCAAATCCCAACCAAATATTTAAAAAACAGTTTTTTTCTGTTTTTCCCTCCGCGACGTTATCTCTTCAGGGTTTATAAAAACCCTACCTTTAGCCTTCACCTTCATACTTGCACTCAGCTCTCAAAATCTCTTGCCTTTTCAGTCCTCTCATCACCCTTCGTGTATACTTCAGCGAAGCTTCAATATCTCCTTTCTTTCTCCATACTCACCCTTTATTCTCTCAAATGGCCTCATCAGACGTTACCATCATCCCCGACGCTGAGCTCCTTGGGTTCAACGGAGCTAAGTATCTCCCTTTCCCTGGGTTGGAAGAGGAAACAAAGAAGCTTTGGGCTTCTCAGGTACTTCTTCCCTTCTCCCTTTCTGGCACCTCTTCTGCATTCGTCGGACCTTACCGGCCCAATTTTTCCTTAGACTTTATCAAGGACTTCTTTCCTTCCACGCCCAAAGGATTTTCACTAATCACCGGAGCATCGATCAGACTAGATTTTTTGGAGCTTACATCAAAAGTCTATCGAACCGACCTGGCTAATAAAAGATCCAATTACTTAAATTGGTTGAAGAGAGTAGAGGCAACTTACAGCGATCATTGGAAGAGGATCGGAATTTTCGATCTTATTCAACTCAGGAAACTCGACATATCATCCTTCAATATGTCGATGTTCCTAGCGGCAGTCCATCTATGGAATAAGGACTTGCATGCCCTAGAGTTGCCGTGCGGTCCACTCTCGCCTACACTCCTCGATGTTGCTGCAATAACGGGGCTCAAACCCGGTGGGGAAGTTTACACACTTGTCGCATTCCCCATCGATGTCGAATTTGAAGCAGAGATCGATTGGTCTCAGAAAGCCTACGGCCACTTCTTGGGGCATCACTGCAATGAGGATCCCGATACAGCTGTATCGGAATCGGAGCACATGGCTTTCCTTGTGTATTGGCTCCATACACAAGTTTTTTGCCCCCGCTCAATCCAAATATCCTTGAACATGTTTAATCTGGCATGTTTACTACATCGAGGACGACCCCAGATAAGTATCTCAAAGCTTCTGCTGGCCCACATCTACTTCGCCTTTCACGAAGCTGCAGACACACTTTATGCAGCCAAACCGAATGGCAACTTATCGGGGCCTATTTGGTTTATTCAGTTGTGGTTAAATTTGATCCTCGAAGGAATGCTCCACCCTTCCGACAAAACGCCATCGACATATCCCTTGGAAGGGGCTCGATTAATTACTTTGCTCCCACGCAAAATGAAACCATCTCGAGAGAATTATGAGAGATGTCTCTCATATTTTCTAAGTAAAGAGCACTTTACTGAAGACCTTGCTCCTTTCTCGAAGACCAAACTCCAAGGGCCGACCTGGTTGTGCCAACGATTCCCAGCTTCAACACCAGGCGCCCAACAGGAACTTATCGACATTTGGAGAAACTTCCTCGCGTGGGACATCGTGGTTGGAGGGTTCCAAATGAAGGACGTCAAGTTCTTTCCTTACCAACCACAACTGTTATCGAGGCAATTCGGCCTCTGCCAAATGCTGCCATTTCCTCGGTTGAGTGACCCACACCTTCATAACCTTGTCATCACCGAAAAGACTCTTCAAAAAGAGTTGAAGGCCTTGCTCCCAAAGAAGAAGCTTACCCTCGAGCCGCATCCATTCGAGCCGGCCTATTATTGCACACAAGAGTTCCACAATTGGTGGACTCGGTGGTTTTTCTCCAATCACGCTTCTATTGATGTTATTATATCGAGATTAACCACCTCCCCATCTCTTGTGCAGGATCCCAACAAATCGAAAAAAGGTAAATGGATCCACTGCCTTCAAATTATTAAATTCGAGAATTTTTACCAAGAGTGTTATAACCCTGTACATCTGAGGGCCACCATTTTAGTAGTAGCTCGTTCTCTTAGACGTAAGGTAGATAAAAATCGAGAGTCTTTTAAAGTTATAAACCCTTTAGGCAAAACCACTTTTAAAAAATATTGCCCTAAAACCTCCCGATTTTTCCCTCGGCACCTTTTGGAGTAGCCAAACCCTTAACTCACCCCAAATGGGTTAGAGAGCTTTGTTCCGAAAAAGAGCTATATCGAGCCGATTACGAAAATACCAAAACAAACGTAACCGTTTCTCGATTATCCTATATCCCTTACCTAAATTGTCGAGAGAACGAGCTATCTACATGGTTGCAACACATTAAGTACACAAGGATTTTGACTCCCACTCTTTGGGGTGAGAATTCTTATCACTTATCTTAATCGATATTTGTACCTTGTGTATAATTAACCTTTATGTTCGATTTGTATTTCAGTCAAGCCAAAGAAACTTCCTGAACAAACTGAAGACTGGGAGAAAGATGATGAGGGAACCCAGTCTCGACCTGAGGCGGCTTCTTCGATTCCCGCCAAGTCCACGAAGAGAAAATCTTCGAAACCCTTGAGTTCCAAATCCAAAATCTCGAGGACTCAGGTAAATATCTCAAAATGCCTTTCGACATTTTATCTCATCGATTCTCTAAATCTTATTTCATTTATTATTTTCAGGCACAACCAGCGCCAACTCGGGTTTCTTCTTTCGAGAGTGAAGAAATTCCTCTCGTAAGAAAGAAAATACAAGCCTCTCAACTACAAGAGGTAACCTTTATTTTCTCCCCGAGCTTTATCGATTTTCAATATCATTGAATACCTTTCACACATTCAAGTGATGCCTTATTTCAGGTTACCTCGACAACGAACATTTCCAGTAACCTGGATTCTCATATCGAGGCGACTTCTATTGTTGAGACAACAGCCCCAGCCTCAATCAGTCCCACACTTCCAACCCCAATTAGTCCAACACTCCCTACCTTCGTCAATCTAATAATTCATGTGTCGGTAAGGGTTGAATGATTATTTGTTATATCGGGACTTGATATTTTATTGCTGTCAATGACTTCGACTCTTTATTGTTTACAGGATCCCGTTTCGATTCAACCTCTGGCTGCTGTCATCCCCGATGAAGATGATTTGACTATCATCGAAGGTAAGCCCTCTTACCTTGTATTAATTCAAGTTTTTCTTGAACATTTCATTTATCTTATAATTTTATACAGGGGATGTTGCAACCTCACCTGTCGAGGATCCGGTCACTTTGAACGTCGAAATACCAAGTGCCGACGTCTTAGAAGTTGACCCTGCCCCCGAGGGCAATGTCATTAATGAAGAGGTTCCTCTTTCTGGATCTCCTCCTGCCGTCGAAGCGGCAAATCTTCCTCTTTCTCCAAGCACATCTGAGCATCAAGAGGCTCAAGATGAAGAGAGGCAAGATCAAGGGTCACCACATAGGCTCTCGACCGAGACGATCCCTGAGTTGAGCAACCTCACTAGCATATTGGAGGAAATCGAAAGAGATCCATTCTCCATCCTCAATAAGCTAGATTCTTTTTCGGATCCATCTCGGGTAACAAGCTCGACATCCCAGCCTTCCACTTCAACTTCAACATCTGATGTCGATGCCGTAGTGAAGAATTTCAGAGCAACGACATACTCAACTCCCTTGGACATCCTCGTCCAAACACCTCAACTAAAAAGGGAGATTCAAGAGATCGTCGAAGAGATCTCGAAGTTTGAACCCAAGACCCTACCATCCGACTTTGAAGCCGAAGTGAAAGAGTTCGTCTACCTCTTCAACCATGCTCGAGACATTCAAAAGAAGAGAAGACAACTCGAGACTCGACAGGCAGATTTCGAAGCCACCAAGATTATGGGAGTAAACACTTTGAACGAACACAAACGTTCAATCAAAGATGTTAACTCTCAAATGTCTTCAATCAAGACTAACAAGGCTTCGTTTTCTGAAAAGAGGGCGCGGATCAACTCCGAGATCGAAGCTTTGAAGCTTCAACTTATCGAGCTCGACACACAAGAGGAAGAGCTGGGCAACAAAGAAACACAATTACAAGAGAAGCGACAATCTTCTCTATCTCAGGCTAGGTCGTCTGCCATCAACCTATCAAGTACTCTATCTGAGATAGGCAAGATAGACCAAGACTTAGAAGACGTCGCTATCTCTTGGAATCAAAATGCTCGTGCCTTCAATGTACATGTTTCCGAGCATCGAGACAAATCAGTCTCTTAGTTTAGAATTTTCATTCTTGTAATTTTGTTTTTTTTTATTTGTATTATGTACATTATATTTATATTAATCGAAGAATTCATTTTAAACTTTCCTCTTATATTCTATTCATGTGTGGTTCGTAATGTTTTAAATATTTCCCATTTATTGTTAACATCGACTTCCCCGTTTCACAATCGATAATTTATAAGCGTTACCTGATAAGACTTTTATAATCTCATAAGGTCCTTCCCAGTTCGGAGACCATTTTCCATAACGCTTCGATTTCTTTTCCATGGGTAAAATTACCTTCCACACAATATCCTCTTCTTCAAAGGACTTATTTTTAACCTTTTTATTATAAACCCGAGCAATCTTATTTTTTTGCTGAATTATATTTTCTAAAGCATTCAACCGTTCTTCGTTCAACTCATTTTAACTCGTCAAACATCGAATTCCAATAATCTTCGCTCGAGATTTCTCCTTGCCTTTGAATTCTTAAGGACTGTAAATTAATCTCATCGGGCAATACCGCATCCTGTCCATAAACTAACCTAAACGATGTAGTCTTAATGGAATTCTTAGGAAAATTTCGATATGCCCATAACACTTGGCTTAACGTTTCATGCCAATTTCGAGGTTTATTCCCAATAAGCTTTTTAATCAAACTAATTATCACCTTATTGATCGCTTCCACTTGACCATTAGCTTGAGTGTAATAAGGTGTCGATGCTAGTAGCTTGATGTTTCTCGATTCAGCATACTGGACTACTCTTCTCCCAGTAAACACTGTACCTCGATCTATTGTAATTGATTCTGGTATCCCAAATCGATGTACAATGTGATCTTCAATAAAATCGATCACATCCTTTTGTTCTACATCTTTTAAAGGGATGGCTTCCACCCATTTAGTAAAATAGTCTACCGCGACTATTATGAACTTGTGACCTTTCGATGAATGGGATGTATTTGACCTATCAAATCGATAGCCCATCCTCTAAAGGGCCATGGTTTTACCACTAAGTGTAATTCACTTGCAGGGATTCTTTGTATTGGTCCAAATTTTTGACATTCTTCACAAGACTTTGCATAATTTATACAATCTTGTTTAATCGAAGACCAATAAAAACCTTTTCTCAAAATTAGCCATCTCATTTTTTCCCCTGCTAAATGAGCACCACATAATCCACTATGGACTTCAGCCATAGCAATATAAGCTTCATTTTCACTTAGGCAATGCAAGAACACCCCTTCGACGCTTTTCTTGAATAATTCGTCACCAATTAATATGTAACTCTTTGCTCGATACATGATCTTTCGATCTACCGGAGCTTGTGGGTATTTTAAATGAGTTATTAATGGTAATCTCCAATCATCAACGTCGAAATTTGTAATACAAAATATATCGAGATTCTTAGGCAATTTTTTACGAATTTTAATCATCTTTTCTAAATTCTCTATTGACAATTTATACTTAGATGCAATTTGTGCTGAATCATTTGCCTCTACATTAAATTCTCGATGAATATGTTCAAATTGAATTTCATCGAACCCTTTTATTAACTCATGTACCTTCGATAAATACGGTACTAGATTAAGGTTCAAACACTTGTATTCTTGCATTACTTGCTTAATCACTAGCTGAGAATCTCCTCTCACCAAAACATTCTTGGCTTTCATTAATTGTAAAGTTTCTAAACCCACTATCAAAGCTTCATATTCAGCTTCATTATTCGAGCAACTTGGGATTATTTCAAATAATAATCTTGTAGGAACATGACTTGGAGAAATTATTAAGATTCCTACTCCCGTTCCTTTATCATTACTCGATCCATCGAAATATAACAACCATCGATGAGTCTCAATGTAACAGTCAATTAAATTATTAATAGTATGCTCTGCCATAAAATCGGCAACTATTTGTCCTTTTACTGATTTTAATGGTTCAAAATTTAAAGTGAACTCAGTAAAAGCTAAAGACCATTTACCAACTCGACTGTGTAAAATAGGTTTCGATAAAAGCAACCTTAACACATTGTTTTTTGAGTAAACAATCACTTCATTAGGTCTCATATAATATTTCAATTTACAACATGAGAAATACAAACAAAGACCTAACTTCTTGATAGGAGTATATCGAGTTTCAACACTAACTAACAATCGACTTAAATAATAAATCGCGCCTTCTACCCCATCTTCGTCCTCTTAAGCTAACATACTAGCTATAGTATCTTCAGATGCTGAGATATATAGCTTTAAAGGCTTTCTTCGATTTATCGGCTTCAGTACCGGAGGATTGCTCAAACTTTTCTTAATCTGCTCAAGAGCATCTTGATGTTGAGTTTTCCACTTGAATTTTTCTTCTTTCTTCAAACTCAACAGTGGAGAAAACATGTGCGTCTTTCCAGCTAAGTTGGCAATAAATCTCCTCAAGTAATTTATCTTCCCCAACAATGATTGCAATTGTTTTATGTTCTTTGGGGGAGATATCTCGAGAATTGCCTTAGCCTTATTCTTGTCGACTTTGATGCCTTTCTTCTGAACTATGAATCCAAGAAATTCTCCTGCATGTACACCAAAAGCACATTTTAGTGGATTCATTTTCAATCCATGTTTTTGCTTTCTTTCGAAAGAAAATTTTAAATGCTCAAAGTGAGCTTATTTCGATTTGGATTTCACAATTATATCATCGATATAGATTTGCATAAAATTATCAATTAAATCATGGAAAATTAAATTCATGGCTCACTGGTATGTTGCCCCAGCATTTTTCAAGCCAAATGGCATGACTAACCATTTGAATGTTCCCAATGCCCCCGGGCATCGAAATGCGGTTTTCGAGATGTCATTTGGGGCTATGAAAATTTGATTGTACCCTGAGTATCCATCAAGAAGACTTAGCATTTCGTTGCCTGCTACGGAATCTATTAACATTTCCGCTATAGGCATCGGATATTCATCCTTAGGAGTGGCAGCATTTAGATCTCTATAATCTATGCACACTCTCATTTTGCCATTTTTCTTAATAACAGGAACTATATTAGAAATCCAGTCGACATACCTGGCTGTTCGGATGAATTTTGCTTTCAGCAACCTTTCGATTTCTTCTTTGATCTTGCCCAGGACCTCAGGTGCAAACCTTCGAGGTGTTTGTTTAATAGGCTTCTTTCCCTCGATTAGAGGTAATCGATGCTCTACTAAACCTCTGTTTAATCCTGGCATTTCATCATAGTCCCATGGAAAACAATCTTTGTACTTAGTTAGAATGCTGATTAATCTCTCTCGAGACTCTTGGGTTAATAACCTACTGATGAATGTAGGCCTTTTCACATTTTCATCTCCCAAATTGATCTCTTCGAGAGGATCTTGTGCCCCGATCTTGCTTGTATCGGTGATTGTTTTTTCAAATCCTAAAGGAGAAAGATCTTAGATACAATCAAGTCTCTCCTCTTCGTTATTGAAAGCTTCAAATCCTAAGTCGACTTCAATGTTCGACTTTATTTCCTCTACCCTACTTATTTTTCCTTCTTGACTCGATTCATTTTCCCTTTCATGAGCATATGCTGCTAATCGAGCCAAGAACTCCGAATATGGTTTATCCGGCATCATCATCGGCCACTTCGAGGTTGGTCCCCTCTTCAATCAGAAAACCTCGCTCTAAGTCCATCTTCAAATGGTGAGGTGCAAATGCTTTACAATTGAAGTCACTTGTGTCTTCAAAAGTAAATGGCCTTGTCACGGCCATAGTCTTTAACGGTTGGTCAGCCGTCGAAACAAACGCAGTGTATGCACACTGGTCTGCTTGTACCACTTCGAGCTGACCCTCCCGATTCCACAAAAATAATTTTTGATGGGCAGTCGATGGTACTGCCCCCACTCCATGAATCCATTCTCTACCCAAGAGCACATTGAAGTTTGCCCTTGAGTACAAAACAACAAATACAGTAGGCCTCCTTACTGTACCTATAGTCACATCGAGCGCAATCATCCCTTCAGAGCTCGATGCCTTTCCGCTGAAATCGGAAACCATCACATTGTGAGGAATTAAATCCTCTTTAGTTTTTCCAAACTTGTGTAACATATTACTTGGTAATATGTTAATGGCTGCACCTCCATCAACGAGGATCTTATCTACTTTAAGACCCTCGATCTGAGTTGTTAACATCAAAGGTTTCAAGTGAAACCTCATCTCTTCACTCGGAGGATCTATAAAGGCTGCATCTCGATCCAGTGAGACACAGGCTACCTGAGTTACCCACACAGCATTGGGTTTCAATCCAGGCTCATAATAGTCCTCAGCTTCTTCGAACATTCTTGTTGTTCGTCGATCTCTTTCTACCACTGGAGCAAATTCTGATGGAAGTATCGAGATAACTCCCATATTCATGTCTCCCTCCATGTCATGGTATGAAGCTTTCGATGGTCCTACCTACTCCCCCATCTTCGGCCTCATATACCCTGAGAAGTTCCTCTTGTTGAACTTCTTCCATTGGGTCTTTGACATGTTCATTTGCTCCCAAGGAGCCTCATAGTAATATTGAGGTTTTTGATAACCTCTTCCACCAGTATAAGATATTCTATTGAATACCCTACCCCTTGACCCTCTACCTCTCGAAACTTGAGGGAAATATGCCTCTCTTCGTACCCATTGGTTCAAAGGTACTCGAGCATTCGGCATGTAAGTTCTAGGAGATGCAACCTTAGGATCAGATTGCACCTTCTTTCCTTTATCAGACGCAGCCTTCGCGTCTTCAAGCTTCTTTTTCTTCGATTCAAAGAATGCAGTCGCAGCTGATTTATCAAATACTGCACTACATCGAGGACAGAGAGCTACTGTCTTATCCTCGGTCTTCTTCTTGATCAAGAAGTCCAATAATGTATCCCCCGTCTTGGAATATATTGGCTTCTCATAGAGCTCAAATTCCTTTAGCTCTCGACCCACTTCATCCATTTCCATGTTAAGGTGTTCAGAGTCAACATCATCAGTAACGTCAACCATGAACGCCTCAAAAGCATCAGAAGATCCAACACCTTCAGTAGTGTTAGTACGTAGCACAGGTTCCACTACATTGATCTGGACTTTGAAAGGATCAGAGTTCACTTCCATCTGTTTTTCCTCGAACTTGAGCCGCCCTTGCTCAATCGCATCCTGGATAACATTCTTGAAATGAATACAGTTGTTAGTCCAGTGTCCATAAACATTATGAAATTTACAATATTTTCTGCCTTGTCTTTGTTCTAGAGTTGGCAATTTATGTTCTTCTGTTAATTTGATTTGTTTATCTTTTAACAGAATATCGAAAATTTTATCGGCTTTGGTTATATCAAAGCTATAGGTCCTATTAGCGAGCTTGTCTTTTACTCGCCCTTGTTCTAACAATTTACAAATATAGGGTTGACCTACTTTCAATTCTGTCAGATTCGCATCTTCCTCACATATTGTTTCTTCCTCTATCGAATCTAGCACTTCGACGTAGGCTACTTTTTCTTTCTTATTAGACCTATCAAATTTTCGATAACGTTCATTTTCATATTTTATTTGTTCGATTCTTCGAACTTTATCGGCCAACTGAGCCATATTCCGTAAAGGTAGATTAACTAATTTCTTCCTTATCGGGAACTCTAAACCAGAGGCGGCCATTCTCACCAACTCATACTCTGGGATTTGAGTGAAGCATCTCGATTTCATTTGTCTGAATCGATTAAGGTAATCATCTATACTTTCATGATTATACCTTTTGATGCTCATTAAATCGACAAGGCTAACTGTATTTTCACCCCTAAAGAACTGATCATGGAACATTCTCTCAAGTTGGTTCCAATTATATATCGAATTAGGGGGTAATGTAGTGAACCAAGTGAATGCATTTTTTGTCAGAGAACTTGGGAAATATTTCATCCTTAAGTCCTCTGTCATATTGATATTACCGCATTCTATCTGGTATCAAGCTACATGTTCCACTGTGAACTCTCCAGTATCACCAGAAAACTTGGTAAATTTTGGGATCTTACAACCCCTAGGTAATTCTGCCTCTAACACAAAGTTAGGAAAGGGTGATACAAAATAGGGCTGTTCCACACGCCCCATTTCTAACCCTTGTTGATTCAAAAACCTGTCCAACACTTGATTAATTTGTTCATGTTGATATGGACCTCCGAACCGATTTGGCTCTTCTACCACTTCAGGTCCTCGGTCATTTTGTCTTTGACCTACATTATCTAGTGTTTGACCTCTTCTTAAGAATCGGAATTCACCCAATCGAATGTGAGGTCCTTGGTTTTGATCATTTACGGGAGTTCGATCTCTAATATTTTCTCCAACTCTAGGAACAGCTAGTGCATCCCCAATTCGAGTCATTTGATCTGTCAACCTTTGAAAACTGTCGTTAGTAGTTTGCACTAACGGGTTGAGCACAGTTGTTATTTGTTGTGACAACATGTTAACCATTTCGAAATTACTATCATCCATCTGTTGTCTTATCACATCGAGTGATGCACTTAATATACCAGTATTGACATTTTCGATATCATGATGATTTCTTTCGAAATGCTCATTATTTAGAGCGTATCTTCCCTCTTGATACCCTCTTTGATTGTCTCGACCCGATCTTGGAGTCGGTTGCCATCTCGGCATGCCCCAAGGGAACCTATCATTATGTGATGTCCCTTGTTGTCTAGGCATCGATGTTCCTGCCCCCGTGCTATTGTTAAACACTGGTGGGGGTATCGGTTCTAGCCTAGCAGATACATGGGGACCAACACTAGTCGTCACCGGACTAGTGATCGATGCACCCTGAGTTGACACAGTACCCAGTGTCATGTTTGGAGTATTGATGTTACTGGGTGGCCCTTCAAGCGACCCAGTATTCGCTAAATTACTCTCTTCATTTCTATTAACGTCGGAAACAACGTTATTCACACTATTTTGATTATTCATGATTACCCTACCACTTCTTAATAACATGCAAACAATTAATACTACTAAAGTGGATTTACGGAACTAGCCAATTAAGGTGTCCCACTGGGCGTGCCAATTTGTTTTCGATGATTTTTGGTTCGATAGAATCGAACGTCAACTTAACGTTTAATCACCTACTCGCAAATACGATTTGCAGGTTATGTTTTGGCTAGCAGTGATTATCACTTTCAATCCTTTTTTTTATCTTTTGGTCTTTAATTAAGGGATTTACAGAAAGCTTAAATAACGTTAATGGCGTAAATAAATCCTAACCCATTACCAAGTGCAGAAAATGTAAAGAAAGCAGTAAATGATGTGCGGGAAAAGTAATTTTATTAATTACCAGGGATAAAACCAGAAAAGTTGCAGGAAATCTAAAACATATGCTAAGATCGTTAGAATTATGCAGTGCTTCGCCATTTCTGCTCTCGTTTGCTCTCTGGCTTTCACTTACAAAAGTCTAACCCTTTTTATGTTCCCTGCGCTGTCTATTTATACCATCTCATTACAAATAACCGTCAAAAAATGGTTTTCCCCACGTTCCCCACTCTTAAATTCTTATACACGTATTTCCCTTTTACAAGAATGACGTGGAAATACCCCAAATATCTCGATGTCTATCCTTCACGTTCCTCGATTATCCCAGCTTTCTCGATCTCTAATCACGTATCTTCGTCGGTGTTTTCAATCTTTTACCACATCTTCATCACTGAATCACGACGAAATCTCTTTACTTATATCTTCGATCTTATACCACTGGATTCTGCCGATCTCGATAGCTATGTTGATGACTCTCGATATTTATTGATTTAAATCACCATCGATAACACCCTCAAAGCTCAAGAAAGAAAATACACACCCAACAAAGCTCTCAAGATAGATGAACCTTTGGAAGAACCCTCACAAGACAAAGACTTAAGAGAAAAACAGACCCAAAAGGTTTACTATAAATACAAGAAAGCACAACAAACTAATATTTGAATCAAAAGGTTTACTATAAATACAAGAAAGCAAAACAAATTAATATTTGAATGTATAGGAGCCAAGAAAAGTTATGAGAAACATCCATGGAGGATACAGAGGACATGAAGAAGGTTTACATGTTAATATAGTAATACCTTTGCAACTTTAAGTGTGAAAGGAAAAAGCAAAAGAAACAACAATTCTTTATAAAAAAATATTAGAACTTTAAAACATGAGTTGACTATGGCTCTCGCTCTAAAAATAATTTGTTAGGCACAAATGAAAAGCTAGACAATGTGCTTAATTGCTTAACGGAAATTTTAAAAGTCTTAGTTCAAGTTTAGAAAATAAATAAAAAGAAAATACATCTTTTCGTATAAAAATTAGAATTTTGGAAAGACCAGAATATTCTAAAAAATTATTTAATCTTGAAAAATGAAATACTTAAAAAAGTCATGTTCTTTTAATAAAAAGGTGAGGAAAAACTAAGCCTACTTATTAATCATTTAAAAAACCTTCTCTAATAAGAGAGGATTAGACTACAATGAAAAGAAAACCAAAATTTAGCATTTATCTCTACTGGATAATGATTCACCTATATTAAAAAGTATCAATCTATTAAGTTGATACTATTTTATTAATATTTTATATTTAATTTATTATATATTTAATGAAATGACGTAAATTAATTGGATATAAAGAAATTAGCGTGATACATTTATCATTTTCCATCTCGCTAAACTAGTTGTGTTTAAGCCTCGGAAAACTAACTAGAAAGGACCTCAAGCTCTACCTCTCCTAAATGCCTATGGCCAACCCTAAACCCTCAAACTATGAGTTTGAAGTGTCGAAAATGAATACACGTTGTCTTCGTATAAAAGATCACATCAAACATAATACACTTTGATGTGACATATGAAATATACACCTGTTATTTATATACATTAATAATGTTCGTTAGTTTAGAACATATTACTTGAATATAAAACTTGTACAAGTGACACCAGGTGCATACCATTGATGAAGAAAAAAAAGTTAAAAAATTAGCTAGAACTGAGAAATTTAAGTGGTAGACTGCAAAATTTCAATTAATCCTACCTTAAAATAGATACATATAGACAAATTAAACTCCAGAAAAGCTTATAAAAGTGTCATTATTTGGAAGAAGTTATCCAGATATAAAAATAAATAAATCATTGTATGCTAAGAAACTGTTGCAATTTAATGAAATTCGTTTAAGAAAAAGCAAAGTAGTTACAAACAAACCTTAAAACTTACCAGAAACTATCATGACATGAAAAGAAAGTAACACAACCTGATTAGGGCGTTAGCGGTTAGCATTCAGTTAAACATCGGGTCCCATCACAAAGCCGAAGTATAAAATTGGCATGCATTCCCGAAATCATAGTCATGAGAAAATATCAGAATAACACTACACACTTCTCTGCAAAATTCTCTGAACAAACACAAACTTAACCATGGCCATGCCGGATGACGACGCAGAATTCATAGTCATCACCGGAGCACCTGAGTCTGTCGCCTTCCAGAAATCGGAGGTCCAGCACGCTTCGTCTTTCCACTGCATAATCCTGAAAATGTCGTGCATTTTTTCATATTTTCTGACTTTCTGCTTAACTGGTTTTCAGGAATTTGCGGGCAATTTAAATGACGCCAGGAATGCCCATTTTCTTGAAGAGCACAAGTATGTCAACTTGGTTCATAGAGCTTCTTTTATTTCCTTTAATCTTAATGATTTTGTTGGAAATTGAAATTTTACTAAACATGTTCCAAGAATCTGTTACTAGATTATCGGGTGAAGGGCAAAATCTTGCAGCTGCTCCACAATCTGTTGCAAGTAATCAATCAGAGATAGAGGCCTCAAAAATGGAGAGGGAAGAATGTTCTTCTTCATCGGTGAAAGTTGATATTCTCAATGTATACTCACAGCAAGAACCTTACCATATTGTTTGTTACTTCTACTTTTACATGTTTCGTAGAACTCACCTAGCTTTTAATGAAAAATTATTTCAGGATTCATCTGATGGAGGGCTTCCTCAAACTTGTGAGTCCCTACCACCTCTTACTTCCCATCAGGAAGAGGTAACGAAAGATGCTGCATTTGAACCGCATTATCAATCAGGATGGAACAACAATGAAATAGAGGAAGAAGTGCTTCAAGAAGAAACCTCAGCAAAGGGGAGGGGAGGAGTTTCACCATGGGAGAATATTGTTTGCAATGTATACTGAGATTGAAACTTACCATATTGTTTTTAATTTTACTTCCATATGCTTTCTAATGTTCCTGCTGCTTTGAATAAAACATTGTTTCAGGATTCATTTGATGCTTGGCTTCCTAGAACTGGTGTTGAACAAGAAGATAGCGATTTTGCCCGTGCAATTGCATTGTCCATTGAGGTTTTTGAACATTCATTATATTTGTTCAATTCAGTTTCCCCCTTTCCAATCTTTATGATTCTTTTAGCTGTGATGAATTTAGACGGCAGAGAAAGAGAAAGCAGTACACGAGATTCTAGAAGAGGTGGAGCTTGGAGTTCATGATTTAGTAGACAAAAGAAAGAAAACCAACAGCAGCAGAAACCAATTAGAGGTGTGTATTTTGTAAGCTCGATCATATTTTTTAGACATATACATATACAAGATGAGTGGTTATCATTAAAAGAAGAAATGTTGCCCTTTGAGGTTTTTGAATATTCATTTTAGTGGTACAATTCAATATCTGTCCACTTCTATGCCCTTAAAGTTTTTTCATAGGTTTTGATTCTTGCCTGTGATGGCTGTGTGATTAAGGTTTTGCTTGTCATATTTTTTTCAGGTCGCTGACGATCTTGTGTCACCACGAGCTGTTGAAGAAGAGGAATTAAAGTAATACATTTGTTGATGAATTTCTGAGCTGTTGGCTGTGTTCCTACCCTTACTTGTGATGACTTGAATATTTGTTTCTGCTGTTAGTTTATATGAATATGTAGCCTAACCCTAAACCATTGTTGGATCATCCGTGGATGGTTAATATATTACAAGATAATTAAAGGTTGCGTGACTTTAACTCTTGATCATGTCTATCTATGCAAGATGAAATGGTCAATAAGTAACAATTTGATCCTTTTCTCAACTAAAAAAAAAATAGTTCTTGTGGCTGTTATTTCTATCTAGGTCTAAAAGCAACGATTTCTTCATCTTCTTGCATTTCTCTTCTTGTTAATTTGGACAGTACATTTCCCTATTACCTCCCAACAACCAAAGTCTTTTAAAAATCAAAAGCATAATTTCCTTTGATGCTCAAGCACTTTTTAGTCAACCCATTTTTTTTTTGCAACATGTGTCTCTTGTCAGGTCATTGCTTCATTGCCTGTTTTGCACTGCTTCTCCTTCACGTAGCTCTTGTCCATCTCTTCATTGTCTGCTTTTTTATTGCTTTGGAACAGTTTTTGCCACACTTTGTTTTTGAAAGTATTACTGTGTTGCGGGGCTTGTGGTTCCGGAAATTGATGAAAATGTCTGGAAAGAAAGAACCTACAGGTTTGTGATTTTCTGTTTCCTTATTCACATGATTTCTGTCAATGGTGTAACTAAAGGTGCTGTTTAGTTTCTGTCAATTAATAATTGAAATGATAAACAATCAGTTCTCTAATATTTTAACAGGTAGAAGGGCAATTCCCACGTCGTGTTTACTGTGTGGAACATCGCTCATCAACATTTGAAGAACTAGGGTTTTGTATTTGGAGTGGACCCCAGAAAAACCTTGACATGGTTGATATATTCATTGAAGACAATAGGAGGGCATCTTTTTCTCTTCATAGATCTGCTCATTACTTCTCAAGTGTTATATTTTGAAATGAAATAATTGCTATAGGACAAACATACATGATCACTGGTTTATAATACAGTGAAAAAGTTCGTTTCTGATGTTTCAGTTTGAATTGGTACAATAAAATGCGTGGATTTTTTTCATCTTTTATTTTCCTGAGTTTACTCAGTTGAGGCTTAGCGATTGAAAGAAGAGATAAATACCATTTTTGCGTCTTCTAAAAACGAACATAAAATCATATGATGAGCAACAAACAGATACACTATGATGCCACACAGAATAAACTGAAAACAAAACTGGATAGTTTAACAATGCATGGTCTTATCATCCTGCCAAAACAATGTGCTCTTAAATGAAAACACAAGAAAATTTTCATATTGAGTGCAATATTTTAATGATTAAGGGTGAAGTACTGAATAGTAGGCTCAACTTTTTAACTCGGTATAATCTTGTTATGTAGTGTAATATATATAATAACAAAAATTTATAATAACAATAGTAATGTTGATTTGGTTATGGTTGAAAATTTATAGCAATAATACCTATTATCTTGATCATTAATTATAATTAATCACTGTAATCGAAATTATCCAGTATCACTCCTCCAATATTTTAAAATTTATGCTTATATTATAAGAAAAAAACTCAGGCACTTCTCTCTCACCATTCACCCACATCCCAGTATGATTTTAATTTTTTTTTCTAAATTCAAAAAAAATATTACACTTATTTTATGATTTTAATTTTTTTTCTAAATTTTAAAAAAATATTACACTTATTTTGAAGTGTAGGATCACAGTTTCACTCTTACACCTGTATCACCTTAATTAGGATAAATCACTTTTCTTAACAGAAAAATTACTTATAATATTTTAAAAAATATTTATTTAAACTTTTTTTAAGAAAAAACAGAGCCGAAAATGACTTATTTTGATAAGCCAATCAAATAACTTATTAAAATAAGTTAGAGTGGAAGATATATTCAATGAGAAAAAAAACACTTTTCATAAACAATAACCATGTGTTGTAAAAATCACTTATTTTTTTCATGACTTTTTTATAACACTTTATTTTTAAGCTTAAACAAGTTCACTTTTTGAATGAAATGATTGGCAATTGGACAAAAGTATATGATCATATTTGATCCATCTAGTTTTCTATTTCCTATTTTCATCATTCGTTTATAATACAAAATGAAAAAGATATATTTCTGAAATCATAGTTTGGTATGAGTTGTGTAATCCTTCTCGGGAACATAGGATCCATTATTTTTGGGGAGCTAATTGAGTCCTTACAGATTGAAGCTTTATCAAGTCGGACCACATTGACAGAAAATTCAGAGTCATGAGAACATAGTCAGACATATGTGATGCAGTAAAACAATTTACCTAACTTTCCCTTTGAATCACTAACTACCAAAGAACTTGAAGAGGATTTTCAGCTTGCAAATTGTTTTTCACTTTGAATGGTGTTTTACTTTCTTGACAGATGAAAGTAATGAATTGCAAATGGAATCAAGGGCATGAAATTGCACACAATTTTCTTTTCTGATGTTTCATGGCGTGAACATAAATAGAACCGATATGTTAGGACATTGTGATATTTAATAATTAACAGCTTTTGAATAAGCGAACAAAAGTAATCAAACATTAAAAAAAATGTCAGATTCCATTCTATTTAAGGAGATAAGACACATGTTAGGGCAACATGGCCAATACTGAGACAACTTGGAGAAACATTACAATTTTGGTATTTACTCATTACCAGTTCCTTTTTCCTGTTGCTATCAATTTACATTCCTTACCTTTATATTAAATTTTGAAGAAAGAATGCCTCAACATTCCAGGGGCCATAATTTTGCTAAGAAAATTTCACCTTGCACCACTCACAAAAATCGGGGTTTGAAAGAATTGATTCCCGAGAAAATTGACATTAAAAGAAAAATAGAATCAAACTAGTGCTTGCTGTGTTGGTTTCTCTCTGGAGGAGGTGCTGTCCAATATTCCTTAACTGCTATCAGTATCTTCTGTCTCTCATAAGGTCCCTCTTCATGGTCTGTAATTCTAGCATCCCATTGCATTTCATCTGCAATGCTCTTGACCTTCGTCAACACATCCACATCATCTCTCAAAATGACACTACCTTGTGGCCTCAAAATTCTGTCCATCTCTAGAAGAATGTCCACCATATCACATCTGTAACACATTAATATAACAAATTAGCAAAGTTTCACAATTTTTTACTTATAATCAGTTAGTCACACTGAGATATAAGGTGTTTCTTAGTTTTCAAAGGTAACTAGAAATACAGGTCATCTTATCTAGGATTGGTGTGCATTTAATGATTTTTAGAACTTGAGTTTGTCCTAATTCAACTCCATATAGTAATCAATGTAGACCATGGATCTCTAACACTCCATTCATGTTGACGACTTGTCTAACTCGATCCCATTTCATCAAGTGTGAACTTTGTAAAACTATACATGAATCTATGGTCTAATAACAACTTGATAATTTATTGGTGAAGACAAATGTGCAATGATTAGAGTATGCTCTAATATCATATATTAAAATAAAAAATTATGTTCTAATATCAAGTTATATGAGAGTAGATCTAACTTATACAGATTATTTGTCATATTATCCGTGAAAGTGACATCATAATACCATTAATCAGGAGATTTATTTGTCAGTATTGCACTAAAAACTGATTAACTCGAGAAAAAGATTCAGAAACATAATAGACTAAAATCCAGTTCTATAGATTTTGGCCATTACATCTAATTGGTTGTTAATATTACCTGTTCTGGTAGAGGCTAAAAACTGAATCACCGTGTATGAAGTCATATGTTCGCGGGTAAGTGGACATGGCTTCACACCTGAAAGAAGACAAAAATAGTGAGTACAAGATTGGGGAGTTGCATCTGTGAAACTGTGTTTTGTCTACAGTAAAAGACAAAAAGGGCAGAAAATAAGCTGTGTGTAGCACAAAAGCAGGCATAATTTAAACTTCCACTGTCATAGTGTTGCTGTCGGTGTTATGCTGTGAAAGACGGATTTTGTCACGGACACGCAACGCAACACAGTAAATGTACAAAACATCATGACATAGGATACCCTATACAACCTCACCCTAACAGAAAACAATTTTCTTATAAGTGTTACAAAAATTAAAAGGCATTATTTCATAATATTGGCATTCTATCCAAGCCACTCTTAAGCATTGCATTGTCTTCTAAAAGAATATCCAGGTAAGATGAAGATATTGTTCAACTCAATAAAATTTCGTGAGTTTGTGGATTGGATTGGATTGGTCTGGAATTTTTTAAGGAAATTGAAAAAATGTTACAAAAAGAATGAATGACTCATAAGTTGACACATTATATAAATTATCCAAGCAAAACATAATGTCGCAATCACATAAATGTTTTCCTATTAAATTATCTTGAAACTTTTGTTTTCTAGAAACTAACATCATGAGTGTAATAAATGCAATTCACAGAAAATATTATGAGTAACAAAATTATATATAACTAAACTATTCATCAAAACATAGAATAAAAAAATGGACAAATATGGTAGGTCATCCTAACTCATTATGAGATGGAAAAGTTGAGCCATATAACACAACCCACATAATAAGATGGCTTGAATAACTTAACCTACCACGTTAACCAATTTTGACCCACCTATGGTACATTTATTTCTCAAACTAACTTTTTAGATTTTATAACTATTCTATGAGAATAAGTCTAAAAAAATGAGACATTATTTTTAACATTTCATGTTATGCTTTAATCTACCTTTTCTATTAGAACAGGTTGTTAACAACACTAGTGTGTCTATTTATATTTGTTAAAAGTGTATGAAGTGATAAAAATGATTTTATAATTAAATATTTAAGTAGAATTTAGAAGTGTCTAGATCACTGATGTATGTCAGATAAGTGTTGGTGTCTGTGTGAAAAACATATTTGACACTATGACACTTCAACTAGAAGAGGTGTACTTAGTCTACAAGTGATAGGTCTTTGACCATATAAAAAGTTTCAATTTATTAACTAAGAAAATGCTTGCTGATTATCTAATTGTGCAGACAAAAATGTTTCTTTTCACTTGTCTACCTATATTGCTTTTCTTTTAACAAACAACTCAGTTTTCCCCTGCAAAGAAAGAAAAGCATACCAGTTTTGATAGGTTCCAATCAATCCACGTTCATATACAACACCAAGGGTGTTGATTTCTGCTTCAACAGGGACAATGTTCATAACCCACACAGGATCATCTACCAGTGCAGCTGCAAAGCCTCCCAAGTAAGAATTCATATCAAGCAGATTTCTATATCTCCCACGTTCTGCTAGCTGATGGTCCAATCTCTTGTAGTATGCCACTCTCTTTTTCCATAACCGAGTGTTTTCTGTGAACATCTTAGCTGTTATTCCTTCCAAACTTTCACTCCTAATCCTTGGGGGAATTGATGTTAGTCTATCAGGCCAGTTAGCCAGTCCTCCACCACTAATTTCTTTGATGTCCTTTACCTCAGGAAGTGGGGTCAAACATGTATCCAGCTTAGTGTACCTGCAATGAAAAAGGCTTGATGAAGCAAGCAATCTAAAGGAAAGTGTGCACTAGAAAAAAGAGTATAATCACTATGCATTATCTTAATAAGAAATTTACATTGGCAAAAGAAATTATGTAAACAAAACTTTACAGGACATTATCATAAAAACCAATACACTTATTATACATAATAGTTTATGATTAAAGAACAAACTTTTACACTAGATAAACTATTTTCTCTTAGAAAAGAACATTACATCGGAGGGGCAAAAGAAGAATATTATCATCTTCTGAACTGCTCAATAAGATTCATGAATCTTCAGAAATGCAGTAAGCAACAACGAAGAAGATGCAATAGAAGCTTAAGGAGCAAGGTAGCACCATAGTAGGTACCAAACATTGGTTTACTAACTAAAGCTGCCATCTGCCAGAGCACATTGTGCTGCCTAGTCTCTTTATCATCCAACTAGTTTTGGTATCATCGCTAAGCTCTCTTTGGCAGCAAAACTTTTTTCTTTTGACAAGAAACACAACAAAAGATGCACAAAAGCCAAAACCTATAAAGCAAGGAAAGGAGCCTAGACATACACCAAAAAAGAGGAGCCAAAACATCGAGATGTTTGATTTATCTTTTTCTGTTTTAACTTTTAAGATTCAGCACTTTAGAAGAGTAAAGTAACTAATATTAGTAGTTGATAAAAAAAATTAACAGTCAATAATACATATACTATAAATCATGCATGTACTAGTATATTACCAGTTAAATTTTTTTATAAACAAATAAAAGTAACTCCCTTTAATGAGCCATATCGGTTCTTCTAATTACAAGCAGAAAACAACTTTCTATTATTTTTCTAACTTCATTTTCTGTCTTGATTGTTTCTTGGTTAAATCTTTTAAAATAGAAAACTAAGTAAAAAATATATTGCATTTTTATAATTAAAATAAAAATAGAAACTGTTTTCTTCCAACCAAACAACCCCTAACATTATATGATAATTACCAATTTACCAGCCCAATATGTTAATCTAGTTTGTTCAACTGATTAGCCTTGATGAGATGAATATGAAATCTGAAAAATGTGAGATATTATTACCATGCTGTGTCTGGATCCTGTGCCTCACCACAGAAGGGTCTACCAGTCTTGAAGATCTTTCTCTTCAGTTTGCAATGTACATGATTGGTTGGCTTCTGCCATATTGCAAGGTCATCCTTCTGCACCAACTTTTTCCAGCATAGACTCTTTACCACATCCTCAATTTCATCCTGTTCATCTTTTAGACTCTCTCGAGTTCTTTCCCAGCCCTTCCAATGATTCTCATAGTTTATTGGCGGCCCTGATAGAATCCAATACCCCCCTGGACGTAACACTCTGTCTACTTCAGTCAAGTATACTCCATCTGCCAAGACCACAAACAATGCAGTGTCACCTTCACACACACACACAAAATAATTGCCAGTCTAAGAAAAATTCTTCAAAATATGCATGAACTAATTTTCGTTCATAGAAAAAATTTAATCAATCTAAGTTTCTATTTTCTTACACTTGTGGAAAAGTTTATCAAATTATGACCTTAGAGAGTGTTTAGGGACTAATGGGTGTACCATACTTGCCCCAAGGAATGAGGCACCTTGAGCAATGAGCCATGTCAAAGGCCCTTGAAGGGTATGGAAGCCTGATTGAGGCAAGAATTCCAATCAATGCAGGAACACCTCGTTCAAGAGCAAATTGAACCTGTGATATATGAGTATCTCTTGGTGCAAATGACACTGTTAAAACGTTTCGTGATAGAAGATAAGCTCCAAAGCTTGCAACCTGAGTTTTAGATTGCAACTTGTCATAACCCAAATAAAAAATATCATAAAAAAAAATGAAACTAATCAAGAAACATCTGTCATTGTTTTTGAGTATCTTTCAATAGATGAATACATATGTTATTTTCTTACGATTTAGATTTGTATTAAATAAAATAATCTATGATTAAATGATAATAAAAATATCATTTTTATTACTTCTAGGAAGGTATTTGGCAGATAGGGGTGAAAGTGGTGAAGTCTTGATTAAGTAACTTATAGATTAGGAAACGGAATGCATGATTGAGATGGTTAGGTTGCAATGTGTCAATTTCTTATTGTGCTTTTCACTCACTTATTCTTCACCAAACAACTTGAAGACATAAACAGAAAAGCAGATTATGATTGTCATAAAGTGAACCAAAAGCAAGTTTGGAATGTTTGGTAATTTGATATTAAATCATTGAGCCAAAAAAGTCACATGCTTTCCCATGAATACAACAAACAACAAGGGAGCAAATTTTAAATAATAATTATGCTTTACTTCGATTTGAAGGTAAAATAGAAGATTTTTTGCAAAACCATTTCTTGATTATTCTCTTTTCCTCTCTAGAAAAGGGAGAAGAAAAACAAAAGCGGGAAAAGGAGAGAGTTTATGCAACTGAACTGACACACGCATAGATTTCGTTTTCGTCAAACGTAAATACTACATAGGAAATTTCGTCAAGCATTTAGGAAATGACGACCGTCTCAACCACAAGAATATATAATATTATATTCCCAAAAATGCCCATTGTTATCTCAACTATTTCCACATAGGAATGAAAATAAGTCAACTCACTTAGGAACTTTCGTCAAAGGCATTGTATCATTTATTTATTAAAAACATAATGAAAATATAAGCTTATTTAAAAAGATTAAACTTTAAAAAAATCAAGTTTAATATTAAAAATCATGTATAATAAATAAATAGGCTAGTCTTTTCTAACTTAGCTAGTTCCCACTCCCAATTCAATGTAAAAAAATATAAAACAATATAAAAATAAAATGATAATTTTGAAAAAAGAAATAGTAGTAAACATCCCCATCTCATATTTAACATCATGCAGAATCTACATTCTCATTTCAATTTTTTAAAATGAAAAATCAAATTATTCCCAAAATTCATCATAAAAAAGGAAGGGGAAATACCATTCGTGCATAACAAGAGTTCGGTATTCTATGGATTCTTCAAACCACAAATAAGAAAAAGACTGAGAATAAAAGTGAACCCGGTTCATCATAAAACCGGTCTACTCAACCTTCATCATAAACCTAAAATTTTCTGTCTCCAAAATTCTGTAAATTATTATACTAATTTTCAAGATTTTAAGAGTATTTTCAATGAGAATTTCTTAAAAGAGTATCAATAAAATGAAAATATTCTACTTTTTTAAAACATTTTTTATATTATTGATAAAAATAAAGAGTGATTTTTATATAATTTTTTAGTAAAGTTTAAATAATAGTGTTAGGTTAATTATGCATTGAGCTAGCCAAATGACAAATGCTGGGATTAAAGCATAGTATTTAAGGAATGACTCTGACTGAGTATATGATAAAAAGTATCAGTGGTAAGAAAAAGAAAGGGGTTGAGACGGAACCGGTTCGGGAAGAGGCGAACCGGGATTCCGGTTGAAGAAATAACATGAACGTACCCCACAACCGGTGTCGATAGCGGTTCGGATAGACCCATCTCGGAGATTAATAAGCTTCCCAATGTCATCAATGTAGCGATCTGCGCCACGTGGAAACATGGTCCCACCACCGGGGAACTTGAACCGGTCCCCCTCGAACCGGACCCAGTTCTGCCCCTTCTTCTCCACAGTCAACTCTTTGTGCGGCGCGTTCGCGAACCACGCGGCGTCGCGGCTCGCCGGCCACCGAAGCGGCTGTTTGTATCCGTATGGCGCCGGAATCCGGCAACGGAGTACATCCTTCGCCGCCGGACAGTGCCGCTCACGGTAGGCGAATCGGGCTCTCGGGAACTGAAGAGAGCGCATCTGGTCCTCGCAGGGGGTGTACTCGGAGAAGGACCACGCGCAGGGAGGGAGATGTGGCCCACGCGCCGCCGTTGGTGGCGGGTCCGGGAGGTTGTGGTGGGAGGCGAATTCGAGTTTGGTCAATGATGGGACAGTGACGGTGGAGGTAGTGGTGGTAGAGTTGCGGTTGAAGCAGAGGGAGGAGGTGGTGGTGGCGGAGGCGGTGGCGATGGTGGTGGTGGCGGCGGCGGTGGCGATGGTGGTGGTGGGGTAGTTGTGCCATAGGCCAAGGAAGTAAAAGAGGGTGCAGAGGAAGGTGGCAAAGGTGAGGAGGTAGAGGTTGGTGAATATGGTGTTTGGCTTTTTTGAAGTGCAATTTAAGAGTTGGGTTAAGAAGTTATTAGTGTTTGCCATGGTTTATGAGTTTTGTTCTTCACCTCAAGAGGTCAAAGAGAGAGAGAGAGAGAGAGAGAGAGAGAGAGGAAGATGGTGTTGGAAGTGTTGAAGTGAAGAAATGATGAAGAAGGGGTTTAAGTTGAGATGATGAAGTACTATTGGGTGTTGATTATTGGTTAGGGAGTGAGGGTAGGTTGAATTGTTTGCAATTGCTTGTGTTTGAATTTTTATGCTCAAGTTGATGCCAAAGTCACTACAAATATGTTTTTTTCTTCCTTTTCTTTCTCTCTCTTATCTTCTTTCTTAATTTCATCTTTTCATTTTACTATATATAAATTGTATAAATAAACAAATATAAAGGATGCTTTGTTCAAATATCTTTTAATGATTGCAAAATGATGTATAGATATCATTATGGTAGTAAAGATCTCGAAAAGAAGGGTGAGAAATCTATTTTATTTTGCCCTATTTTTTTCTACTTTGTATACTTTATTAGAGACAATTTCATCCTAAATTATATTACGAGATATGAGATAGAGTACTCTTTCAAAAATAAATAATAAAATGTAATGCAAAATACATTACATAAAGAAGTAAAATATTAAAATATATATTAAAAAAGGAAAAAATAAAATAACGAAAACGTCTCACTTGAACAATTAATAATATTAACATATATAATATTTAAATTATTAATATATAATTATATAACACAAAGATTTTATGATTAGTAATCATACTAATAAAATTCTTTCATAACTATTAGAACAGTTGAAAAGAGTGATGATACTTGAATCACCTTAATTAATCAATAGTTATAAAATTCCCTACCATCAATAGTTATAAATGAATCTATTTAAATCCTAAAATCGTAAACACATTAGCTAATGAATTTCAATAAGCATATAATAAATCAATTAAAAGAAGAAAGACTTGGGTTGATTTTTCATAGTAGTTTACTTTCACTCTCTCTCAAAGGCACTCTCTAAAACGTATTATATATATTGACCATAAAATACACATTGAATAGATTCATCTAAAAAATTTATATATATAAAAAACTCATAATAGGACCTTATCTACCTAAACATCAAGTGATGGACTTCCATACCACCCTCAAATAAGAATATTATTAAACTATCTTCAAAGAGAATAAAAAAATATAAAATAACTTATTATTTATCTTAATTTAAATTTCTAAACTTACTTTTAAGTCTCACTTCATATCCCTTTATTCAAATTGTAATATCTAATTTAAATTTTTATATTTATCCCTTTATTCAAATTGTAATATCTAGTTTAAATTTTTATATTCATTTTCTATAGTTTTTTATTTTAATTAGAATGAGTAAATCAGATTCTTGTTTATTTTGACTCGTTACATATTTGGTCTACATAAGAATAGCATGTTATATAGTTTGATCTAGTTTGATCTATTTTGTATAGTTATAAATTTGTGAACCCACATAAAATTTTAAAAAAAAATAAAAAAATCTAAAAAGTCTTATAATTTTTTAATCTCAAATTTAAGTATAATATAAAATCAAAGATTAAATATAAATATAAAAATTACAAAATTAAACATAAAGTCTAATTATTTACAATCTATTAAAAATAATCAAAGAATTATAATATAAAAAAATATATTAAATTAGATCATAAAATAAAATTTAAATTTATACATATAAATATATGATATTAATAAAATAATACATAAAAATATTTGATTATATTCAATAATATAGGTAGTGGACAGACCAATATGCACTTTAATCAGCACAAACTACGAACTATACAAGATGAGACTATACGGGTTAAAAAACTAAAATATTTAGTTTATTCCACATTTCTTTTATAGTAAGATGTGGACGTATGCATAACTCATCTCACATTATTATCCTAATCATAATTTATTAGGAAAGGATTAGATCCATGTAAGGAATATTTTGAGAATTTGGTAAAAAAGATATACTCAATAGCACAAATAAGGTGTCATTTGATTAGAAAACAAAAACAAAGTATTACAAAGATGCCTTACTACAAAGGACAAAGACAAACAAAATTTCTACAGCTGGAGAGACATAGGAAGCATCATATCACATACTATATTTACCCAATTAATGAGTTGGTGATTTTTTATAAGTGAAAGTTTCATAGCTATATTTTTGCTTTGCTTCGAAATGAAAGTTATTGGTCTTAGAGAAACTAGGGATATGAGTATATAAGTGAGGTGGTAAGTGTAGAGTTGGTGGCAATTGGGTGTGGAAGTAAAGGAAGTGATCCTAACTACAAAATTATAACTAATTTTTTTTCTATTTGTCTTGGTTTGCCAACAAAATATTCTTGGGGATAATGAATGGTGTCCAAAATTGGAGACATCATATAGTGTACATGAACAACAATCCCCATAAGTGCACATGGGACCCACGTCAATTTGATTCATAATGAAATCATAGTCACGGGGTCATAAAATCAAGTATAGGTGGGTCAAATTTTTTCTTTTGACACTGATTATTATCAACTAATCAAACTCCAATTGCAGCCACTAGCATTATTTCCAACCATGATTATTATTAAGATGGAGTTGAATTTAAGCTTAGCTTAATCTTATAAAAGGGTGATGTTTTTACTTGTTTAATTATTATAATTAATTTGGTCTTATTTTTAAGTGATATAAAATTTTCAATATATTTTTAGTGTTGAAAACTAAATATTTAAATATAAAACTAGACATATTTGAGGAACTTAAGTTTACATAAGATGTTTAAAAAGTAAGACATACATTTATTTATATATAATTTATTTTTATTTTTAGTTCATGTGAGATTTTTAACTATCATAGTAAATGTAGCTGGAGAAGAAATATGAATTAAAAATATGAATACATTATAGTGTATAAATAAGTTGTGAATATAATTTTATAAATTAATTTTTGTAAGGTTTTAATTTTTTTAAGATAATATATTATCATGTTTAAGATGTTCAATTTTTTCTTTATTTAATGTGAATGTCTTTAATATAAGGTTTTTTTGTCTTTATTTAGGTGTAAAGGTTTATGTTCTGAAAGTTGATTAGTCATATGATTAAGTCATATGATTAAATTAAATTATATTCTTTAACTTTTAATAAGTTCCTTTCATATGATTAAGTCATATGATTAAATTAAATTATATTCTTTAACTTTTAATAAGTTTCCTTCTAAAAAGAATTGTTATTTTTGTAAGTTAGTGATTTGTAAAGTTCAATGTTAAATTAATTATTGTTTATCAAATCTTATTTTTAAAATATTAAAAATAATTAAAAAAATAATTAAATTATTTTTTTATGAGATTTCAAGTGACTTGTTGCTAGAGCTAGGTATTTAAATAGAAGTTTATGAATTATCTGTATTACTTGGTGTAGACTCGTATTTTTTAGTAAATTTTTATTGTAGGTTTTTCTATACTCGTCTTGTTTTACCTATTATCCCTAATTCGTAATACTAAATCATATTCAATAAAAAATTTAATACTTATTTTAATCTAAAATATAATATTTTCTGTTTCTGATAATTATTACCAATCTCATTTCAACCAAAAATTTATTTATTTTGCTTTTATTTTGAATAAATTATTGTTAATTAAATGAATGCTAAAAAATATTAATGTATCTTTGTAGGTACAGTCTTACCCATTTAACCTGGGAATAGTTTTGCAAAGCAATTGTAGCAATTTAAAAAAAAAACTTGTTTATAGTGCGTGCTTATGCAGGCAGGTTTAAACGGACGGACTCGTTCATATGTCCAGTTCTACTTGCTGCTTGTATAAAATATAATTAATTCTTTATAGTATTGTTGAGAAATTTAATACTTTTATTGATTTGTAGTAGTATACATAGATCTGTCTCTTTAAACCTGCATCACTATAAAAAAATTCGTATTTGTAGACCACATTTTAGATAGTTTTTATTTATTTTTTTATAAACTACATCAATTCAAGCGTAAAACAAGTTAAATATATTAAGATTTTTATACTTTATTTTTATAACAACAATTTATTCAATCTATTAAATAATTAAATAATATATAATTAAAAAAAGTAAAATAAATAAATTTTGTGTTAAATTGAGTTTAATAATAATCAATATAAAAAATATTAAATTTTAAATTGAATTAGATTTAATAAACGATAAAAACTACCATAATTATTAAATTTTGAATTGACCAATTACAAATAAATCAAAAATTATAGGTAAAAGTTATTTATCTCACAAGTTATTTGAGTAAAAAATCTACTTTAAAAATTTAAAAAAAAATACAAATACACACCTGTATAAATTATAAATAATATAAGTAATTCGTAAATTTCTATCCAAATATTCAGTTATATATACAAGGATGACTATAGTCTACCGTCTATCTTCCTTGTTAATTTGTTAGATTTTAAATTCTCTTCCTTTTTAAAATTTAGTTTTCTTAATAATTTATAGTACTAAACCGAACTACATTAGGCCAATTAAAAGCCGGCAACTTTATTTTATTTTTTCTGTGTTTTTCTTTATTAAGATTAGATAAATACAAGTGTAGAATTCTATGTTTATTTCTGTATTTTCATAAAATTAATCCACCATGTTGAACGGAGAAGTCATATATGTTTCTAATTTTTTCTTTTAGTTTTAGATTTTAAAACCAAATTGTGGCAGAGTAGGCCCAATAATCTGGTGTTACTTTTGTTTTTCTTGTTGTTTTTGTTTCCTTTTCTCTCTCTAAAGTCAAATTAGATAATCTTGAGGCCACTAAGAAAAACAGAGTAAAAAACAAAGGTAACATAAAAGAACAAAACATAAAAAAAAGAAAATATATATATATATATATACACACACACACGTGTTTGAATTGATGTCTTATCTCTGTCACATTGACTTCTATATATAAAAAAAATGAAAAAACTGTATATTCTAAATTTTAAGATTTTATATTAAAAATAATGTTAAAATTTTAATATAATTTATTTTAAATCTCTTTCAAAAATATTTTGTAACATTTTAAACAATGAGTTTTGTATAAAATAACCAATAAATATTAAAATTGAAAATTCTATATTAAAAATAGTATCAGATTTCTGATATAATTTATTTTAAATCTCTTTTAAAAAAAAAAAATGTTGCACGAGTTGACAGTTTCTCGCAGAGCTCCAAGAATGAGGCAGGCTTCTGCATGTGGAGGTACCCTACACAGTACTATACACCAGTTGAAACCTAAACCTATAACATGTTTGTTCCTTTGTAAATAATAGAAAAAAAGGTACAAAATAAATCCCAAACAAATACTCCCTCCACCAGATAACATTTTCTACAAAGATACTTTTAAGAAAGGGTGTTTTGGTAAAAAAAAAAAAGAATCCACATGTTCTATGAGTTTTTTTTTATAATTTTATTATTATAAATTTTAATTTTTTAGTACATATATATATATATTTCTAAAATACAATTAATCATATAAATATTTTTTAAATATTTAATAAATTAATTAATATTTCTAATTGAATAAATTTTTTTATAATTTTATTATTATGAATTTTAATTTTTTAGTATATATATATATTTTTTAAAATACAACTAGTCATATAAATATTTTTTAAATATTTAATAAATTAATTAATATTTCTAATTGAATAAAATAAAAAAATTATTTCTTCCATTATAAATAACACTAAACTTAATAATTTAGATTACAATAATCTTATATATTTATATTTTCTAAATAATATAACATGATAAAATTAATATTTTAAATTATTTTATATTTTAAAATTTTAAAAATATTAAAAACTTGATTCGTTTTGTCCATATTAAATCCACATGTCAAATTAAAATATCAATTTATTTCACTTAAGTTTGTTGTTCATGACAGATCAGTCTACTTATCATTTTTAATTTAATAATAATTTTTTTATTAAATCTCTAAATAAAAAAATTTGACAAAATCAGTTCATGCAAGTCCAAGGGTTTTCCTTAAAAAACAGTATATTAATTTTTTTTATTATATTTCAATTATATAATTAAAAAAGTATATACTAAATTAGGGTATATGTTATAAGCCATAGTACGTATTTTAAAATAAGTTATATAAAACCAAACATTATTTAGTAAGATAATAAGTAGTATTATTATATATAGTTAGATAAAGATATACAGAGTATACTTATATGCAATTTTGGGTCTAAAATAACTACATTATTATTATTTTTAATTAGGTTAAGTTGAACCATTTTGTCATAAATATAGTACACATTAATATCTTCATATACTTATCTACACTTTTTAAATTATTACTTTTAATTCCAAGAACATTATTCTGAGAATGTTTAAATAATTTTTCTAAATTAAATAAACTATACCAACAACTTGTAGTTTATCATAAGATATTTTTTTTTCTTTTTATTATTAACTGGTAGCTATCACAAGGTATTATTTGACATAATTTTTATTTTTTTTAAAAGAAGGAGTTGGATCAATAGAGAATAATTTTGAAGAGCTTTCAGAAAGCTTTTTATGTTCGAGTTTACTTTTAATCTTATGTACCGATATTTTGTGTTAATTTTTTATTATTTTATTTTATATTTATATTTTGTTTATGTTTTGGAAGAATTTTTTAAATACTTAATTTAATTCAGTTTTTCTTTTACTTTTGAATATTTTTAATTAATTTTGTATTGTTAAGGAGTTAAAAGAAATTGAAGACAAAAAGACTGATACATTATTCTATCAGTAATAAAAATCAAATCATATAATAGTTAAATAAAAGAAATGAATATTTGATAAAGTATTTTTTAATAAAAATTAAATCATAAATATATGTAAAACTTAATGATTTGATTTTAATATTTTATCTTTTATACTTCATTTATAGCAGCATATATATATATATATATACATTTATAAAAGTGGTGAATTAATATGTAGATAAAAATAATAAAAAATGATGAATTAAGATGAAGAACTGAATTTATAAATATAAATCACTTCAGCACATTCTTTTAAAATATGACTTTGTTTCATTTACACCATAGAACAATCATATAAGAATAAATTGAATATATTTAATCATAAGGTATCTATGGGGAATGTGATATTTGAATCTTCCAAAATGTCATCCACCAAAAGTTTTATGTTTCAAAATAAAGCAAAAAGAAATTGATCTAGTTAGGCTTTTGCTTTCTCCACCTCTATCATTCTTATATTAACAGTAAAAATTTAGAACAAGACTCATCCACCAAAAGCGAGGCTGGCCCATAAAAAATAACTTAAGGCGGGACAGTCACGTAAAAATCACGGCTTAGAATAGTTGATCCATTTTATATAGTAGGTTTGTAGGTCTAAAGCCCAATCTCTTAAAATTAAAAATAAAAAAAATATATATATTTTTAATAATTTAAATTTTAAATTTGAATATAATATAAAATTAAAAATTGAATGTCAATATAACAATTATAAAATGAAACATAAAAATTAATTATTTATTGTTTATTGCAAATAATCAAAAAAATATATTACAAAAAAATATATTAAATTAAATCATGAAATAAAATTTATATTTATATTTGTAAATATATGATATTCATCAAATAATAAATTAAAATATTTAGTTATATTTAATACACAATAATAAAAAAATAAAAAATAAAAAATATAATATAAATTGTGGAGCAGGACAAATCAGTCCATTGCCTGAAGGACAGGTTATGCAGAGTGAATTAATACAGAATGATAGATTAAAATATTCAGTCCATCTCACACATTTTAGCAGAGGGCCGTGAGCCAACTACACATCTAGTCCCATGTTACTATTCTTAACTCACATTATTACATTCTATTATTTTCTAGTCTCATGTTATCATTCTTAACTCACACTACTATATTTTATTGTTTTCTAGTCTTATGTTACCATTCTTAACTCACACTACTATATTCTATTGTTTTCTAGTTTCATGTTACCATTCTTAATTCACACTACATTATATTGTTTTCTAGTCTCATGTTACCATTCTTAACTCACACTACTACATTCTATTGTTTGTGTTGATAAATTCTATATTTTCTTAGCCATTATTCTCTAAAGAAAAATATTGAATCTTTATCTCCAATTTTCATTATCTTGTTTTTTTTTTCAATTGTTTGAAATGGAAAACTCTCAAATTATTCAACCTATAACACTTTTGAATTATGAAATCTATTTTGAATTACGAAATCTAAAAATGAAAGATGTATATTCATGTAATATTTTATAAATTGATCATTCTAAATATTTTTCTAGATTTCGAAATCCATAACATATTTATGGATTATAAATTTTAAAAATATATTATGAATTAAACAATCTAAAATTTTATTATATATTTTATAAATTACGTGTTGTAGGATAATGAAAAATATATATTCCGAAAAGTTTCCAAAATAAATAATCTAAAATTTACTATTAAAATAGACCATATAGAAGGATTATTATTTTAAAAGTTATGAGATGCGCGTAGCAATTATTGATAAAAACCTCTATAATTAACATCGGTTATCTTCACAGATTTGTATTAGCCAGTCCAACCCTATAGTTCAATTAGCCCAGTTTAATATACTGAGCCCAACCCTTACACTCTTCCTTCGTATATCAATATTTCTGATCAAAATTGGAACTAAAGTTTCTAATTAGTAAATTACCAAATAAACTAATCTCCACTCTATATTACTGATTCTTAAAATTTTTTAATATATTCATTTTTAATCATATAAGTAAGTAATATTGCACCCATAGAATTCTACCAATATTTTTACAAGGAAGATATTTAAATTACATAATTGAATTATATTAACATACTCAAATTTAGATATTGAATTATATTAACATACTCAAATTTTATATATGTTTTTAGTGTGTGAAATATTTATTAAAATTGTGTTTTATTTCTAAAGCAAACTTTTAATCTATTTCGCTTTTATATTTCATAAATTAGTGTAAATGATTTTCAATAACAAATACAAGTATCTCTAAAGAAAGAGAAATGAGAAGAAGAAAAAAAAAATTAAACAAATTTAAGAAGTAAAAGATAGTAAAGTAGTAAGTTTCGGATAAGAAAAATAAATAGATAAAAATAAATTTTGACACATCATTAATATCGTTTACACAAGTTTATAAAATATAAGAATAAAATATGTCTAAATTTTTTCTTTGAGATGAAACACAATTTTGAAAAATAGATTAAGTATAAAACATATTTATATGTCTTTTGTCCCATATGCCTTAAATTTATCCATTTGCATCCTACAACTCTTTTGTCTCTTGGTTTGTCAATAACATTAGTGTTGAGCTTCTTTTTACTACATTTATCTCTTTTTGTCTCTTGGTTTGTCAATAACATTAGTGTTGAACTTCTTTTTACTACATTTATCTCCTTGCTCATGGCTTAAATTCAATGTTCACTTTTCATAGTTTCTTGGATTGAGTTAGGAATTTATGTGTTGTCAATGGGAACAATAAAGCTCTAACATTTATTATAAAAATTGTCAGTGTAGATATATTGAGAAATAAGATATTTAACATATGTTGTTCCTTTTTTAAAAAATCTTTGCTAAATAATTTGTCTTCTTTCTTACCATGGTTGACTCAATCCCATTTATGAAGGCTTCATCACTTAGCTCTTGAGCATTCTACAAAGACAAATATGGTAATGACAGGAAGGAACACTTCTCTGCTTCAAGTGTTTTCTCCCCATAAAGTGGAGGATTGACAAAAATTGATTATGTTTCATGAAAGGTGACAACCGTGATGATAAAACAAGACGACTATAAGTTAATAACTTTTGTACCTTTGTTTATATAATAAATATGCATTTAAGAGTTCTAGGATCTAATTTATTATGATTAGGATTATGAGAATAAACAAAAACAACTCATTTAAATACTTGATAAGGTAGACTTGATGTTTGGAGAATAGATGAAATGAAAGATAATAAAGACTCAATATATGACTAAGGAAAATGTTTCTAAGCAATTCATATCATTTGTAAGATTTGTACATAGATAAGACTATTAGATAGTTGTAGGACATATGAAACATTCTTTAATACAATAGATGATGCTAAAGTTATATTCTCAAATCCGCATTATCACCATTTGCAACTGTAATGAGTTTTTCTGTAGTCATTTTGACATACAAATTAAAAAGCATGGGAAATGGACTCATTTAATTAGTTTCTCATGAATCAAGAATCCAAACACCTAGGGCCATCGAATGTACTTGTGTCTTTCATGGATACAGTAGACAATCTAGAGGACTTAATAATTTATTCAATTATTATTCACAAACAACCATATTTTCCCTTATAGGCTTTCATACTATACACTGCAAAAAAAGTCATAAAACAAGATGTAGCAAATAGATCCATTTTGACCAAAGTTCTAAAAAACTCATATCCACACAAATTAAAGTAAAATTTGGAGTTGACATGAGAGGTCTCGACAACCAAGTCTATGGTGGGACGAAAAATAGGCTTTGCCAACATAAAACGTGTGGGCTACAAACATTGATACCAGTGGTGCCACATAACAGTGTGTGACATCTTTGTTAACAACAAAATTCTCAATGTTGTGATTCCTAGTGTGGGCACACCTTTCTAGCCTACAACTAACCTCAATGATGATGGTGTAAAACAACAATAATGATTGTTCATGTGGCAACAAAAATAAGGTTCCTAAGATTTAGATCTTTGATTCCAACTTGAATTATGCTAGGAAATAATGAATTATTCCATTGATAACTCTCACTCCAATTACATTATCATCATCTTCATAATAATCAAATTCTTTTAAATAAGGAAATAAATGTTGGATGGAGTGCTTACTTAGAGCTGTCAAAATAAGTAGACCAATCCACCCTAACTTGGCCTCGCGGGATAATTTGAAAAAATATGAAGGTCCAAATTGACTTATGTTTTAAAATGGATCATAACTTTTTGCCTACTTTAATCCTATTTTAGGCCCATGAGCCCACAAATAATTTTTTTGCATAATTAAAAAGATTACAACATGTCCATACAAAAAATCATGATATATCATTGTTCAAAAGTCTAGAGTTTAATATTCAATTAGTATATGAGGTATACAACAACACCATGCATCTTGGTCTATTAATGTCTCTCACATTCATAATATAACATAAATATGTACTTAAAGTAAAATACATATCAAGAATAAAAAAACTTAACATAAAAGAAAAAATGATCAATCCATTAGCTCGTGGGTGTGCAACAATCTTCCTCTCAACAATTGTCTCACTAAGAGTTGAACTTGTGACCTTGACTTTGGTACTAATTATTGGATCAAGTGTTTACCATTAGACCAAAATTTAGAACTAATAGTAAAGACACAACTCTTCGTACTTAAGAGATAACACCCTAAACACTACGATTTCTTTGTTACTTTACTTACTTAACCTATGTCATGGAACAATTGATGTCATCTATAATAATTTCCTACTTAAGTCTCTAGGAATCAAACTCTTCCATTGATGTAAGTTATAATAATAAAAATATATTAAATTGACCAAACATGTTCTGCAAGATATTTTTTAATCATTATAAGATATTAAAGATATTTTTACCTTAATAAATCATTATTTACCACGCTATAACCTTTAAAAATTCTAAACATATATTTGATTGGGTAAATGTATAAAAATATACTATAGAATAATTATTTTTCTCATCTCTCATAGGAATGTCTTTAGGTTGATGCAATTTTTTTTTCCAATGATCTTCTTTTATCTACATGCTTTCCTTTATCGTCTTTATGATCATGATACAAAGTTTATGGATAACCATTCAAGACGCTTTTGTCGCACTTTTCCCACAAAAGTTAGATTTTCTTTCCTCTTTTAAAAAATTCTAAGCCACGTATAGCCAACTAATTTACATTTGAGGCCCGTAACCTTTTAGCTCAACTAGTTAAAAATTCATTTTAAAGTCTATAAAACTTTTCATAAACTAAACTATAATTAAGTGAACTTGTTATTCTATAAAGGACAAATATTAATAGAAGGAGTCTCGTAACATCGTGTTAAATATTTCCCTAACAATGATTTTGAAGTAAATATACTATAAATATCTTAAAAAACCCATAAATGTATTTATATATATGTTTGATAAAATGAAAAAATTACGAGTTCTAACTCAATGATTTAGATGGAAATATGAAGACTTTGAGAAAATAAATACTAGAAACAAATACTATTTGGATTTTGTAAGTCAAAAAATAATAAACTTATATCTTGTTAAAAAACATGAATACTTATAAACAACTACTTCTTATTTTTTTTTTTAAACTTTAACTTAAAGTAGCTTTTAAATAAAAGAAAAGTTAACCTAAAGTAGCAAATAACCTTCTCTACCTTGAAGATTGCTTGTTCTTTTAAAATGTTTGTTTGATTGTTCTATGGAATTTAATTCTTGAGTGACTTACAATTGATTTTTATTATCACATTGTTGATTCCTACAACATCTCTTCATATTATATCATTATTAGTGTTAGTTAGTATGTACAAGTCATTAAACGAGGTCCAATATTAGACACCAAACTCAATATTATTATTTTGATCAATAATCCAAAGAAAAAATTACCTAAAACCAAAAAGATTTGTTAAAATATCTACATCATTAACCACTACACCTATGTTAGTCGAAGTTAATCACAGAATTCATAATATTTTCTAGCTTAAATAAACTTTAGGTTTTAAATACATACGACTTATTTTTGTTTAAATATTTAATGTATTTTTCCTTTTGAATTAGATATTTAATAAATTAAATACTTTGATTTAAGTTTTTGAATATTTTTTTAAAATTTTAAATTTTTTAGTTTTATAATATATTTGTAATCATCAATATGATGTGATGACATATCACTACATATATAATGAAAGAAGTTTAATATTAATCATTTCTCAACACAAGATTAAATAATCCGTGAAGGAATTTAATAAGCACGTAAACAATAAAATTGATGCAAATAATATGATAAAATTAAATAAAAGTGTTAATTTATTAAATATTTAATTTTCCTTTCTTTAAATGCTTAAAAAATTATTCATATATTATACACTAAATCTTTTTCCATCAAAGATCCGAAATTCATAACCTAAAACTCGAAAACTTTCAGCAGAATAAAAAAAGTTAGAACATCTCTAGTTTAGAATCCTAACACATCATTTTTAAATCTTATATATTATAAAACCTTATTTTAATAATATATTATTTATATTTTAATTTATTAATTCTTTTATATTATAATTATATTTAACATAGATAAATAATTTTTTATCATATAGCTTGTGATTCTGAACATAAATATTAGATTTAATAGACATTTTGGTTCTAATATTTTATGAGAATGTGCAATGTTTTTTCACATTTAATTTTTTTCTCAATTAAGTTCTAAATTTTATTAAAATCTTTAATATGATTTCTTCTGTTAGATTAATGTTAACTGTGTTAACTATATGATACATAACACATTCAAGTTAAATCGTAGTAGGTGAATAATGACAAAAGGATACGAATATATTAATATGAACACAACAAATTGTGAATTTTTGACAAAAAAATCATATTAACAAAATTTAATAAAATTTAGGACTCAATTGAAAAAATAAATTTAGAACTCAATTAAGAAAAAAAATAAAATTTAAAATTCAATTAAAAAAAATAAACATAAAAAACATTACAAATTTTTATAAAATATTAAGACGAAAATGTTAACTAAATATTATTTTTATTATTATGTTAACATAAATTTTATAAAACTCTTAAGTTTATAACTTGTATTGATGGTACACAAACTTGTAAACTTGAAGTTGCTCTTAGTTGTAGTGTGAAGATTCCACATATTATTTGATAAAGAAAAATGAAAATGAAGGTGGTTGATGACAGAAATGAGAAACAGAGCTAATTAGAAGAACCCAAAATGAAATTGGTGTGAATAGTTGTATCTGAGTCAGCTAAGGATATAGATGATGATTAATCATGCTTAATTTTGTGATTAAGCATTAGTTCTTACGTGTGACACATCAGCACATCTTGTTTTTGTTCTTTGTCCTTATTGTATTAAATAGTAATATATTATAAGATGCCAATCATGCAATATTTGTCTCATCGTTTTAGAAAGAAACCTCCTTTACTGGTTTTGTTTATGGCTTCTGGTTTGTGTTGGGAGCAAAATGATTATAAGAATCACACATGTTAGCTATCAATGCTACCAAGTAACACTATCCCTTTTAATAATATATTGTAGGATAATAATAATAATAATAATATATTGAGTTTTCTTTATCTTTTAACCAGTATTGTTTATATTTATATAATTAAAATTTATAATAAATAAATAGTTTTAGATATATAAATTATATTATGATTGCAAAATGCTTTTGATATGGATTGTATTAAGGTTTATGATAAATAATTTACATTGATATACGATTTCTTTTAAATTTTGATATTTTGAAAATCATGGTAAAAGGATAAGGGATTAAATTTTTTTACGGTTAAATATATTTTTGGTTTATGAATTATTTGTCTGTGTTTATGTTTGAAATACTTTTAGATTTATTTTATTTTATATTTTATAAATTAGTGTATCATGAGTTAAAAAAAATTATTTTTTTATTTTTGTTTTTATAATTTTCCAATTGATTATTATTTATCTTTTAAATTTGTCTATTTTTTTATTTTTCTTTTCTCTTTTCTTTCCTTCTCTTTAAGAATAATTTTATTTATAATTGAAAAAATTATACTAATTTATGAAATATTAAGAAAAAATAAGTTCAAAGAAATAATTTAGAAATTAAAAAAATAATCTATTTTTTAATATATTAGAAGTAGAAAAATAAAATGATTTAAGAAGATTGAAAAAAATATACCTTTTCGGTCTAAATTGTAAGTTAAAATTAAAATTTTAAAAAATAAATGAAGTATTTAATGTTTAAGATTAGAACACAACGTATTAATAACAATAAAAATAACTTTCAAAACATCTTAAAGAGTCTTATTTAATAATATTTTTTAAAATATATTATTGATACGAATTAGTCGTTGATAGTTTTTTAAAAATAACTAATCTATTATTTTGATATGATTTCTTCTTCAATTTCAATATCTTTAATTTTTATTTATTTAATCAAAAAAATCTCATCTCAAGTCTACTTAACTAATAAGTAATTAACATTTTGATAATAACACTTAACAATACTTTTATTCAACTATCTAAATTAGAGACATGTACTTTTATTAAACTTTAATTACCTTTTCCACCAACTTAAATCAATACTTATACTTCATGGAATCCGGGTAGACTATGTGTTAATGTAAAAAAGATGCATATATATATATATATAATATGTTTCTTAGATCATAATTTGAATTTTAGTTGATCACGTTAGGCATTCATTATTATTATTATTATTATTATTATTATTTATTAGATGAAAGGGCGTTATAAATTTGCATTAGTTTGGTGTATGATTGATGCTATCTAGGAAATCTAGGGAAGGTCAACAAAAACCTAGTATTTGGATAGGAACTTAGATTTCTTTATTCCAATGGATAAGAATGAAGTCAGCCGCATTAGACAAACTTCTGATTATGTCTTCTTTAGATTATTAAAATATTAATCATCTTCCAACAACTGTTTCACATTCCATCTTCCCTAGCCCACGGTATAGAATCAACCATAAAATATAAAATAATATTACATACACTTTATGATATATTTCCTTTTTAAATTATAAGGTTTATTTTAAAAGAAAATCTTGTTTCATAATATAAAATGTCTTAAAATTTCAATAATTTTATTATTTTTTTTTTCTTATATATCCCTATTAATCATATCATTATTTGTATTAACATTAAATAGTAGAAAGAAAATTAAATATGAGGAACTAAGAATTAATTTTTTTTATTAGTCTCACTCTTCATCTTTTACCATCATCTACTAATATATGTTTTAATTTTTGTATTAAAATTGCAGTAGCAACTAATTTTAATTCACTATTTCTATTTGTAATTTGGTGGAAATTAAAAATTTTGATTGAAATTTTGAAAAAAAAAATTTAAGTATAGTCATTTACAATTAGTAGGAATTAAAAATTTTGGTTGAAATTTTAAAATAAAATTTGAGTATAGTCATTTACAATTTGGTAGAAATTAAAAATTTTGATTGAAATTTATTTAAAATAATTAGTAGTTGTGATTTTAAATTATTTAGAAATGATTTCAAAACTGTTGAAATTCTAATCTCAATCAATTTACAATTTTATTAAAAAATTAATTCATTTATAAATACTTCTGGTTAAATTTCAATTAATTCATTTAATAGTAATTAATAAGGATAAAAATGAAAAATTTATAGAAAGTTAAACAAATTAATTGTTTTTATTGGTATATAAGAATTTGTGATGTACGTCTTATAATTTAAAACGGAAGAAGTAGTAAATAAGTAATTCTACTTTATTTTCTATAAAATAAATTGAAGAAGTTGATGAAATTAAGTGTGTATATAAATATTCTATGGAGATATATTTTAGTTCTTATTTTAATCATAACTAACATAATAAATGCATTTTTATTATAAAAACAGAACCACTGGTCTCCAGTTTTGATATATGCAGCATTCAATGTTTTGAGTTTATTTTGGAAAATATGCATGAACTTGGTTTGTTTATGTCTAAGTGAAGAAGATGATGCATTGGGTTTCTGAAACTACTCACTGTCCTATGAACTATTTCATCACCAACATGTCAACTATAATTATGGAAGTGGCCAGATGATTATGACACTCATTATGCTCAATGCCAATTTGAAAATTAAAACTAATTCGCTATTAATTTGATTAAGAACCACATTTTAAATTTTAATATCATTTTTTAATAAAGATAGCTAAGTGTTTTTATTGTGTGTAATAGGTTTTTTTTTATCACTTATGTAATATTCTAAAATTTGATTTGTCCACAAGTTTAAAAACAATACTTAAAAGTTTATCTATTTTGACATGTGAAGTCTTAATTCAATTTTATGAATTCTGCTGGTTACATTATTTTTAAAATTTTATATTTTTCTAATATAATTTTTTTATAAAATTTCATTTAATATTATATTATTTATATTTTAATTTATTAATTTTTCAAAAAATAATTATATTTAATATAAATAAATAATATTTTATTTTATGATTCAAAGTTTTATATAAAATTATAAATTTTACTTTTTTTATTATTATGTCAACATAACTTTATTTAAGATTTTTATAAAATCTAAATTTTAAATTTATTATTTCGACTATAACTCTTAAATATATTTTTATTTTATTCTTAAACGTAAATAATTATATTTTTTTAATCTATTGTAACATTATTTAATAATAAAATCACGACCAATCTATTATGCTTTAAATTATATATATATATATATATATTATCTTAAATCTAATAATTAACTTTGATAATATTATCTTAACACATTGTGATTATATTTTTTAGAAATAATTAACCCTTTTCTTTACAAATCAATGGTGTTTTTTTATCCGTTATATGTATACTGTTTCAAAATTAGAATAAGTTCAAAAATTTTAATGCAACTTTTGGAACAAAAATTAAAACTAAAAAAAGTGAATGTTTTATCATATGGAGTAAATTTAAAGATGTACAAATTAAAATACATAGTGGATATACGTGCCGTGTTCCAATTCTCAACTAACTCATCTCCTTTACGTATGCAATCGTATAAAATACAATTATTCTACATTGTATCTGTCGTATATTGTGTTCATTTGCCGTATTCCAAATTCCAATCAAAACTAATTGAAAAAACTAAACTTCCACCATCAATTATGCTTTCAGCACTCAAATTCCACACCATGAAAAAAAATTAAACAAAATTTTATTTTTTTTAAAAATCACTAAACGCGTAATTGTGAAAAGGTTCTTCAAAATATCACAAGAGAAAAAAAAAATCAAATGATCCTGTTAAAATTGCTTAATTTTAGAAGTATTTTCAGATTTATTGAATTAAATTTGACAAATATTTTGTTTTCATTATTCAATTAATTTAATTTTAAAATTAGATTAAATTTGATCTAACTCAATTTATTTTCTTTTTAAATTGGATTACATCTGGGACATGCAAATTAATATAACATTAAACATGGCATCTCATATAAACTAGCTACCATAAAATTTTAGATTACAACACCAAACAGTGTTAAGAAAATGATAAAATATTTAAGAGAATTTTTGGAAATACGAAGTTGACAAAAGAAAGTGGATTTTAAACCTAATTATCAAATTTCAATGAATTAGATTAGAGTAATCGATTCCTCAAGCTAAACAACATTTATTTATTTATTTGAGGATGTAAATATAAATATATTATTTTAGTTTGAAAGTTACTATAAATGTATTTAGCACCCTTCTTATATCTTCATTTATAGTGCCCTATTATTTAGCAATTATTATTTTTATCTCATTTTCAAATTTTATTGTTTAATTTCTTAACAATAAAACACAAATACAAACTATTAAATAAAAATATTTTTCAACAATAAAAATCCAAAAAGTAAGAATATATGTTAAATAGTCAATATTATAAATAACTACAGGCTGACTATATGTTTTAAGATTTTTCTAATAATAATGAATATATTTATTAAGTATTTATAATTTTTTTTTTAAATTTAAATATTTTTTTTTAATTTTAAATAATCTAACAATGGTGGTTACATGAAAAAACAAATAATTATACATTAATTTTTTTTTATTAATTTTAAATTTAAAATAATTTATTTTTTATTTTTATTTTAAAATATATTAAAAATAAAATAGAAACATGAAAAATTTAAATGAATTTTTTTATATTATTATAGATCTTTATTTTAAAAATATATTAAAAATAAATACTAAAAAAATCTCTTTTATATATTATTATAATTATAAATTTTTATTTTAAAATATATTAAAGATAAAATAAAAATATGAAAAGTGGATAAAAAATAACCTTTATATATTATTATAAATTGTTATAAATCTTTATTTAAAATATTAAAATAAAATAAAATTATGAAAATTGGAAGAAAAAGAATTTTTTTATATATTATTACAGATATTATTAAAACAAATTAATCTAACGTCGAACTCTCATGAAATTACAACTTAAAAATAATTTTACATTATATCAAAGAACAAACAAATAGTAGTTAACGAATTTTTAATCCATAGAAGTTTTAAAATAAATATTTTTTCGTATATTAAATTAATTTATGCAAAATAATTTGTAGAATTTTTTTCAATAATATTTCTAAAATTTTATTTTTATTTTACATATTAATTAATTTTAACTGATACAAAATTATATATATTTTGCATAAATTTCATAGCAAATTTTGTTAAAAAAATATCAATAAATAAATATTGAGAATGTTCACAAGCTATTTCAGTTAATTTATAATTCTTGTTGAAAAATTTATTTAACCCTTGGTAAATAATTTTTTTAATATTTTATTGTGTTTGTTAATATACTACTTCAAATAACATCTTTTAAATATTATCTTTTTTATTTATTATTGTTAGATAAAATAACAATATCTTTATTAGAGTGAATAACTATTCTAATAGAAAAATAAAATAAATACAATAAAATAACCAACACAAAAATATATTATGAAAATTTTAAAATTGGAAAAAAATCACAACAGTTATTTAAAGACAATCAGATAATATCTTAAAATTTTTACAACACATAAACTACTCTCTTGTACCCTTGACCCCAATAGATCCAGATTCTCCAAAATAAGTAATTAAACTAAACATCATAATACAAGCTTAAAGTACTTTTGACTAGGATGTCTAATAGCTAAACATTATGGACTCAAGTTTATTACATAATTTCTGTCATCCACTCCTTTATCTATGTAAGACGATCCGGGACTTCCAAAATATATTATTTTCATCTACATCAATAATTACATATTTTTATATTTTAGAATACTTATTAAATTTTTATTTTATCCTTTTTTTGACAAGGCAACATTCACTATATTTTAAAGTATTTTAATAATTAAATAAATTAATATAATAATACTGTAACATTTATTTTAATATGTTATTTGACACTAAAGTTTTGTATTTAGAATACATGAGTGCTAGAAGATTGAACATCTTGTTCAAATGAAGAGTGTTGAAAGATTAGAAGGTGAAAATTTTTCTATTTTGTGAATACTTTGTGTTAAGAAGCAACACAAGTAGAGTTTTCCTATAAGGATGCACAATACAAATGCCAGGTTGAACTAAGTTCAATTTATATTGTTAGGGACTAGTGAAAATTCCATCTTTAGGAAGTATAATATACTTTCTCTTAGTTGTTGATGATTAGTTTCACGATGAAATAAAAAAAGGCATTTTAGAAGACAAGAACACTTAATGCTTAATCAATGGCAAGAACACTTTGAGACATTTGACTATTATTGACACTCCATAATAGAATCGAGTCATTAAAGAATGAATAAGACCTTGCTCGAAAGGATAAAGAACATGTTATCACACTCTACATACATTATTAGTATGAGGTTGTAAAAATATTATCAAAAGTCGAATAGACTGACATATTACTTAATACTGAGAACATACATTTACTATTATGTATAGGATGATAAACCTCAATCTAGATTCAAGAAAATGTTTGTGAGTTATGAAGTTGGGCTAAAAAGTCCAAAATATATTGTTTGTTTAAATATCTTGTCGTTTGATTTCATTATTAATGAAATAACGTAACTACTATTTTCATTTTTTCCACTTCAATTTATCAATCAACTTACATTTCTTCTTAAATCTTAATTTTTTTTAAATATATCAATTAGTTTGTACTTGTAAAAAAAACAAACTATCTAATCAATATATTGATAAAGAAACAAAAATATGAATAAACGTCATTTTATTAATAACAAAAATCAAACAATAAAATACTTAAAGAAAAAATGAAAAATATTTTAAACACTAAAATATTTTTTAATAATAACTTAATTAAAAATATTCAAATTTATAACTAAGTTAGAACTTGATTAAACTATAATTTTATTATAATAAATATCGTATAATCTAACTTAAATTACAAAATATTATTTTAATTTGAAATCTATATTAAATTAAAGCTAACTATCTAATCCAAATTTGATTATTAATAAAATAAAAATAAACAAGAAATGAAGATTTTTTTAAAATAGTATAATTCAATAAAAATAAATCATATGAACCGTGTATTATTTATTACATCTCTCATTTTATATAATACAAATAAAATATATAACTTAAAATAATCATTTATTGTTCGTTTAAGATTTTTATGGATCCTTTTCCATTCTTTCTCATCACTGTCAAACCAACAAATTTAATTGATTCATGTATGTTCATCCATCTTCCCTACCATAATAAAGATTTGAGATTGGTGAAGATTTAAAAACGTTGGGAGTGAGTGACTTCAGCTGACACAAATGACAACTCCGAAACATTCGAGAATAATACTTTGTACTTGATAAGAACCATCAACCTCGTATTCCGATCATCACAACTCACACTTCATGTATCTTAAGATTCGCAGCCATCTGAGTTCAGTTGCAAAACGCTCTATTGCTTACTTTGGTCAATCCATGTCGTTTCCGTTCGAGATCTCCTTTTCACGACACTTAGGACTCCCCAAACACGCGTTGTAGGAGTATCGACGCTCAAAGATTCCCAAAGAAAGAGACACCCAAGATCTCGTCTTGGCTTCTCACTTCTCTTCACAATCTCATGAATTTGACTCCAATTTCTGTTCTATTCACTTTTCCCTCTCTAGCCCTTTCTCAGAAGATCGACAAGTTCAGGTTCAAACTCAAGTTCTGAGGCCGATTCCGATTCTGGGTGTGTGAAATTGATAAACTCAGGTTCAAGATCAAGTTTTGAGTTCAATTCATTTTCTGGGTGTGTTAAATTGGAGAGAAAAAAGACATTTCAAATTTGGGGTGAAAAACGAAGTGGTTTAATTTGGTTGGGTTTGTGTTAACATGGGTGGTAGTTTTTCCTCTTGTGTTTGTGATGGGGATGCTACCCCTTTGAGGCCAAGGCTTGGGGATTTACCCGAGAGCTGTGTGGCATTGATGTTGTTGTATTTGGACCCACCAGATATTTGCAAGCTTGCACGATTAAACAGGGCATTTCGTGATGCTTCGTTAGCTGATTTCATTTGGGAATCGAAGTTGCCTTTGAATTATAAGTTCATCGTGGAGAAAGCTTTGAAGGATGCTTCTGTAGCAGAATTGGGGAAGAGGGATATCTATGCTAGACTCTGCAGGCCTAATTTGGTTGACAACGGGACCAAGGTAAGTTTTTAGATATTATCCGTGTTAGATCAGACTTAGAATTTCACCAAGGTCGAACTTTAATGCAAACCTTTTTTTATGTGAGTTATTTTAGGTAACTCCGATTATAATACCAAAAGTACTCATACAACTGCATATTAGCTTTGTCCTTGTTTATTTATTACACATCCTTTGTATATACTCTTCAAGTTCTTGGTGTTTACTTGTCAAAAATGTTTTGTTGGTATAGGAAATTTGGCTAGATAAGAGGACGGGTGGGTTGTGTTTTGCAATTTCTTCCAAAGCGTTGAGGATTACAGGGATAGATGATCGGAGATACTGGAGTCGCATTTCGACAGAAGAGTCAAGGTGAGATAATTGTAAGTGAAAATATTTTGATGTTACTCGGACTTCTGTTTTATTGTGTTTACATCTCTGTGAGTTGAAAACAAAACATTTCTTTTGCTGGATTTTTATTCCCTTTTGAGGATTAATGTCAAAGATTTATCACCTTCTGGCTTTGTTACTTAACTTGTTGACAAACTCAAAGATTGGATTCTTCTACTTCTCCAAATCCATTTTACAAATATTCAAGGTTATCTAACACCAAATCTCTAATGTAAGGGACTGAATGAGTTTAGTTATCAGTTAATTAATTAAACCTGGTATGTTAAGTGTTTGTTTGAGTTCATTTGTTTAACCAAAATGCATGGCTATAAAATTTGTAATTTAGTTTGATTATTTAAATTTAACCAATCTAAAGATTTGTAGGTTTTACATCAACAGTTTGCTAATAACTGGTTAATACATGTATAACTTGCACAATGGCACTTTTATTTATTATATTTCTTTAAAATATTGCAACCCTGTTTATTATCTTTTTATATATACACAATTTACTAAATGTCAATTTCCAAGAGTCGTATTTTAAATAAATGGCAAATTTAATTTAATATTCATTTCTATTTCAAAGATTTTATCTCCAATCTGAAGTCATTTTCAGGAATGCAAAACTATATTTTATTACGATATTAACTTTGCTTTTTCTAGCATGTCATTGATATCAGTTTAGTCATGGTCCCATGAATGTTCTTACTCCAGCTTTTCCTGTGGCTGCTCTATTTTGAAGGTTTAGCCACCTTCTGCTGGAACACATGAAACTAGGCATTTCAAAATTGCATGACCCCCCTCTCCCTTTGAAGTTATTACATATTTTCTACGTTCTAAGTGATGAAACTTGATGTATTATACTATTTTTGTCCATAACAGATTCCACACAGTTGCTTATCTTCAACAAATTTGGTGGCTTGAAGTGGAAGGAGATGTTGATTTTCAATTTCCACCTGGGACATACAGTGTGTTCTTCAGACTCCAGCTTGGCCGATCTTCCAAGAGATTAGGTCGTCGAGTTTGTAAGACTGATCACATTCATGGGTGGGATATAAAACCTGTGAAATTTCAGCTAACAACTTCTGATGGTCAACATGCTGTATCCAAAACTCATTTGGATAACCATGGTCACTGGGTGCTCTACCACGCAGGAAACTTTGTTTCTAAGAATTCTAATGATCTGATGAAGGTCAAATTTTCATTGGCTCAGATCGATTGCACGCATACCAAAGGTGGTTTGTGTGTAGATTCTGTTTTTATATGTAATAGTGATGTAAAACAAGAGGTGTAGGTTGTTTTTGTAGGAAGGGAATCTGTGTATATAGTGGAAATGAGCCAAGACACCTGAGTCAATTTTTGTCATTTGGGTTGCAGGGGAGTTAAGTAGAGTTGATTCTACCAAATATGTCCCAACAGCACTTCCCTTTAGATGTTTTGTTTCTTCAACAGGACAGTGTTTGAATAGGTTTGCACACATGTTCCCCCCCTTTTGGCATAGTGATTTGTGTATGTTTCCCCATTTGTTAGTAATGGGAATTTATTGATGTTGCTTTCCCAAAGAATGAAGCAATTCATGTGTTACAGTTTTATCTGTATGCATGTGCAGTTTATGTTTTTTGTGGAATTTCTTTTATGATGAGTTCCTGCACATAATGCAATAATTTCCGTTTTTCTTTCTGTACCCCTTTATTTCTATCTCATCTTTTGTGGCCACTATTACTGCTATCCTCGTTATCTCCCTTGTCCATCGATGATTGAGAATAAAGGAGGAAAAGAAAGAGACATAGTTGAGAAAGAAGAAAAAATGACATGACAAAATGAGATGTGTTTTGAATTATATAATCTAAAGATTTTTTCAGATTTAACTTGAAAAAAAGTTTAATGAAAAAAGTGTTTTTCATGATATTATGTAGATTTTTTTTTCCTAAATAATACGATTAATATTTAAACAGATATACTAATTGGAAAAATTATCTACAGAGATAATACTTTTTATTGTTCATGTTAAAATTCGATTTTCCTGATCGAATTCTAACCTACAATGGAAACTCAAGTGCAAATTTTGTCACTCCCGAATTCTAAATAGGCTGTTTTAATTTTTTTTGCCACTTAGAATTCGGTTTCCCGAAAACTGAATTCTGAATAGGTTTTTTTATTTTTTTTTCTTTGATTCGATTCTTTTGAATTGTACAAAACAAGACATGAGAATGATTGTTCTAGTATGGAAACAGTCGTTTCCCTCTTTCTACACGTTGCCTGCCTTTGTAGCCTAGTTTTGAAGAGTAGAATGACCGTTCTTAGAAACGGAAAAAAAAAAAGTTATTCAGAATTTGGTTCTCCGGAAACCGAATTCCGAGTAGTAAAATGAAAAAAATTAAAAATAGTCTTCTTAGAATTCGGTTTTTCAGGGACCGAATTCCAAATAGCAAAAGCAAAAAGAATTAAAATAACCTTTTCAGAACTTAGTGAACCAAATCCTGAGTGGTAAAATAGACCAACGTGAATACTTTGTAGGTTAAAATTTGATTTTTCAAAAACCGAATTCTAACATGAACATTAGTATATCTGTGTAAATATTTTTCAAAATGATAATATTTAAGAAAATAAATCTGTTATGTAATTTAGAATTTTCTTATAAAACATAAATTAAAAATTAATTTTTGACTTTTGGATGGGAGAGTTTAAAAAGTTTTCAGAATTGTATATAAAATAAAAAAGAAAAGAGTTCCTCTTATCCAACAACTGGAAAAATAGTTGAGAATTTAGAATAATCTAGTTCGGTCTAATGTATATGATATTGATATTTTTATCCCTTGCACATCAATCACAAACGTAATCAGATATATATACTTTGATCTGAAAAGAAAACTAATTTGAAGTAAAGTATCCTCAAAAGTGATAAGGTCCACTTTGATGAGAACTGAGTTACATAATTGCGTAATAAATTATTAAAACTAAATATTGATTAATTGATGAACACACCGAGTAAAGAGTTTTGGCAGAGATAAAAGAAAGAATACAAAGCCAGATACATTGTTGGAACTGAAAATTAGCTACCTCATTGAGTTAGTTTCTAACATAAAGCTAACAAATTAAAAACAAAATAAAAGTATCAACTTTATAATCCCAATACCCCTCTTATAACCCTCTTAAGGTGTGTAATGAATGTCAGAGACCAACTTGCACACATATTTTTCTTTTAAAAAAAATTAGATACATGGCTTTTGTTAAAACATTTACAGGTTGATAACTCAGAAACATGTGAAATTAAAATGAGACCTTTTTTGTTTTTTGTATTTTGATCCGAATGAGGTAACTCAGAATATTTCTTAAAGAAAGAAACAAATTTTTTTTGGTAAATTGGTTATTCTAATCATTTTGCAGTTAGATTTCTGTATAATTATTTAAGAGTAAATATTTGTAAAGTTCTTTCTTTCATATTGAATTAATTGTTGTATTTTAAATTAAGAAATAAATTATAATAATTTGAATATATTTTGATTTTAAGAAAATAATTAATTATAATATATATTTAATTATGTTGTATTTATTTTAAGAAAATAACATGGTGTTTTAAAATAAAAATTATTTATTATTTATTGTATTTACATTTTATGTTGATTGTATTTTATTATTCTTTGGTTAGAATGAATATATTATTATTTTTAATATATACTTTAGATTGTTGTGGTTGATATATATTAAATTGTTACTCTTAATTATAATATATATTATTATTATATATGGAATTTTGCAACTTAGATATATTTTAAGTATGAAAATTTTATTATTAAAGATAGTTTATAATTTTTATATGAGAATAACTTATATTATTTGTAATCTGGATTTGATTTATTACATAGAAGACCTAGATTTTATGGAAACTTTTAGTAAAAAAATAGAATGAATAAATTTCAATATAAAATTTTATGTAATTATGAAAGTAAATACCAATTAGTTAATTTATTAAATAACTATGTAGATTAGAAATTTTATGTGAATTGTAGTTGTAACGACCCAAGAAATTGTTACTTTTATCATACTTAGTATGCAAATGTAACTTGTATTAATTGATAATAAAACACGTTATATTTAAAATTTGTATTTGTATTCAATACAAAAGGGAATCTCTACTAGTACAAAATTCTATTATAAGAAATAAAAACATATATAAATATATGTGTATAACTACTACTTCATCTTTCACTATAATCTTGGGACTTTGAAGCATTTCGCTCACCTATTTAGATATCTGCTCCCGTGTAGCAAAACATGATCATCACATGCCAAACAATCGGCAATTGTAGGGTAAGCTAATCATTCAAAAATATAACAACACAAAATAATAACATCATATAGTATTCATCATCATATCATTCTCATGCACATTCATCATAGAACATACTTAAATGCTTTGAAATTTAATGCATCTTTAATAATTGAAAAGTAACAACACAAATCATATTATCATGTAATACACATACTCACAACATTCTCATTAACACACATAAGTAGATTATGGACACCAACCCCAGGCTCTACTCGGCCCCACACACAAACATATCGGTAGATTGTGGGCACCAACCCCAGGCTCTACTCGGCCCCACACACAAACATATCGGTAGATTATGGGCACCAATCCCAGGCTCTACTCGGCCCCACACACAAACATATCGGTAGATTATGGGCACCAATCCCAGGCTCTACTCGGTCCAACACAAACATATCGGTAGATTATGGGCACCAACCCCAAGCTCTACTCGGTCCAACACAAACATATCGGTAGATTATGGGCACCAACCCTAGGCTCTACTCGGCCCCACACACAAACATATCGGTAGATTATTGATACCAACCCCAGGCTCTACTCGGCCCAACACAAACATATCGGTAGATTATGGGCACCAACCCCAGGCTCTACTCGGCCCCACACACAAACATATCGGTAGATTATTGATACCAACCCCAGGCTCTACTCGGCCCAACACAAACATATCGGTAGATTATGGGCACCAACCCCAGGCTCTACTCGGCCCCACACACAAACATATCGGTAGATTATGGGCACCAACCCCAAGCTCTACTCGGCCTCACACACAAACATATCGGTAGATTATGGGCACCAACCCCAGGCTCTACTCGGCCCAACACAAACATATCGGTAGATTATGGGCACCAACCCAGGCTCTACTCGGCCCAACACAAACATATCGGTAGATTATGGGCACCAACCCCAGGCTCTACTCGGCCCCACACACAAACATATTGGTAGATTATGGGCACCAACCCCAGGCTCTACTCGGCCCCACACAAAAACATCATAGGTCATACATAACCAATCAATTTTTCTCAATTTTTATTTAGAGATAATAATCTAAATTTATAAACAATAATAGGATCGAGACCAAAACCCTCCATAGAAAGAAACTTTCGTTTTCTATCCCTCAAACAAATTTTCCATTTTACTGATTGTCAACAAACATTCAAATATCAACTTAAAAATCATAAACAATACTAAAACAAGGTTTTTCACACATTACACTCAATACAACAATAATATACAAAACATACTAATTATATATATATATATATATAACATTAATTTTCTTAATATCAATTTATATATTTTTGAACATTAACTTCCCTAACCTGGATTTTCTTTGTTCTGTGATCAGATGAAAACAAACTGCAAATCCCAAACCTTAGCTTCTCTTTTATCTCAAAATTCTGGATAACATCTCCCCATAAAGAGAATTTATTTACCCGTTCTCAAAACTGATCGGTATAACTCCTCCTTATACTGTTAGCCTTCTATTGCTTCTTGTGGATCTAGAAACCGTTAGAGTTTTCAATATTTAAAACTTAGAGAAAATGTAGAGAGAATGGAGAGAGAATAGAGGTATGTGAAAACAAACTACCCAACTAGTCTTTTGTTTTTATATATTGTATTATCTTTATAATTTAATATTTTTATAACTGAACATCTTTATAATATAATATCTTTATAATATAATATTTTTATAACTAAATATCTTTATAATATAATATTTTTATAACTGAACATCTTTATAATATAATATCTTTATGATATAATATTTTTATAACTAAATATTTTTATAATATAATATTTTTATAACTGAATATCTTTTATAACTGAATATTTTTATCAATCTAATATCCTTATAACAAAATATCTTTATAATATAATATGTTTATATTCTGATATCTTTATAATTTAAAATATTGGAGTGTAACAGTAGTTTGTTTATAAATACTAATGGAAAAGAAATATTTTGGTGCTTCTAAATTTATTTAAAAAAATTAAATAATAATTACATAAAAAAGAGGTAGTTATATTATTCTTTTCAATATTTATTTATTTTTATTTTAAAATATAATTAAATATAAAATAAAAATATAAAATTTAAACACTAAAAGTGAGAATTTTAATTTATTATAGATTTACTTTTACTTTAAAATATAACTAAAGATAAAATAAAAATATAAAATATAAAAGTGAGAGTTTCTTTTATATACTATTATAAATTATAAATTTTTATTTTAAAATATATTAGAAATAAAATAAAAATATGAAATATGGATAAAAAAAAGAATCCTCTTTTTATATATAATTATAGATTTATGTTTTTTTTTAAATTTTGAAATTATTCTTATTTTCGTTGTTGGTGAAGACTGTATAGTTATCTTGTAAATGAATTATGTGGAAAAAATAGGAGAGAAATATTTGGAGAAGGTATTTTTTTATGTGTAGAAAATTTTAAATTACAAAATTAAGTTAAATATGTAATAGGGATTAGCTCATAGGAATTTCATCTTAACAAGTATATTTGAGATTATATTCCAAATAATATTTTATTGAGGTTTTTGTATTTTATTTTGAAATTTTTATTTAAAAATATTTAGAGTTACTGTGTTTGATAAATAATAATAATTTATATGATAAAAATATAATAATAAAATTTATTATATATTCTATGTATATTATTTACTGTTAAATGATTCTCTTTTAATGATGAAATATGCAAATAGGTTAATAGAAAATGACTGAGAAATTTAATATATATATCTATCTTCCTCTCTCTCATGGGCTTCGAAAGTCAACTACTCATAAAGAAAAAATAATCTAAAAGATAATGTTTAAGTAAGTGCAACATGTTTTATTATATACCAAAAATTCATTTTATAGCTACGTATAACGCTTAGTATTTTAGTATTTTAGTATTTTAGTATTTTTGTATTGTAATAAATAAGATAACCAAAACAATGATTGTAAAAGTCAAATTCAACGCATTTGGTGGATGCTACCAGGTTGTAACAGAGGCTGCACTTCGTATACATTGAAAGCAGAGTCCTTTGAGTGTGTCACTATATATTTCTTCTCACAACTTCATTTTCAAACTCATCTCACTGCTTTCAAGTCATTGGAGGAACCTAAATTCTTTGTTCCTATTCTTCATCAGACACTCTTTGTGCTTGCTTTTGTTGTCTTCATCGTTGTCAGGTGAATACTATAATCACTCCTTCTTCCTTCGCATTTCAACTTTATGTCTACTCATCTTCTTCCATCCATCAAACCAAATACCATGCATGTTTAATATGTGTAGCCCAAGAAAAAAAAATAAACTCCACGTTAAAAAAAATTAAATAACTTATAGATTAATAGACAAATTTATTTAATACTAATTAATTTTAAATTAAAATCTAATATGATATCAGAATGATTTACTTATTCCATTTGTTAAAAAATAAGAAATATCTTATATATATATATATATATCCATAAAATTATATGAATACTTTTTTATGTGAGAAGAAATATTAAAAAAAAATATAAAATTATACATCAAAAAATATAAAATTTAAATAAAGTTTATATTCACTTCACGTCATATCAATTTATTTTACTTCACTTTTGTATTAATTGATTTTAGGTTAAAATCAACTTTTATAATCTAACTTTAAATCTTGTTAATATTTTAAGTTTATTGTAGAACTTTTGTTTTAATTATTGAATTCATCAATTTTGGAAGTTTATAAAAAAATTCAATTTCTCTAATTGTTGTTAGTAGAAAAAAAGATCGTACTATATATAATAATAAGAAAATATGTGATTGAATTTCTGAAGGAGAATAAGTGGATATCACAGATTAAGTGAAACATCTGTATATTATACCATACTCCCACCTTTTTAAAACTTTTGTGAATTTTAGTTTTTTAATTTTGTTTTAAAATGGTGATTAATTTAGAATATCAATATCCTCATATCTAGTTGAATAAAAAAAAACTTATTTTAATGAAATAACTTTGGTGTATAAAGTAATTATATAGTGAAAGTATTTTAGAAAATTGCTTCTAGAAGTATAAATTATTTGTTTGAAATAGTTTAAACCATTATAAATTAATAAATTATAGTAATTTAATCTAATTTGTATATAGGTTATTTTTATAATGGTTTAATCATATTTTATATTATAGGTTTGTCTTGTCTACTGAAGTAATATAATCTTGATTAAAGTTATTTTTAAGCATGTGTTGTGGATCTTCTCTAATTTAGATGGTAATGTATTTTTCTTCGTCTATATCATGAAATTTATTCAAGTACTTGTGGATCAATCATAAATAGTATAAAGATATTTTATATTAAATTATTAATTTTTTTGCTCCCCACGATTTGAAACTTTAATCCTTTATTTACAATTTAGATGATGTATATTGTATATTTGCTTTTATTTTTATTATGAAATTTATTTGTATATGAATCCAATCCAACAATTAATCTAAATATTATTTTCTCCCTTTCATATTATAAGACAGATTTTGGAGAGAAAAGTTGTTTTATAATATAAGGCGTTTTAAAATTTCAATAACTTTTATTTTTTTTTCTTATATACTCCTATTAATAATATAATTATTTGTGTTAATATTAAATAGTAGAAAGAGAAATTAAAATTAGGAATTAAGAATTAATTATCTTTTATTAGTCTAACTCCATGTGACTTAAATAAGTTGTTTATATTAAATAATTTTATCTTTTAAATTCTCTGAACCATAACTGTTTTAGGTAACATGGCTTAAAAGTAATGTCACGTTATGTTATAATATCTATTAAACATTGCTTAGCTTTAAACTATATCTGTGAGCAATTACATTTACATTGAAGATGACTTTTAGTCTTTGTATTTTAAAGAATATGTAATTTTAGCTTAACTTTTAATTTATTATACATTTATTTCTTCTATTTTTAAAACTTTAATTAATTCATTTATTTCTCAATATTATTTTAAACAAACATCTTATAATTAAGGTTGAATTAAGAAATATAGAGATGCATACAAACTTAGAGGAAGTCAATGTTTAACTCAATTATATATAAATAGTGGAAACACATAAATTTGTCTACCTTTTTATTATAATAAAAAATCCGTCATTAAAAATTAATTATTAAAATAAAAAATATCATTAAATTTATATTAAAATTAATATATATATATATATATATGTATATATACATAAAATAAATATTGTATTAAATTTTATTTATAATTTTTCATTGTGGTAACTAATATTTATAGTGAGTAATATTTTATAAATCATTAAATTAGTAAAATTAATTGTGATTATAAGAAAAAAGTGGAAAAAGAATATGTATATAAAAGAGTATTTATAAAACATAATATCCATTAATTATATTTATAAAGACAACAAAGAAAAAGAATTTGTATACGTTTAAAATAGAATTCCCAGCTATAGATCAACACATCTTTTCAATTCTATCAAGTCATTCATATTGCATCAATCTTCCATACTTTATCATTCACCATTTTTTACCCTCTCTTACACCTGAAAATAACACTTTAGTCACTTTCAACAGACATGACAATTAATTTAGGTTTAATTAAATTTTAAAATTTTATAAATTTGAATCTTTTTAACAGTTTTCAATAAAAAATTCTTTTTATTAAATATTCAAAAATATTTATATTTTTTATTAATTTTTCATAATTTAATTTTAATGTCAACTAGAGTAATATATATGTTAATTTGCATGGTGATTACTAACACGACTTCATATAAAAAATAAAATAATTTAATTAAATTTTAAATTTATAATAAATTAAATATTTTTAGTTGGATCTCTGTTAAATTCTTTTGTTTTATTAAAGATATTTTTTATATTTTTTAGTTGAGTTTTGTTTTATTCTACAGTTAATTAAAGAAACATGACTATTTTATTTTGTATTTTCCCATTTAATACTACAAGCTTTTCTGATAATAATAAAAATAAAATTATATTCTAATTATTTTTATAAAAAAGATATAGTTTCATTTCTTTAAAAATTAAATATTAAAATAAAATTCAAACAAAAATTTATTTTTAAATTAAATTATTTTAATATTTAATTTAAAAAAAACAATATAATTATTTATAAATATATATATATATATATATATATATATATATTAATTTGTATGGTCATTACTAATGCGACTTCATATAAAAAAATAAAATAATAATTTAATTAAATTTTAAGTCTATAATAAATTAAATATTTTTAGTTGGATCTTTGTTAAAGATATTTTTATATTTTTCAATTAAATTTTATTTTTTTATTATTTTACAATTAATTAAAGAAATATCACTATTTGATTTTGCATTCTCTCAGGTAACACCATAAGCTTAACTGATAATCATAAAAATAAAATTATATCCTAATTATTTTTATAAAAAAGACATAGTTTCATTTTTTAAAATTAAATATTAAAATAAAAATCAAACAAATCATAATTTTATTTTTAAATTAAATAATTTTAATATTTAATTTAAGAAACAAAAAAGTATTATTATTTATAAAGATAATTAAAGTTTTAACAAGAGACAATATTTTTGTTGTTACCAAGTTCGTATTATGTTTGAAATAAGAAAATTAAATTTATGTTATTTTAACAATTGAAAAAATTAAATAAAAGAGTCTCAATTAACAAATATAAATATATTGAATATCATATAAAATAAAATATGTTTTAATAAAAACTTAATTAAAATATCTAAATTTATAATATAATTAAAATTTAATTAAATCATTTATTATTTTTTACGGAAAGACATGTGAACAACAATTATACAAGTTAATAATCATGTTAATAGAATAAACTTTTTAAATAAGAATTTGATTAAAAAATTTAAGTTTATAAGAAAGTTAAAACACAATAATAAATATACTTTTTAGTTAAAAGGAGCGGAAGAAGATGGAAAAGAAGAGAAAAAAATGAAACATAATAAATAAATAAAAAGTATATAACTAATTTAATAGAATAAATAAAATATTTTTTTGTATATTAACATATTTAGAAAATAAATTATAATATAAATTTTTAAAAATAATTTTATGTAAAAAATAATTTAAAAAATATAAACTAAAGTTAAAACAAAATATTATCATAAATTTTAATAAATAAAAATTATATTCTCAAATATTAATATATTAAAATAAGTTACATTTTACAAATTATTAAAATTAAAATTTATTAATTTTATTTTATCTATTATTATAATACTTTTTATTTTAATTATTTATCTAAAATCATAATTATTAATAAATTATTAACCTATATTGAGTTACGCGTGAAAGGTTTAAAGTAAAGTATTTTTTATTTTTAGATTAAATATTCATTTTAGTCTTTGAATTATTTGTTAAAATAAAATTGTGTTTTGTTTTTTAGGCAAATTTTGAACTTATTTTATTTTTATGCTTTGTAAACTAATGTAAATAATTGTTGATGATGTGTTAAAATTCTTTTTTATAGTTTTTTATTTTACTATCATTTGTCTTTTAAGTTTTTTTCAGTCTTTTTTTCTTTTATTTCTTTTTCTTAAAAATATTTTTATTTGTCATCGAGAATCATTTACACTTATTTATAGAGTATAAGAACAAAATAAATCTAAAGTTTATCTTAAAAACGAAACACAATTTTAACAAATAGTTCACGAACTAAAAACATATTATTTTATTTCATTTTGCTAGCTTTTTCTTACCTTTTTTATTTACCTTGTATCTTTGCTTTGGTCTTTCAAATTCATCTTTTAATAATTATTTTCTTATTTTTTATCATAAGTATTTATATATATACTCTTTCTTTCATTTTTAATAATCACTTTCTTATTTTAGCATGGGATCATATTAAAAGTGATCAGATTCGTTTTCATTTGGTTTTTCTTTCATTTTTAATAATCACTTTCTTATTTTAGCATGGGATCATATTAAAAGTGATCAGATTCGTTTTCATTTGGTTTTCCTTTATTAAAAGGTTACTTAAATCAAATATATAAAAGATAAATATGATTTTAATTTATTTATTTTTAAGTTAATATAAAATTTAAATCAAAACCGAAATTGATTTTTGTGATTTTTTGTTACTACTAATTTTTTAAAACATTTTAAAAAATATATAAAGTTTTTTCATTGATATTGTAATTTTTTTGTAAGTTATGTCATATTTATACATATTTTTTCGTATTGATAAATAAACTATATAATATTATAGCTAAAATCTATAATACAATTTTGTTACTATGATCTCATAATTATAAATAGATTGTAAGTAAAATACAATTAAACTCTAAAACAATTTTAAACATACACATTTCAAGTATGCTTGTAATTTTTACACTATCTGCTATATCTTCTGTCATACTCATCTGCTGCTTTCCTATCTAAGATTTCCGTCTCGCATCCCAACTTACTTCTAATTTTCTGCCTCCTACCTCTTCATCCGAATATACTGATATGAGTCCCTCCCTTAGTTTTAGTTACTGCTGCTACTTTAAACATGTTCAACCCAGACACCAATCAAAATATGAAAAATTTGTATACGGGAATTAACTGATTATTCATGCACAGTGTTTACTGCAAAAGATTTTCTCCCTGTTAGCCCTCTTATTCCTGGTAACGATTCCATTTCTTTTCTTCCATATGTTTCAAATAATTGCTAGACACTTGAATTTCCACATCTTGCTGTCATTACTACTCAGTTCTAGAATTGTGAACTGTTGTAAGTGTTGGTCACACTGATTATGATGCCTTGTATTAACTTTTAACCATAAATTACAAAGAATTGGTATGTGACTTGCTACCTTACATAAATGGCTAGTCGTTTTCTCTATTAAGCTGCACACACTTCCTAGAAAAACCCTTCTATGGGCTAAAGTATCTCTAGTAGTTACTCTATTCAGAATCACTCTCCAAGCAAAAGTTTGGACTTATGGTAGGGTTTTAATTTCCCACCACTAATTATAGAACTCTATTTCTTGTCCTTTTCTTGTAACTCATTATAGGTTGACTTTACTATGTAATTTTGTGTTTCTTCATATCCATTTATCCTCCCTTGTCTTGTAAGTGGATTTCTTTCTAACTCTTACATAAACAGGTTTAACTAGGGTAGTTTTCATTTAAATCAGTCTTTTCTACTATTAGAATATTTAGGATTTGTTATTCTAGTATAACGGGCTCAGCCCATCTCTTGTATCTTCGTTATAAATAAACACACAACCCTATGTGAAATACACATCACGAAATTCATCCCATACCTAATTCTCAATATGGTATCAGAGTCATATAAGTCCATCTTAGCAAGGTTGTTGGGTCACCCACTATTGGACCGCTATTGGACCACCCATAAATCTATAGTCCCACGCTCAAGATGTTCAGTCCTCGGCGTGAGGGGATGTGTTGGAAATCTCACATCGACTAGAGATGAAGTCAATTTAGTCTATATAAGTGAGGGCAAACCTCATCTTACAAATCGGTTTTGTGGGGTTGAATTAGGTTTAAAGTTCACTTCTTAATTTGTTCTCTTTTTCCTAACCACCTATCCTCTCATGATCTAGCCTTTGTTCCCTTTTCCTGCCCTTCATAAAATGTTTTTTATCATACCATCCTTCCCCTTCCCTCACTTCCCTCCATCACCACCACCATTGAGTCTCACTTTGGGTCATTCCTAACTTCTAAACACATCCCTATTATGTACTTACATTCTGAAATGTTTCTCCACTTACCTTGAATTTCTATTTCCAGTCTCCATTTATGTTTGGCTAAGAGGGCATTGTTGAAAGATATAGTTCCTTCACTCATATACTGCCCTTTTCTTTCAGCTTACAAATTGTTTCTCATTTGATCCAAACTATCTTCCTTCCTTCATTTCCCCACCTCCCCAAAAAATCTATTTACTTTTTTCTAATCTCCTTCCCCACCTTAACAAGCATTTTGAAGGAAGACGGGTATAATAGAGGGAGTGCAGTAATGACTGATTTTGCGAAGGTTAAGTTACTTCCTTTTCATCTTGTCAGTCTCTTCCTAATCTTTTCCGTTGCCAAAAGTATATTTCCATGGATTCTCTAGATTGGAATTCCTAGGTAAGTGAATGGTATGCTCATAGTGCAACAATTTAACATTGCGGAAAATCTTTCTAGGCTGTCACCTTCTAATCCTAATCCCTCACGTTGGTTTTAGAAAAGTTAACTTTAAACATCAATTCAAGTTTGATGGTATATCGGCAAATGTAACAAGTCAATTGTAGTTGTTCTATCCTTAGGAATTAACAAATAATTAGATGATAAATTAATTTCTTGATTAAAATTAATAACAGACTTACACTTTTACGTATTATTTAAACACACAGTATAAATATTGAAATGATTAAAACAAAGAATATTTGAGTGTAAAATTCGGAGATGATCAAGTGTTGAAATTAAACGATACTTAAATATTAATTTGCATAATTGGCTCATACGTATAATTACGTTCAGATTTTCATGCATTCTACATGATTAAACTAAGATAATTCCTTACTCTTGGTTGCTTAAGAATCTAATACAATCAATCAATTCCTTATCAACTTTATTTGATTCTTGCAATAATAACAAAATAATTATAACCAAAAGCGTCAACTCTATTTTCAGTAGTTGCAACTTTTGGATGGTTTAGCTTAGTTTAGAAAAAGAATGCATTTTTAATCACAATTTAAATTTAAAATTGTGAAGATAGATTCCTCTACTTTCAAGCATTAAACATAAAACTAAATCAAAAGATTGAAAAGACAGAAAAAATTCATATACATATGGATCCAAAAGTATGAAGAAATTACAAGATCATTCAATCCCAACCTTAAAAGAAATTAGTTACTCATGATGAGCACGATGATCCTTGAATATAACTAAGAGAAAGGAAGAAAAAGTACAACGAAATTATATAGCTAAGCTTGTCGTTTGTGATCCCTCTCCGTCCAATTTCTTGATATTTTCTTTCTCCATCTATTTATAGTCCAAGAATCCAACTTCAAGTTAGGTTCATCCTACTCAACAGATACGTTTCTTCAACCTAAAGGTTTCTGAAGTGCTAAGCATTCAATCCATTCACCTAGTGGAATTTGGTTTCAAATTTGCATTACTCTTTGGACTTTGGACTCCATCCGCTCAGCAACAAGGTAGTGTGCTCAACACCAGGAATAAAAATCTTGCATTTCTCTCTATATCCAATCCACTGAGCACCAAAATTTGATGCTTAGCAAAATTTCCTACACTGGCTTTTGATGCTTAACATATCATAGTTGTCTCAAAGACTTCTTGTTGAACAAACATAGAGAACTTTGTTAAATTCAAGTAATTTCTGTTAATGTAAGACATTTTCCATTTCTAATACACTTAGGGGTTCGTTTTACAACAAGAATATATACTTTGACAAGCATTGAATACCTATTTTAAATATATAAACATGTATTTTCAACACTTATCAAGACTTAAAACATCTAAGAATACTTTTCACGACCAAAATGTTCTGGATTTTTTCCTCACACATAAACAATGTGTCATCCATATATTGTAGCAGACATACTTATGACTCCTTTGATCCCACCCTCACCCGCTCTAACAATTGTTTCTTGGTTGCTTGTCTCACTATACCTGCTAAGTCTTCAACTACTATCACAAACAAGAATGCTACCGATCACCTTGTCTTAGTCCTTTTGATGGACTAAATTCCTTTATAAGACTTTTGTTAACTAATAATGAGATTGTTGATGAGTGACCAACTTATCCATTTAGAAAAGAGGTCTAATTTTTCCATCATATAATATAGAGACTCTTACTTGACTAGGTCATACACTTTCTCAAAATTGGCTTCAATGATAACACATTTTTCCTTTTTGTGTCTCACTTCTTTCACAATTTCATTAGCAACTAGCACACAATCTAGTATCCTACTCACAATAAAACTTTATTAAATATTACCTTGTCTAGCATTCATTTTAATTTATTTAACAAAACTTTTTGATAAAATTCATCTAGGCTTAGGAGGTTATCCGTCTTCAACTACTCTCCTCTTCCTTCACTTGAAGTTCCATTCCATCTCAATTGTCATTCTTGGTAATCCTCTTCAGGTTTCTTGTTATTACGTGTGCATATGTTTGTCATTGATCCTTTCACTTCCACATTGTTATTTTCACAACTTTCCTTTCCATGCTATTCCATTCCTACTTTTTATTTGTCTTAGTTTGGGCTTTGTCTCTTCTATATTTAAGTCTATTTACCTTAAACTTCATATTAATTGTCCAAAGTGTGTCCAACCTTTTTTCTAGATCCATCTCGTTTTCCACCTCTATGAATCTCAGGAACCTGAATATTTGCCCTCTCCAATTTAACTTCCTTGTTATAAGCACTTTCACCACCCTTCCTCATCTTCTTGAAAAATCTTCCACATATCATACTCATCAAAGTTCACACTGAAAAGTATACAAAGAAATAAGTTATTCCCTTCTGTTGCCTTATCCTTCGATTCCGAGTAGTCTCCATATGTTAAATATGGGTACATGCGAGATGGAAAGCTCAAATAAATCTGCTAAGGTTGAATTTCTCAACAAGTGGTTACAAACACAAATTCAGGATGCAAAAAAATTGTTAAATACTTGAAATAAAAACAAATTATACATTGAAGAACGATATATAGATAAGATAACCTCCTTTAAGTATAGAAAAAGATTACAATTTCATTTAACTTATCAATTATTCATTCATATTATAATATTGTCAAATGATTATTTTAATTGTAAAAGTATTATTTTTTATCACGGGATGGTGTAACTTATATTCTAACATAAATATATATATAGAAGAATAGTAGAATTTATTAAAAGAAATACAAAAGAATTCAATGTTTGGAAGATTAAATTATAAGAATTTTAGAAAACTATTCTTTGTTATTTCATTTTTTTTTCTTACAAGATATTAGTTTTTGTATAACAAAAGATGAAATTTCAGGATGAAAGAATAGCAAAGCTCATCATTCTCTCATTTATTATCGATTCATTACTTCAACGATATTCTCTCTTAATTACTTTACATGTTTGCATGCAGAAAAGATGTAGGTGTGATGCAACATGGCTCTAATCGGGTGTTATCAATTCCTGACATCGTCCCCTCGTGCAAAGGAGTGGCTAAAGAAGCAATTGATTCAACTGAACTTGTACGAGGCAAGAGTTCGTGAAGCAGAAGATGTTGTGGAGAAGCTCAAGAAGAAGAGAGATACAATTAAGCATACAGTTTACGAGGAAGAACGTCGACATGGAAGAAGAATTCACGTTGAAGTTGAAGAATGGATGGAGAATGTGAATAAACTTGTTCTTGCATATGAAAAATTCCATGAGGATGAAGTATGCCATAAATGTGCGGTGTTTGACTTTTTCGATAGTGGTTACCTTCCAAGGCCAGGGATAAGGTATCGTCGAAGTAGAAAAGCAGATGATATTACAAAAGAGGCAAATGAGTTACTCCAAAATGCAAAGTTTGACATTTTGTCTATTTGGCCTGGCCCACCCTCCATGGCTGCCTTTTTCTCTAACCTTGGCTATGAAAGCTATTCATCAAGAAAAGACACTGTGAAAAAGATTACTGATGAATTCCAAAAGCCAGGTGTTAGAATGATCGGTCTTCATGGGCTGAGTGGTGTTGGCAAGACCTCTTTAGTCAAAGAAGTTGTGAAGAAAGCCTTAAAAGATAAGATGTTCGAAGTGGTGACCATGGCAAGTGTGACAAAAAACCCTGACGTAAGAAAAATCCAAGGACAGATTGCTGATATGTTGGGGGTTGTATTGGAGGAGGAAAGTGACATTGCAAGAGCTGCTAGGATACACCAGATATTGAATAATGAGAATAAGAGCACACTTATAATCCTAGACGATCTTTGGGAAAACGTGAACTTTAACCTTCTGGGGATTCCATGTGAACTAGAGATTGATGATGGCGTAACAAATGTCAAAGGAAAATCCCCTGATGTTAGTGATGGTTCGACAATTATCAATAAAGGAACGTCACACAGTGCTGATGGTTCTAAGAATGTGAATAAAGGAAAATCCCCCGGCGTTGCTGGTTCGACAATTACGAAAAAAGGAACGTTACTCGGTGCTGATGGTTCTAACAATGTGAATAAAGGAAAATCTCCCGTTGATATTTCTGATGTGGTGAAAACAGAAAAAACTGTTACTCAGAACAAAGGGTGCAAGATTTTGATGATTTCTGAAATCAAACAAGTGTTATTAAGCCAAATGGAAGGTAAAGACGAGTATATCTTCCCCGTGGAAGTCTTAAAGGAGAATGAAGCAGAGATGTTGTTCAAGAAAAAGGCTGGAATAGGTGACAAGAATCCTGAATATGACAAATTAGCAGCTAAAATTGCCAACAAGTGTAAAGGGTTGCCAATGACAATAGTTACCACTGCAAGGGCATTGAAAAATAAGAGCCTTTCTGTATGGGAGGAAACTAATAAAAAACTTGAATCTCAAAACTTAATTGGAGCACCTGAATTTTCTACAAAGTTGAGTTATGGGCTTTTAGAAGATGAGGAACTCAAGCACACTTTCTTGCTTTGTGCTCGAATGGGTCATGATGCATTGATTATGGACTTGGTGAAATATTGTATTGGTTTCGGTTTTCTTCGAGGAATCAACACTGCTAGGGAAACCAGAGACAGAGTATATACGTTGGTTGCAAAGCTAAAAGAGTCAGGTTTGTTGTCTGATAGTTATTCAAGTGATCATTTTACCATGCAAGATACTGTTCGTACTGCAGCTTTGTCAATAGCATATAAGGACAATCATTTATTTACAATGACAAAGGGAAAAGTAGATGAATGGCCCGATAAACTTGAAAGGTATGCTGCTATTTCCTTACATCACTGTGACTTCATTGAAGATTTTCCTGTGAGAATAAAGTATCCAAGACTTAGAGTCCTTCAAATTGTCAATAATAATCCACGTCCGAAAATACCTGAAAACTTCTTCAAAGCAGTCAAAGAACTCAGAGTGTTGATATTGACTGGTATTCATCTCCCCCTCATTGATTCTTCAATATCATCCTTATATAAACTTAGAATGCTTTCTTTGGAGCAATGCTCCATGCTAGATGAGGAATTATTCATCATAGGAGAGCTTAAAAGGTTAAGAATTCTTAGTTTTTCAGGATCTGATATTGAAAATTTGCCAGATGAGTTAAATGAGTTAAAAATGCTACAAATTTTTGACATAAGTAATTGCTCCAAACTCAGAAAGATTCCATATAGCGTCATATCAAGCTTGGTAAGTCTAGAGGAGTTGTATATGAGAAATACCTTGATCCAATGGGAGCATGAAGAACAAACACGTCAAAGTAAAATAGCTCTTCTTTCTGATTTGAAATATTTGCATCAATTGACAACACTAGACATACAAATCCCTGATGTTTCCTATTTGCCAAATAATTTGTTTTTTGACAAGTTGTATAGTTACAAGATTGTTATTGGAGATTTGAGTTCATTTTCAGAGACTGATTTCAAGATGCCAGAGAAATATGAAACATTGAAATTCTTGGCAGTACAATTGAAAAATGGATCTGACATTCATTCTCTAAAGGGGATCAAAATGTTGTTTGAAGGAGTTGAAAATTTATTTCTAGAACTTAATACTGTCCGTGAAAATCGCAATAGTAGTGTCCAGGAAGCCCATAATAACGTCCACGACCTTTTTTATAGATTGAATTTAAAAGGATTTCCGTATCTAAAAAATTTGTGGATTGTAAATAATTCTACCATTCAATCTCTAATGCATCCAAAGGACAGGCAGCACCCTGAGAAAGCTTTTTCAAAACTGGAGTCATTATGTCTCTATAATCTCAAGATGGATGAAATATGCTCATGTGAACTTTCGGAACCCTCTTTTGGTAAACTGAAAGTCATCAAGATTAATCTCTGCAGTAAATTGCAGAATGTGTTCTCAATTTCTGTGGTTAGACTTTTAACTGTTCTTGAAACAATTGAAGTTTCTGAATGTAACTCTTTGAAGAAAATTATCGATGTGGAACCACAAAGCAATCCTGAAAAGACTGAGCTTCCTATGCTTCGCAATTTAAAGTTACAATCTTTGTCTGAGTTTATTGGGTTTGATACCACTCCGCCTATACAAGGAGAGGGAAAAAAACTCTTCCATGAAAAGGTGTGTTTAAAAGTATCCTCTTAATTTCTTTATCTTTCACCGCTCAAACTTCTTTTTCCTATTTTATCCTGTTAAACTAAAAGCATAGAGTTTGTAAGGAGTTAAACTTTAAAAAGAGAAGAAGGTTATTTATCTATTACGAAAATTAAGTTAAGAAAGTCAAAATCAATTCTTTAATTTTTTGAGACACTAATCACACAGTTCCTTTGCAGGTCGGAGTTTCAAAACTAGAGAGAATGGAGTTGTCATCAATCCAAATTGACATAATATGGAGTGTTGACCCATCTTCAAAAATATCATCTTTTGAAAATTTGACACATTTGGATGTTAATGGTTGTTGGAAATTAAAATATTTATTGCCATTTTCAATGACCAAGAGTTTGGTGAATCTTCAAAGCCTTTATGTAAGTGAATGCGAAAAGATGAGCAGCATCTTCCTCCCTGAAGAAGATAGAGAGAAGGATATTATGGTAAGAAGATTGGTCAGATTAGATTTAATGTTACCCACAATCATAGTTTCAAATAGTACAATAATTAAGGTTGTTCGTTTGTAGATCTAAAATGTTATATTAGTCCATTTCAAATTTTCATAGTTTTTAATGTTTATTATAATCAAAGTACTTTTTTCCTTTTCTGTTTATTGATTTGGTTTCTCTATTTTACATCTAATTCAATTAACTTATGGCTACTGTGTACCAAAACAGGGTAGCATCTTTCCAAAATTGAAGAATATGAAACTTCACAGCATGAGGAGTCTGAGTAAGATATGGAATCCGAAACTCCCTTCAGACTCCTTTAGCAAACTAGACACTCTAATCATTGAGGAGTGTGACAGACTTGAAAATGTAATGGATGGAATATTTGGGAGTCTATGCAACTTGAGAGTTACAAATTGCAATTCCATGCAATCAATATTTAATAGACGTGAGCAAGTTGGGGATGTAGCTAATAACTTGCAAGATGTTCATTTAGAAACACTCCCAAAATTGAAGCTTGTATGGAAAATGAATAATGAAGACCGAGTAGGGATTCCTAGGTTTGACAATCTGAAGAAGATATGGGTTCAAGATTGTGACCGCTTGGAATATATATTTCCATTTTCTGTAGCCAAGAGTCTCAATAATCTTGAATCTCTTGTGGTTTGTGATTGCTATGGATTGAGTGAAATTGTTGCCGAAAGGGAAGCTACCAACACGGATAGAGCCAAATTTAACTTTCCTAAACTAAGCACCATCAAATTTTCAGAACTGCCAGAACTTACAAGTTTCTATCCAAAAGCTTATGATTTATCATGTCCATTGAAAGAGCTGTCTATTGAACTTTGTACCTATTTGGAACCATTCAACAAAGGAACTGAGCATGCACTAAGAAAGCCCGTACATGTCTTCTTTCCTGAAAAGGTACTAGTACTAAGCTCTTCAGCAACACTTTCTATTTCATGCAAAATTAATTAGAAAATTATAAAAATTGAAAACATATTCTTCCACTCTTATTTAAATATATGTACATTTATATAAATATACTCATCCTTTTCTTTACCTGTTTGTCCATTATAGGTAATCAATAACTTGAAGTCCATGCAAATTGAGTCTCGACATGCAAAGTCACCAGGCAGTTATATGGGTAAAAGGAATCATCGAAGGGATAACTTAGAAGAGCTTACCTTATCTAGATTAGTGGATACTGAGATTTTATATTCTTTCCTACACAGAAATCCTAATTTGAAAAGTCTATCACTGAATAATTGTTTACTTGAAAAGATAGTGCCTCCAAAAGAAGATACTGAAATTGAAAACTTGGGAGTAGTTCCAAATCTGAAAAGCTTGAAGTTGGTAGACTTGCCGAATCTTGAAGAGATTGGCTTTGAACCTGACATAATTCTTGAAAGGTTGGAGTTCTTGATTTTAAACAATTGTCCTTGTATGATCACTATAGCACCTTCCTCTGTATCTTTTACTCGCTTGACAAATCTAGAAGTGGTCAATTGTAATGGATTGCAAAGTCTAATGTCAGCTTCTACCGCAAAAAGTTTGGTTCAGCTCAACACCATGAAGGTATTGAAATGTGAATCCCTGATGGAAATAGTTAGAGAAGAAGGAGAAAAATCTGACAAAATTGTTTTTCAACAATTGAAAGCTCTAGAGCTTGTTTCACTGAAGAACCTCAAGAGTTTCTGTGTCTCTGATTGTGACTTTGAATTCCCTTCATTGGAGAAATTAGTAGTGAGTGCATGTTATAATATGGACAAATTTTCTGAAACAGTCACCAGCTCACCAATTTTACAAAATATACACGTCATACATGGAAAAGAGAATAAACTATTCTACTGGGAAGGAGATATAAATGCTACAATACAAAAGATATTCGAGGAAATGGTACGTAATTATGTATGACTTTCTTGACTAAACTTTTTCTTTTCTATTTTGTTGTACCTATTTTTAAAATTTAACTTAAAGCAATGAAACTAATCTGCTTAAAAAATTGTGGTAAATAGAAAACAAGAGAAATAGTTATGTTTTTAGCTTCGGTTACAGTTTGATAGAATAAAAACCTAAAAAACTACCTAGTTACCATCTTACTAAAAAATAGAAGAAACATTAATGACAACTGATTTTCTGAGTGGAATATGCTATTATACAATGAACTTACACAATATATATTCACAGAAATTTTTTGAAGGCATGGACGAGATGAGCCTTTCCGAACATCAAGAGCTACAAGAAACATGGCAACGTGGAGTTGGTCTGCAAAAGCAGCATAGCTGGTTTTATAGTTTGAAAATTTTGAAGCTTGAGAACTGTGTTATTCAACCATGTGCTATTCCATCTAATATTCTTCTTTATTTGAGGAGCTTAAAAGAACTGCAGGTACGAGATTGCAGCAATGTAGAGGTAATTTTTGAGATTAATGCTGAAGAGGGTACTGGAACACCATTCCACTTGCAGAGATTGACTTTAGAAGAGCTTCCAAAACTTAAGGATGTCTGGGAAAGGAGTGGTAAAGGAACCGAGAGCTTTCAAAATCTGAAGCTAGTGCATGTCAGTGAATGTGAAAAGCTGCAAAATGTGTTTCCTTTGACTTTGGCAAAAAGTCTTAAGAAGCTTGACGAACTAGATATACAATATTGTCATGGATTGCATGAAATTGTTAGAAAGGAAGAAGACACAACAGCGGAGTTTGTGTTCCCTTGCTTAACTTCATTGACTCTTGGTGATCTGCCAGAGCTCATTTACTTTTACCCAGAATCATTTACTTTGGAATGCACTGCATTAAATACATTACACGTGTTTGATTGCCCAGAGCTGGAGCTATTTGGGAGAGCTAACAGACAATCCATTTTCTTTGATATAAAGGTAATTAAGTAACATGCATGCACGCTTTGTGTCTATCTGTCTCTCTATATATATATATTTTACGTTTCAACTTTTATTATAGTCCTTACTATTTTATTTCATTTGGTTTCACTAGGACATTCTCAACCTTGAGTTACTGATACTTGATTGGGAACACACATTGATGTTGAGGACAAAGTTAGGAGAACCCAAGGACAATCTCAAATATTTAAATGATCTTCAGTTGTTCTTTGATGTTGAAAGACCCGATTTTCCCATTCAAATACTCCAGAAGATGCCCAATTTAACAAAAATGAGTATACGCTATAGCCATTCCCTCGAGGTATTCCAAACTCAAATACCCGAAATTGCTGAAAAAAGGGTTCTTACAAACTTGAAAACACTGAAACTGGATAATGTGTCGAAACTCCAGTCCATTGGGTCGGAGGACTCACCATGGTTAAACGTGATTTGCAACAGTGAACAGCTCCAAGAATTACATGTTCTCCAGTGTCCTGATTTGAAAACATTAGTGCATTCTACTACTTCAGTGTCTTTCACGTATGTGAAAGAAATGTACATAGACAGCTGTCAAGAATTGGAGTATTTATTCACATCATCAGAAGTGAATAAGTTAGAGAACCTTGAGTATATCGAAGTCAGGGAATGTGAATCAATGAAAGCAATAGTCGTGAAAGATGAGGATGACATTTCAGAAGAGATCAAATTATATAAGCTAAAGCGCATAGATCTAAATCTTTTATCAAGCTTGGAATGCTTTTATTCAGGTAATGACACTTTGCAGTTACCGTCCTTGATGCAAGTGGACATATATATGTGCCCCGAGATGGAGTTTTTCTCTCTAGGACAGATACACGTGAATTCTTCTTTTAGAGGAATTCAAGCTTCAAACCTCTCAACAGATGAATTGGTCTTCTACCATGATCTTAACTCTTCAGTAGAAAAGGTGTTTCAGCAACAGGTAACCATTTCAAATTCTAAATCAAGTAATTATGACTTTGTTTAGAGTGAATTTAAAGAATCTAAAGAAAAAACCATGGTAGATTTGTAGTGTTTTTTTATGGGTACACAGAGCATAGTAGGTAATTGATATATCTGATGATAAACCTATTGTAATATTTACAGAAGTTTTTTGAAGCCGTGGACAAGGAGTGTTTTTTTGATAATCTTGAGCTACAAGAAGACCCACGTTATCAAACTGATCTGCAAATCAATTGGTTGGCCAATTTGGAAACTTTGAAGTTGAAGAACTGCAGTCTGCCATATGCAATTCCATCTTCTATTCTTGCTCTCTTAAGGAACTTAAAAGAGTTAGAAGTACGAGATAGCGACCAAGTAGAGGCAATTTTTGATATGAATGACGACACTGACATTATGGAAACAGAATCCCAGTTGAAGATATTGACTTTAAATGGGCTATCAGAGCTGACGCATGTGTGGGAAAAGGACAGTCACAGAATTCTCATCTTTAGCAAACTACAAGAGGTTGTTGTTAGTGATTGTGCAAAGCTGCAAATTTTATTTCCTGCTCCCTTGGCAAAAAGTCTCAAGGATCTTAAGAAGCTTGAAATAGGTTCATGTGAAAATTTGCAATACTTTGTTGAAAATGAAGAAACAACATTTGTAACAGAAAAGTATGTATTCCCTTGTCTAGAGAATCTGGAACTTAATGAGTTGCCCCAGGTCACTTGCCCTAAAACATTCACTTTGGAATTTCCCTCCTTAAAATTCTTATCTGTGAGGGATTGTGATGAATTAGGGTTATTTCAAAGTGTATATGATCCCACGGGTGAGGGTACTTCATGCAACAGATTTCCTCTTATCTCAGATCCAAAGGTAAGTAAGCATCATAGAATCTAAACTTCCAATTTGTTTTCTCCTTTCATTTTTTATCTAATTCACGCACCATTTGATTCGATTTTTTTTTTGGCTCTAATTGTTAGGTCATTTCCAACCTGGAGAAACTGACTCTTGGTTGGAAACAAATTCTGGCATTAAGCTTATGGTTTAAGTCACAGCAATCTCCAGAAGGCCTCACAAAGTTAAACAACATTTCGTTGTCACTCTTTGGCGCTGATCAGAATGAAATGCCTATGTTGCCCATTGAAATACTCAAGGCACCAAATTTAATTGAAATGGCTATAAACAGTTGCGAAAGTCTCGAGAATTTCCTTGCTCAAAACCCCAAAATTGGCCAGGAGGAGATGTTGGAACAGTTAACAATATTGACGTTGTGCAATGTGTCCTCTCTCCAATTCTTCGAGTTAGAATACTCCTCAAGCTTAAACATAATCTGTGAGAGGCTCCACAAATTAACTGCTCTCCAATGTCCTCTTTTGACAACCTTGGGAGTACATTCTACTTCTACAGTGTCTTTCACTTGCCTGAAAGAAGTGAATATAAGCAAATGTCCAAACTTGAAGTATTTATTTACGTCTTCAGCTGCAAAAAAGTTAATGAACCTTGAGGAGATTAGTGTTGTCGAATGTGAATCAGTAACAGAAATAGTGGCTAAAGAGGGAGATGCAACTTCTGAAGCCATTAAATTTGAGCGACTCCACACCATTAAGCTACTATCTTTAACAAGTTTAGTATGTTTTTATTCTGGGAGTGACACTTTGCAATTATCATCTTTGAAAACTGTGGAAATATGGAACTGCTCCAACATGGAGATTTTCTCCCAAGGATACGAATCCCTCATGGGAATTACGTTATCCATGGACCCGGAAGCAGAAGCTTTACCACCCCCACAAGACCTTAACACCAGAATAAAAGAGATCTCACAACGAAAGGTAAAAATTTTAAGGATGCGTTTGGAAAAATATTTATAATTTATTTGGACTTATCATATTGAATGAACTTTTCCTAATATTTACAGGAGTTTTTTGAAGCAGTGGACAAGGAGTGTTTTTCTGATAATGTTGAGCTACAAGAAGATCTGCATGGTAAGTTTGGCTTGCAAAACGAATGGTTGGGCGATTTGGTTACTTTGAAGCTGCAGAATTGTACTTTGTCATGTGCAATTCCATCTGTTATTTTTACTCTTCTAAAGAGCTTAAAAGAGTTGGAAGTACGAGATAGCACAACAGTAGAGGAACTTTTTGATATGAATGACACTGAGATTACGGAAACAGCATCCCAGTTGAAGATATTAACCTTACAAGGGCTATCGAAGCTGACACATGTTTGGGGAAAGAAGAAAAATGGAGTTCTCATCTTTCCAAATCTGCAACAGGTCGATGTTAGCAATTGTGAAAACCTGCAAACTTTATTTCCTGCTTCCCTGGCAAAAAATCTTAAAAGTCTCAAAGAACTGGAAATATTTTCTTGTGATATGTTCCAAGAAATTGTAGAAGAAGAAAAAGACATAGAAGCAAAGTTTGTGCTCCCTTGTTTAGAGAAGTTGGATCTTTGTTCCTTGCCACAACTCACTTGTTTTTACCCTCAAACATTCACTTTGGAATGCCCCACCTTAAAGAAATTAGTTGTGTGGGAGTGTGATAAGTTGGAGTTATTTCAAAGCGCACATTCCATGGGTGAGGGTACTTTAGTTAACAGAGAGCCTCTTATCTCAAGTCAAGAGGTAAGTGCGCATCAAAGAATCTGCACTCTCAATTTTTTTTCTTTTTATTTTCTATGAAAGTCCTTAATTTCTATTGAATTTGTTTTTGCTTTAATTGTTAGGTCATTTCCAACCTAAAAAAGTTGGAACTTGATTGGAAACAAATTCTGGCATTAAGATCAACATTTAGGTCTGAAAAATTTACAGGAGTCTTCAAATGTTTAAATAAAGTGTCCCTGTGCTTGGACGGTGATCAGAGTGAGATGCTTGTGGTGCTCAATGAAATACTCAATGCAGCACCCAACTTAATAGAAATGACTATATACGATTGCAATAGTCTAGAGATTTTTCTAACTCAAAACCCCAAAATTGGTGAGGATGGGATGCTCTCACAGTTAAGAAAATTGACACTAAACGAAGTATCTGCTATCCAGTCCATCCAATCAGAGAACTCTTCATGGTTAAACACAATCTGCAAGAACCTTCACAAATTAAATGTCTTGGAATGCCCTCATGTTCAAACAATAGGAGTGCATTCTACTTCTACAATGTCTTTCTCTTTTCTGAAAAAAGTGCATATATTCAAATGTCCCCAATTGCGGTATTTATTTACATCTTCAGTGTCCAAAAAGTTAGTGAGCCTTGAAAAGATCAGAGTCGAAGAATGTGAATCACTGAAAGAAATAGTGGCCAAAGAGGGAGATGAAGATGAACCCAAAGGAGAAGGTGAAGACAAATCTGAAAATGAGATTATATTCACGAAGCTTGAGATTTTGATTCTTACCTCATTAGACAAATTTGAAAGCTTCTACACAGGGAGTTCAACTTTGAATTTCCCATCCTTGAGAAAAGTAGTGGTCAACAAATGCTTGAGCACCAAAGTTTTCCGTCGTCGTGATAAAGTGCCTCCAAAATTTAGGGTGGTAATGGATGAATCCCATTGTAAAGGTGATAAAAAATCTCTGATCATGCAATAGTTGGAGGAAGAGGCATCCTGAGTTAGTTACGTGACAAATTTCCTTGACTTGTAAGTAAGTTCATTATACGATTATCTATTCCTCTTGGACATGGAATTGGAATATGTTGATCAAATGCTATTGACTTAGTGTGAAGGCATTCATCATCTAATAGCTTGTCTTTGATTCTGCATTTTACATAAATGAAGAAACATGAGATGTTAAATCAAAATATATTTTCCCCAATATCTTGGTCATCTCTAATCACCTCATTTTTTGTAAATAATTTGCCTCAGGAAATTGTGTCAGCTGAAAGAAACCTATTGTCATTATGTTCGCTTATGGTATCCTTGAAAACTTGTTTTATTCTTTTTTTTAAGCACAACAACAGAGAAGACATGGAATGCTAGTGAGTTTATTTTCCTTCTTGAATATATAATTTTCCATCTTTATAAAGCATGGTTTCATGGCTTACAAAATCCAGTTTGAAGGTTGTGAATCTATTACTTCTCAAAGTTGGGATTTCACTTGCTGCTCTCATGAACATATTCGACTTATTTTCCTACGAGTTTTAAATTGTTCCACTCTCTAACCCTAGTTCTTCTAAAAAAATCAAGTTGCAGGGAATCAGAGGACTGAAAGAAAGAAATGATAGCAACATGACTACAACTATCAACAAATAGAAAGCTTCTTCTCTGTTGAAGTGCAGTGTTCATAAATAAAGTTTCCCTATATACCTACGGGAAATGTGAATGATTGTCAAGATATATAAGGTTGTTTGTGAATAAGTGTTCCTGTATTCATACAGGATCAGATGCGTGTGGCTTTTAAATTATGGGAAGGATGTTTTGTATATTTGATCAGTATTGCTTTATTTTAGAGATTTGAATTGTTTTAAATTAAGTTCTTGAAGGGTTTTCTATGAATAAATTTGACATGAGTTTATTTGTAGAGAAAGATGCTCCATGGATAAGTTGGAAACTGAGCATTGCATCTCTACTACACATGTCGTGTATGGTTTCTACGATATAAGGTGTTTCATGAACAATGCTATCGCACATTTGTGTGTATGTACTATGGTTCTTAAGTTGTAAAATGTGTGCTTATTTTCATAAAGTTGTCTTGTTCTACATAGGGCTGTTTGGTTTTTAAATTATAGAATTTTAAGTTTGAAAAGAGAATTTGATGTTCTCCAAATGAACGATCATGAATATGTTAATTTTAAAGATGGTGACAGTTGCTTGGTGGAGAACTAGGTGATTAATATGTAGTGGAAAAAATCTTAGTTTTTATTCATCAAAGGTTTGAATAAAAATATCTCCTCTCTAAAAGAGAAAAAGATTTCTCTACGATAACAGTTATAGAATTGGTGAATGTTTTACAAGCCACTAAACATCGACCATCTCTCGGAATGGCGGAGAGCATGGAAGATGTTCGAGGAGAATATGGATGGTACCCTAATAGCACAAACCAAAAGAAAAATGTAACATCCCAATTTTTTATGGGATTAATTAAATGTTTTAGGAAATTTCAGGATTTTTAATTTAATTAATATAGGTTGTTTTCTATTATTTTAATATTTAGTGTAAGGTTGATTTTAATATATAATATTCATTTTTATAATTATAAAAAATTAATTTTAGAATATGACATTTTATTTAAATAAATATTGAAGTCTTAGGTTAGTCAAAACATCAACACTTTGAAAGAGAGCAAGGGAGAAAGTCGTTCCTGTTTTTCAAAGGGCTACTGTGGTAAAACTATTATTATTACAGATTCATTCACTGTTGGATCGAGCTGGAAATTTAATAGCTGGTTTGTCACACTTGGTTTTTCATTATGACCGATTTTGGGGAGATATTCAATTTGCACAGTAATTATGATTTGGGATTTTTCATTTTCTTTGTTCTCTATTTAACAAGAAAGGAGAGAAGCGCAAGAGAAAAATTTTAGGGTGTTGGGAGCATGGTCTGCACATCAACAAGGTAAGGGGGAGTGAGAACTCACTTTGGGGTGTGGGATATCTATTGAGTAGCATAATTGGCCCCCAATTCCTTATTTTATGTGTGTTCTTGAAAGAGGGGTTTTCTTCTTTCATCTCTGTTTGATTTATAATTACTCTTGTATGCTCTTTATGATGTGAATTGAAGAATAATGTGTAATTTCTTAAATTGATAATATTTTGATTACTTGACCCTAATTCCTTATTTTAGGTGTGTTCTTGAAAGAGGGGTTTTCCTTTTTTATTTTTGTTTGACTCCTGGTTGTTCTTGTGTGCTCTTTATGATGTGAATTGAAGAATAATATGTGTAATTTCTTAATTGGATAATATTTTGATTGCTTTAGAGCATTCCAAGGGTTCTTGTAATACCCTAAGAAGGGACTAGTCAAGGGTGATATAAGTTTAATGATGAACGAAGGATAATGTGTATTAATTGGATATTATTATATTGTTTTATCCACTGATTATGATAAAAGTATTGTGTTAAGTGATTGTGACTATAAAGGTGAAGGGAAAAGTGTATGATTGTCATTGCACTTATGTGAACATGCATCATAATGTGATATCATAATGTGCAATGATAATGTGAGATCTTAACGTGAGATAATAAAGTAAGATCATTATCTATCGCTTTGGTGATCAAGTGTGATATGTGATTGACGCCACATGCATTCATCATCCTAATGTGTCTATGGGTATAACATGCATTGCATATGGTGTGATTATGATATAGATAAATTTAGCTTATAGATAATTCTTCTAGAGGTTAAATTAATTTGGTTCGCGTGTTTGAACATGATTAAATATAATTAATTGTTTGTTGTGTGTGAGACTATTTTGGAGTGTCTTCACACCACAACCAGAGTGAGATATTTCTCACTCCTTTTAATTTTTTGTCTTGTTTTTCCTTTTGTATTGCAAGTGATCTCCAATTTGATGTTGATGATTTTAGTGACAGCTTAGTTTTCAAGAGACTACTCTAATAGGATATGTGACACCGAGATAGGACTAGAAAATCATAACCTTGCTTTAGTTTATTTATTTTTAATTAAGACTTGTTTAATTGGTTTATTTTACATTATGTAATGTTATTAGTGAATGTAAATCTTTTATCATGTGTATACTAAAATTATAAATTTTATTAGTTATGAGGTTATTATAGGTCTTATGAAATGTGTTATTTTTATTTTTATTTTTATGATATATGATGTGGAGTAGATGGTGTCACATAAAATTCAACAATAAAAAAACATTTTGGTAATAAAAAAGATAAGTTTGAGGATCGAAAGAGCAAGGGTAAAATTTGGAAGAAGTTTCCACCTTGCTCCTATTGAAAAAAGAAAGACCACACTAAAAAATTTTGTTGGTTTAAACCAGATGTTAAGTGCAAAATTTGTAACCAACTTAAGCATACGGAGAAAGACTGTAAAAATAGAAAAAACCAGCGAGAGCAAACTGCTCAAACTTTCCAACAACAATGCCAACAAATGGAGGAACAACTCTATGTTGAAAGTTGCTACTTAACAAGTAGAAGTAAAAGAGCTTGGGTGCACAAACCACATGACTTAATACTTATGATGCTAGCATCTTCTAAAGAGCTAGACAAAACATACATATCTAAAATCAATATAGGTAATGGAAAACATGTAAAAGTCTAAGGTAAATTTGTCTATTGAGACCCCCTCAAGTATAAAATATATTTTATATTTTATATGTTTTATTTGCACCTAAACTGAGTCCATCTATAGAGTATGAGAAAGATGATAGAGAAAAATTATTCTCTAATTTTTGAAAAAATGAAATGTAAAAATATTTTATTCATCTAGAAGTGAGATGATGATTGTCCAAAGTTCTTCTAGTTGAATGGAAGAACAAGGAGAAATAAGTTTTTATAAGTAAGGTAGACGACTCACATTTGTAGTACAAGAGATTTGGTCACTCAAATTATTTCATCATAAAACAAATGAACTCCAATAAAATTATTGAAAATATATCCAAAATTATTAATAATATTAATGATGTTGTGAATATGGAAAACATAGGAGGTTATCCTTCTCACATATAACAACATGGAGAGAAAAAATAAAATTACAACTCATTCATGCATACATGGAGAGCAAAAACAAAATTGCAACTCATTCATGCATACATTTGTGAACCTATCAGCACCACATCCTTTAATAACAATTTATACTTTCTATTTATTATTGATGATTTTACAAGGATTTGTTGGTTTATTTTTGAAGAAAAATCTTAAGTCTTCACAATATTTCAAAAAAGTTTGAAGTAATGATTAAGAGAGATATTGAGACTTTCAAATAAAGAATATACTATTTAATAATGAAATTGGATATACAACAAAGGAGTTTGAAAAGTTTTATAATCATAAAAAAAATTAAAGACTAATTGATTATTCCTTACACTCCTAGATCAAATGAAGTGAGTGAAAGAAAACACATAAATATTACCATATATTTGCTAGACAAAGAAGATGAAGTAAATGTATTGGAAAATTGCTTGGAAAACTCAAAAGCCTCTTGAAGACACATTAAGGAAAATATTGATTAGTTACTTAATAGTTCAACTTTGTTATATATGTGTTATCGATAAGTTACTGTCTAGTTTTGAGTTGATAAACTTTATTTATGAGTTATGATACTTTCTTTTTTCTTTTACATTCAATATGCAACTACATAAATTATTATTTTATTATAATATTTGATTTATATGTATTAGTATTATTTTACTATAATATTTTGTTAAAAAAGTAGTTATCAACCGAATAGATATAATAAAAAAATATTTTTTTCTATTTATATATCTTTATTTATTTTTGTTGGCAAAGTAGATAAGAACCATAAAATATGTGTCATTTAGATTAATGAAAACAATTTGGAAAGAAGTAAAAAATCACTTATTTGGATGAGTGAAAACAATAAATATACTACACAAATTAGAAAAAAATCTTAACAGTTTTTTAAATTAAAAATGTCATAAAAATATATAAATTGTGAACAAATAAAAATGTGGATCTAAAATATATAACAGTTTTTTTAATCATAAAATTCATATTTATTTTTTATGTTAAAATTTTATTTAATTTTTTAAAAAAAAAACTTTTACACCAAACATGACCAACCTGCATTACAATTTGTAGACAATTTCAATTCTAATTTATGGATATAATGAGGGGACATCATTTTACGTACGTAATTTATTTTGTTAAAAAGTAAATATTTCTTTCAAAAATTTCTTTATTTTGTTAATAATAACTATTTTTTAATAAAAATCTCCATTTTCATTTTTTATATTTATTTATTGGAATTAAACTACCTTGATTTTCATTTATTTTTACATTTTTTCTCGACTTTTTTTTCTGATCCACTTCTTTCCTTTTTACCAAATATTTCATGCATTTGTTGTTGTTTTTTTGTTTTTTTTATGCAAGCATCCCTGTGCTGCTAATTAAACCATATGAAAATATATGACAGAGACATAAAAGAAAACTCGCAAAATGACAAACTTATAATAGCACTTTGATATGCCTTAACATGGGTCATAGATATGAGGGTCCAAAAAATATTAACTTTGATAATTTTAAAAATTCAGTTTAAATAAAATAAAATAAATTTTTTTTTCTTCTCATTCCCTATTTTCAATCTCAAATTTAAAGTTTTAATTAATAAATATTCTATTTTCTTCTAAACATTAAATAATCTCCATCATTTTCTGGGTTCATAATAAAATTAATGTTGTATTCATAAAAATGGAAATGAATTTGGAACACTAGAGTGCAAATAAGGTTTCCTTTATAGCATAGTTATAAAGACACTCATCAATGTATAGATATAACTCTTTATTTCCTCTCACACCTTTATATGAATTTTCTGTTAGAATCATTGAAACACAGAAAAAAAATCTAATTTTTCTTTTTCTCTCTCTTAAAACTTTAATTTTTTTTCCTTAAAAATTCAATTAATTAAGAAAAGTACTCAAATCATGGTTTAATATGTTAACATTTGTTTTCTTTGGATGAAATTAAATGTTGTGGCTCTTCTTCAAAGTTGATGAGTGATCATGGTTTCTTCAAGAGTCTATTTGTAGGTGCGGAAAGACAATTTGAGTGATGTTAATATTTATAATATTTCTTATAGAAATGAACGATTAAATGAAATTTTATTTTATTGTTTATAAAAAAATATGATAATCTAAGACAAAGTTGTGCATTAATATTCATTATTTTGCCTTTTTTTTTCTTATTGCAAATGACTTTATTTTTGCCAACTTAATTTCAGCCATTAAAATTCTTGAGCTTGTCAATATATATATATATATATATATATATATATATATATATATATATATATATATATATATATATATATATGTGTATATATGTGTGTGTATATATGTGTGTGCTTGCATTTATGTATGTATTTCTTTGATCAGAAAGAATCTGAACAAAATTTGTAAACTGATTCAATTATATTTATAATGATTAGGTATTGAAGCTTGAGAGAATGGTTGCATTGCATGCAATGGTGCCACTACAGTGATAGAAAAACAGAGACGAGACTCAAAAGAGTTGATCATTTTAAGTTGAGACTTTTCACTTGTTGACCATAGTTCAAAATGGTAGCAAAATGAGAAGTTTCTAAAAATAAAACAAATGATACAGAAAAGATAAAAAGATTATATCATCTAAACATTGATTGCACAGATTACCGAACTTCTCATTCCACAGTTTACACTCTAAGCTACTTGTTTCATATAGACAATGAAACAACATTGACAAGAACAAAAGTAACAAAGAAAAAGCTTCATGATACAACTTTCAATGGTTCCTCTACTTTCTGCTGAACAAGCTTCTCAATTTCCCTCTTTCCAACCTCTCAAGTAGCTTTTTAGCTCCTGGAATGTCCATCTCTGTAAGCTTCTTCAGATACCCGATTGCTCCATACGAAATCATTAGTTTTTTACACTTCTTACATGGGGAAAGTGATCCAAGGCATGAAATTGCATACTTTTTGGCAGTGTTCTGAGTGCTTGGATCAAGCAACTGTACAAGATTTGGCACACTTTTATCATCTTTCTTAACCTCTCTCCGATTCTGGGACAGAACCATTAGGCTTGAAATTGCTTGAGCAGCTACCTCTCTAGCAGTATTTGCTTTAGCCTCAAGCATCTTTATAAGAAGAGGGATGCAGCCAGCTTCACCAACCATTTTCTTCATCTCCATTGAGCTGCAAACTCGGCAAATGACAGAAGCGGCAGCTTGTTGAGCACCCAAAGATCCAGACTTCAGAACGTGAACCAATCGGGGAAGCAAACTAAGAGAAACCAAAGTTTCCTCAGAAACTGATCCAACCAGATTCCTCAATGCTCCAACTGCAGATTCTTGGGGAAGTGGACCATCAAGATAGGTCAGAAGACTTCTAACACCACCTTCTGATATAACAGACTTTCTCAATTGCTCATTGCTTGAAGTGAGATTCTGCAAACACTCAGCCGCGTACTCTTTGGAACCTAATAAAATTCCACAATTAAGAAGATTGATCATAACGCTTACAATACCTTCTTCAGCCAAAGCCTGTCTCACCTCAGGAACAGCTGATACATTTGTCAGAGTACAGGCAGCAGCAGCCTGTGACACAGAATCACCACTTTGACATAGCTCAATCAATGGCCGAACACCACCATGTCCAACAATTGCACGAGTTGTTTCTGCTGACATTGACAATCTCTGAAGAGATACTATTGCCTTCTCTTTACTGACAGCGCTTCCAGATTCAACAAGCCTAATAAGAGGTGGCAGAACTCCTTCAGAAACTAGCCACTTCTCACAGCTCCCGGATTCCACAAGAGAGCATATAACAGTAACCGTCTTCTCCCTTATCCTAGGAGATGTTGCTGTGAGCAATTGAACCAAAGCAGCAACATTCCTCCTGCCAAGAACAGCCAAAACATTCTTCTCATCCTCTTTCATAACATCATAGAGGTTGTCTAAGGCTTTGTGCTTTGCTTCCAAGTGACCAATCTGAAGGCGCGCTAGTAGTTCTCTTATATTGTTGTGTGCTGCAATATCTGATTCTGCCATAGAACCTAACACTGTTAATGGCAAAGTAGCTTCACCAAGCACACCGGTCTTGATCAAGAGACCACAATCCTTCAAATTCAAATCCAGTTTCCCAGTTAATGCATCAAGATCACTCTGCATCCGAAGCTTACCCTCATACTTCTCCTTCACACACAACTCAGCCAATTCCGTGGCTTCTTTAAGTGTCTTTGACACAGCCTGCAATTGCTCCTTGCAAAGAGCATTCTTGGAGAAACAAGGGTGGCTAGACAAATCCGATAAACAGGATGGAATCTGCTCCAATTTTGAAATTATCATCTTCCACCTACCAGGGAACCCCTTAACCTCTCTTGCCTTAGCTAGAGCCACAGGAACAAGTTCCTGTGCATGCAACAACCAGTCTTCTCTTGAACAGGCATCAACTGCTACTGCATCTTTACTAGCTTCCACCATGATTTCAAATTTGGAGAGAGTAGTGGTATAGTAAAACTGAATTGATGTCACTAAAGCTGTAGAATAGAAGAAAACCAAGCTCAAAGAAATGATGGAGATGCCAATTTGTAGAAAGGAAATGATACTATCAGCATATATAATTAAAAAGTTGTGGAGCAGTTGCAATCATAAAATCCGTAAATTATAAATTAAGACTCCAATAGAAAATCCTCAGACAGTAAAAAGAAATAAAAAGGACTATACCAACATCAATAACGTCGAGAATCTTATGATCACACACAAATCTTGTTTAAAAGCATGACTAAACCCTCATCAAAACTGAAGTACCTAAAGATGCCCCACGAGGCTTTCTTTCCCTTACTTTAGAGCAAGTAATCATTTAATGCCCTTTGGAAATTCCAAACCTCATATTAAATTCAGATGTGAATAAGAAGACAATCTAAACCATGGCTGATGATAAAGGGTGTTGATGAAAGTGAGGGAATTGGCGTGTAACGGCTAACAATTAAGTCCAATTAAGAAGCCGTCGGTGGATAATATTATACAAATCAAATACATTAGGCCAAAAAGACCCACCCCACACATGGTATAAACGTAATAAAAGGCCCTCTTGAGGGGTATTTTGGTCATTGAGACAACCTCCTCCAACTTTACTTTCCAACCATGAAAATGAAGGTTGGTGAAGAGAGTATCAGAGGTAAAATGTAGGAAGTTTTGTTTGTCATGTTGATTCCAACCCAAATCAAGGATTCCTGTTTCTAAAAGAGAGGCTCCTCAAAAGTGGAATTCTTGGCAGAGGTTTTCCATCTTTCTCCTCATAAAGGCTACCGGTTTGAGAAAGGGAAAGGCTTTACTTTGAAGGAAAGACACAAAACAAAAGTCTCTATCTACAAGTTGTATTATAGAACCCTATTATATCCAACCTTACTATCATTATTTATTGTTATCATTACTACTATTTAACATTGATGAAAATTCAAAATCACATTGAAATAGTAATATACCTCAAACCAACTTGACTTGCTAAATCTTCAATGAGTTGATCCTGTCAGAAGCTATCACTGCTGTTCTCGACTGTTTCTGCAACCCAAAAGACATGAGAGAAATATTAAGTTAACAAGAAAAAGGGAAGAAAAAGAACAGAATTCTCCTTATCTATAGAAAGAGAACAAAGCAAAGCAACAAAAAAACATATGAAGGACCAACCTTTAAGGATGAGTAACTAAGGCAACAAGCTAAGCGTTTGTATGGCTTAATCTTCAAACTTGACACTCTCTATAGTGTGCTTCAGAAATGGCTATAGAGAGCACCAACCACCCACCAACACTGGCAAATGTAAATGCAATGCTTCCAAACTCATCAATCAAAACACAGCTGGATTTAGTCCAAAACCATACCCTTCGTTCTCTGAGAATCAGAAACGTCTCTGTGTCATAATTGAGAAACAGACACGACACACTAAAAATGAAAGTGGTGATCAAGTTTGAATCGAAAACCTGCTACAAAGTATATTAAAAAGCTCAACTTCACAAAACGACACAACAAGTACAATACAAACAACAACGTTCACACACACCCACTATTCAAAAATCAAATTTTCACCAACGTGTAAGCCAGTGACAGTGCTGAGGGAGAAGGAGAGCTTATGTTTAGTGTAACGAGGGTTAAAAGTAGAGCAGGTTCGATGATCGAACGGTGGAGAATACGGGTTGGACAGACAAGGTTACCGTTGGGATTTGTTAAAATTTGAAAATGCTAAGGATTTCTTTTGTACGTTGCAATGTGATGACGTGTAAACATTGCCACGTGTGATGTAGGGACAGATGCTACTTTTCAAAGACATTAAAACGAAAATCCCACGTGTGAAGTAAACGGATCATGAGGAAGTGTTGAGTTCAGTTCACAGTGTTCATGTTATGGTTTTTGAATTTGCAAACATTTGACATTGTTTTTGCTTGGAATTACGAAAATACCACTGATTAAAAGTTTGGTGAGACAAAGCATGTGAGGTTGTTGGCTTGGTATGGTAAGTAAGGTCATAGAAATTGCCACTAAGATTGTTAGTTCCAATTTCTATTGTTCACATATTTTTGTATATAAATACTCCAATTTTATATAATTGAATTTTAAATTTATTAAAATATCTTTTAACTAAGTCAGGATTGAATATTTAAGAAAGATACCAGTAGGAAAAATAATTTAACATTTTTCACATATAAATTAAAATGTAAATTCTTCAAATATTATTAGCATAATTATAAAATGGTATTTTTGCAGAGAAAATAGTAACAGCAAACAAATAGAGACAAAATTATGGAAGAAAACATTTACAGAAGAGTTTTGTGTGTATGCATACATTTTAACTTGTAGACTTCAGTGTTGACGAGAATTAAGTAATTTAAATTGATGAGAATTACAAAATTGATGTTTTGAATGGTACTGTTGTCGTGATTATATATGGATGATCAGATTAATTTTGTAGAAAAAAACTCAATTTTTGGTTCAAAACATAATATACACCAGATTGCTGCACACGGCTCCGGAATTTGGTGAGTTTTCATCGCAACCTGGGATCGCGTGATATCTCTCACATCTCATACTTTCGTTCATTGTTGCTCTGTTACATTTTCTTATTGAAATCGTTTCAGCAATGTCTTCATTAGTTCTAACTCGTTCACAGTTATACGTCTCACACAACTTGATGCCATCTTTCATAACTCAATCTAGGTTAACTCATTTTTGTAAAATTAGGTCATCGAATTGAGTGAATAAAAAAGTTTTATTAGTTCCTACACTTTCTTTACAAATATACAATTTTAATTCTAATAAAATTTTAATTGTATATTTGTTTTTTAACTTTTCAAAAATAAATAATTGTTAATATATATATATATTGTAATGTAGAAATAAAAAATTGAATTTTATAAATTTTTAATTAAAGTAAAAAAATTATTGTCATTTCTTGGAAAAATTATACATCAACAGTATATAAAAATTGGTTTATTTTAAAAGATTAAAAGACCATATATATATAATTAAAATTCTATAATAATTAAAATTAAGCATCCAGAAAACTATATGGACAAAAATTAATTTAACCTAAAATATGTTAACACCTACATTTCTTCATACTTATAAAATAGAAATAATACTTCAAATATAAATAAACATAAGTCAAATTTTCAACTGATTCAAAGCTACCCCGCAATCTACTACTAAAATGTGTAGAGATCTACTACTAAAATATTATACCAGCCCGCACGATTTGCATGGATAAAAAAATACAAGTTGGCTTATCTCCTCCTACAACCCACGTATAAATAAAATTTTATTTCCTAATCTAATTCAATATATTTCTTTATAACCTGTTTCTTTAATTAGTTACTAAATAATTAAATTTTATATTTCATTTTATAATTATTATATTTATATTCAATCTTTCATTTTACTTTGTACTTGAATTTAAAATTAAAAATTATAAAAAACTTCTACTTTATACTCAAATTTAAAATTAAAAATTATAAAAAACTTATTAAATTTTTTTATTTTTTTAATCTTATTAGTCGACCTCCAAACCTGAACTATGCAAGACAGACTAAGCACATAAATAATACAAAATAATATATCTATATACCTATATATCTATATACCTATATATCTATATACCTATATACCTATATACCTATATACCTATATACCTATATACCTATATACCTATATATCTATATATCTATATATCTATATCTATCTATCTATACATATATCTATATATCTATATATATATATATATATATATATATATATATATATCTATATATATATATATACATATATATACATATATATATATATATATATATATTTATACACACAGTATCTGATATGTCAATATTTACTTAATACATTCATATGAATATTAACTATACATTTATTTTTAATATATTTAATTTATTAGATAGACAATATTTTTGAAATATATTTATTATATCATTTGACAGGACTAGATTCATCACAATTTAAACTTATAAAGTACCTAACTCCAAATTTAAGGTGCTAAATGAAACTCACCTACCCACTTATTACTTACAACAATTGAGTGCAAATCTGATGCTTGAAAAACTTGATTTTAATTAATAAATTGGGTAAAAAAGAACCCGGGGACAAAATCTGTTTAGAGTTTGAACTTAAAAGAAACTCATCCTTGTTTGAACTTGGAAGTTCAAAAGCTTCCAACCAGAACAGCCATTTCATGACGTACATAGCATAACAAGATGTGCAAAACAATTGACACCAAATCAAAAAACAAAGGACAGGCCAAATGTCCACACTATACTATAACACCAAATCAAGAATGCCACAAAACACGTATTTATCAACATAATATGAAACCATAAGCAATGAGGAGCAGCCTTAGCTTCGGTTTAAAGTATGGTAAACGAAAGAACGTTTTCAGCAGAAGAAAAACCATAACTTGGCATGCAACATAATAACATCTAGTTTAAGGTTCTAACCAAAATATTAAATACATAACAAGTTTGAGTTTTTGCTGCCAAACTATGGACTAAAATAAAAAATAAAATGGACTAACAACAATTTCACAGTTCTATTCAGCTTTCCTCAAGAACGTGACCTTTCTCGGGGTGGTGGAGACCGACTGCATGAACAGTATAAAAGTCAGAATATAATGAAATAGCACCAAAAACTATTTCAAGAAAACAAAACAAATAAATTATATCAAACCTATTATATCTCCCATTTATCGGACTTTCAGCTCGTTCATACTTGGGGCTTCCTCTAGCTTCTGGTTTGGAAGATGGATTTGATCCATGACCATAATCTGGACTAGCCCTACCTCTACGATATGGACTAGGTGATCTACCACGTCCATATCTCCCATCAGGAGAGTCATGACCTCTTCTTTCAGGACTGTATCCGTTCCTTCTATCTCTGTCATCATCATCTCTTATGGCATACTCCACTGTGATAACACGATCCATAAACTTGCTGCATATCAAGCATTAAACAATCAAAAGTGGTTTAAACTAATATGCAATTAGCAAATATATTCCCTTCCCCCTTACCTCCTTTACTCACGTTACTGAGTCCAGAGTATTTCAAAGGGTTAAAAGTTCGAGGAATGGGGAAACACAAATAACTAGTCAACAATTGAGAAGGTAATTACAACCTCAAGTTGGTCGCCTCCAAAGCTCTAGTAGCATCCTCCTGTGATTCATACTGAATAAAAGCAAAATTCCTTCTGACCCTTATATTTAATATTTTCCCATAAGGGTCAAAATGTCTCTCCAGATCCCTTGTCCTGGCGTGAACTGGATCAAAATTAATAACAAACAAAGTTTTCGATGGCCTTGAATTAGATGAAGATTTTCTGGAGTCACCACCTGACCTCCTACTTTCGCGTTCTTGCTACAAATCATAATAAAAATACAGTCAATGTTAAAAACTTAAAATTTGAACAATAAACCAGAATTACAAAAATAAGCAGCAGCTAAAAGCACAAGTTCATTTGAATAAACAAACATGTTTCAACTTGTGAGACTATGCACAGTTAGTATTGATTTTCACAATAAATGACACACTATCATCAAAAACAACTATATCAAACATCTGTTTCCCAAAAAAAATTGTGAAGAATCCCATACCATTCTTTTATGCTCAGGCATCACGAAAGCATGTTTACAAGGTAGTATAATAACTATCACTTGGTAGTAATCACAGTACAATTTACTACATACCACAGCCTACCTTAGTCCACTCAACACGAATCCGGCGTCCCTTTCTACCAAATTCTGTTCTATCAAGCCTTCTGATTGCATACTCAGCGTCGCGTTCATCTTCCATGTAAACGAAAGCAAACCCTGAGAAACAAGAATGTTAAACACAAAACAGCACATAAATACTTATTTTAAACATTTGGATACTACTTGCATGAAGACAATTTGAAAAGGAAGGCGTGCATCAAGTTTGCAGATGAGATAAAAATTCAACATAAAAAACACAAATAAAAACTGTCAAGAAGTACCACAACACCTGCCACAGTTGCGAAATCATCATGGTTTCTATGTTGAAACATGTTGGAAATTGAACACTGAGCAAAAGTCATGAGGAATGAAAAAGCAATGAATGCTGAGGAAATGCAGAATGGCAGGGCAAGGACGGATCAGATTATTTCTTCTGGAAAAATACAAGAAGGAGAAGCTGGGGCACATTCTAGAAAAGAAATGCAGAGAAGCACATCCATCCAAGAAGAGCATGGACATTCCAACTTTCCAAGTAATCCTGCCACAAAGAAATGGTTGAGTATGGGGGTTCATATCTTAATGACAGTTTTCTTTCTTAAAAAGGAAAAGAAAATGTACATCCATTCAAAAGAAACAAGTCAAAGAACATCATCTCGACCCTTTCAAGAATCAATTGAGGACAGAAATCACGGTTGAAAGTTTTTGGAAGGTAAATTATGAAAGAGTCAACTGTTGACTCCAGGTTGTCAAGCATGCTCCAATTCACGTTCATGACAAAAAACCGAAAGTTTCAAGAGACTAAAGGCCCAAAAAGAGGCATCTCGGCCCTTACACTCATCCGGTGCATCAGAATAAAACTTTAGGTAAACAGAAATATGAGGATTTGACTACTTATACTCTCTGCCTAATATTCAAAAAATAGTTTTCTTCCTTTTGTTTCTTGGTGTATCCAAACCGACATCAAAAAAGGGTCAATGAGTTCTATGATTGTTTCCAATGGTTGTACATAACATTTTCCTGTCCCAAACACGTGACTCAACCCAAGTGGACAATTTCATCTCAACTTCAACATCCTCAAACACCGCCATTCACTGTGTAACGCCAGTCAACCTGCTTCCTTGCAACAGAACAAACTCATCTCCAAAACATCAAATCTTCCAGTTCCATACAACCCATCCAACTATCAGGCAGCAGATTCAGCACAACAACAACCAAAACGCTTAAAACTATCACAGCAAAAAATTCAACTTTGCCACCCAATATACCAAACCCATCATCAAAAATCACAATCCAGAGTGTAAAAAACACCCAGTACCACAAGTAATCACAACTCACAATGCTACAAAAAACATATCTAGAGAAAGAACACTCATAAACTAACCTAAATCAAATTAAAAATAAACAAAAACAATGAATGATATACCAGATTTCATGTCGACTCTATCGACTTTCCCGTATCTTCTGAAGAGCCTCTCCACATCAGATTGACGCGCGTCGAAATCGAGGTTTCCACAGAAAACAGGTCTCATTTTTTCTTCCAGAAAAACCGAAGCTTCGGAATCCCTTCGCACGCACATGCAATGCAAGGAAAAATCAAGTCATAATCGCAGATTAAAAAAACGGTGAAATCGAAGAGGAAATTGAGATTCGACAGATCGCAGGTGTAGGAAGAAGGAAACGAACTAGATCTGAGGTTGGGTGAAAGGATCGGTACCTGGCCGGGAAGGAAGGAGGGTTTGCGATAGAAACCCTAAGCGTGAGATTGGGGAAAATTGCGAAACGAGAGCGAAAGAGAACGTTGAAAAGTGGAAAAAGAGAGAGGAGATGAAGGTAATGTATGTTCACATCAAATCATAAGGCCACGTGGCTACCACTACGAAATAAGAAATCATCACTATTCGGAGCGTTTGGGTAATGTAACTATTCACGTACCCAAACACTCCTCCTATATGTGTTTGGGGGTATGAAGGAACTTTCAATTGAAACTTTCAATTTCTCAATTGCAAAAATGCCATATTTTAAAAAATTAGGCCATTCAGAAACACTATTATTTCAAGAGAATCAATCACATTCAATGTCTTAGACACTAAATTCATCTCATCCTCACATCACTTTCAATGAATTTATTACAATACCTTTTATTAGTGTTTAATTATTAGTATTAAAAAATTAACTTATCATCTAATGAAGGTACACCATGATCTTCATAGGTATCATGAATTCTTAAAAAGTAATAACATACATTAAACTTTTATGAATCATCACATTTGAATATTAATATCTATGGTATAAAATTAATGAAGAATTATTAACATGCATGGTATTTTTTGTGAATTATAATTTATTAGATTTGTTTTTAAATTTATTAACTTATAATGTTTGATTGAATTTTTGTTATTTATTGTTTTAATCTTACAATTGATTTATTTAAGAAGTATATATGCGTTTAGTTATCTTTAAAATTGGTCATTGTTTAAGTTATTGCAGTCACTAAAAATAGTTATTTAGTTAGTGACTGATACTAGGGTTTATACTATTCAACTACTATATGTTTTTAGTTTGTATATTTGAATTACCGGTCACCAAAATATTAAGATCTGATTTAGTATCACTAATGTTTACAGCAAAAAATATGGTTACAATTTTTATTTTAAAAGTAAATTGTTTAAAAATTTATCAAGCTTTCGTTCAAGATAACAAAAAAATATATAAATTTTAGTTACTAATTTGGTCGCAAATTGTTTATCAATAGTATTATTTAATGATTTTACTCATTATTTCGTCTGCTACTATTAATAATTATTTTATTTTTAAAATATATATAATGTCATGTGTATTAATAATTACAAAATTAACTTGATATCTATTAATAGTAAAAGAATTTTTTATCCTTAACAGTATTCCATAAATATATATGGAAGCTTATTATATATAATAAAAAGTAATAAAACATTTACAGGAAGTCATACATACTTAATAGAAGTTAGAATTGGATAATTTAAGAATATTTTTTAATTATATTAATATAATTGTCTTAGACATAAAACACTATCTTGAAATCATATATAAATAATACTTGGTTAAGATAACTTAATAACCTAATTAATTCATAAATGTTAAAAAATGCAATTAAAGATAGATATTCATAATTACAAAGAAAAAAATGTTAAAATTACAAAATAAAAAATATAGATAACTTTTTTCTATTTTTAAAGAGGAAGAAAAGAAGAATTTTGCCGACAAACATCGAAACGGGAAGGAAGAATATATCATATATAAGTTTAAAAAGAATTTTGCCAAAAAAATGGAAACTGGAAGGAAGAATATATCATGTAAGTTTAAAAAGAGTTTTACATTAGACACTTTAAGATTTAATATAAAGCTTCATATTTATGTATATAATGTAAACATATAACATAACTATAAAACTTTATATCAAATCTTAAATCGTCTAATAATGTAAAAGAATTGATAAAACATAAATTTCATCATATATTTTTTATGTTATATTTTTTAACATACAATGCATCAAATCAAATCTTAGAAAGTTCAATATAAAAGTATTGACAAATTTTCATAAATTTCACCATATATTTTTTATATCATTTATAATTGTAGTGATATAGTTTATTTAATTTTTTATCACTAGAATATATATTTCTAATTTCAAAATTTTTTATCACTGATATAGTTTTCCAGAAGAAATAATCTGCCCCAGTTTATTTAAAATTTTTATTTTTATTATAACTTTTGTGATTTTTTTTAATTTTTTTACTAGTAATAAATTTTATTACTTATAATCATATATATTAATTTAATTACATTTGAATAAAATAATAAATAAATAATACAATTTACATATATATAATAAAATATACGTATAATTGAAGATAATCGATTGTGTAAGTTTACATAATCAGTTTACATAGTATAATATTTCATTATATTTTATATTACTATTTATTAATATTATTAATTTTTTATTTTATTATATTATTGTATAAATTTATTTATGTTATTATTATTTATTTAATATTTATTGTTATTATTTAAATTTATTTTTATTATTAAATCTTTTATTTAAAATAATTTTTAAACATTTTTTATAATTTTTATTGTATTATATAATATAATTATTATATGTTATATGAGTTAGATTCTAATATCAGTACTTATTAAATTATATTACTATTTGTAAGTTTTGAATAAATAAATAGATGTAAATATTTTTATATAAATTTTATACCTATTAAATTATATTACTATTTATAAGTTTTGAATAAATAAATAAATGTAAATTTTTTATATCAATTTTGTATCAATTTTGAAGTAGCTTACGTAAATCTTCGCATGAAGAAAGTTTTATCATTCAAATTATGTCTTGTTTTTCATTTTTATTAATTTTATATTTATCGAAATTCACATTTTTTTTCTTCCTTTTTTCTATTCGAATCTATTCCTGTGTGTGAAAGAAACAAAAAGTCTAAATAAAATAAAGAGATCGCAACAAGTATGAATAACATTAAAAAAGAAGATAAAGAGTGCATAAAAAAAGTTTTAATACTTTGACACTGCAAAAAAATATTTATTCTCATTCCACAACTATATATATTAATATTTTATTTAATAATTTAATTCAAATCTAAATTTAAATTAAAAAGTATAATTTAATATTTTATTATTATTTTGAAATGTAGAAAATAAATAAAAGTATCAAAATATATTTTTTCCTAGAAAAAAGAAAGCTCAAACGATAAGGAAAAAATATGAGAAGAGGTTGTAAGAAAGTTTAAAAAGACTTGTATTAACAATTTTCTTAATAAACGTTCCTAAGGATGACAATTATATTGAAAATCATCACCATTTAATATTTTCTACAATAATTATTTAACAACAACTACAGTGAAATTAATATTAATTTTTTAAAAGTGTCATAACATCTCTAAAATTTACATATAAATTTTAAGTCCCACTAATAATAAGAATATAAGAAAAGAAAAAAGTTACAAATACTTCCGTCAAACCATAATGAAAAACCTTAATTTTTCATGTTTTTCATGCGTTGCATATATGAGAACGTCGAATCGCGATCTGTAAAAACCAAGTGTCCATATATCACCAAATTTTAGGTGAACAACAATTTTAACAGTACTGTAACACCAAAATTATTTTAATTATAAAAATCAGTTGCTAAAATTGTCATCTGCATGCAATTTTTTTTTGTCTATCATCAATACTAACAAGGATCAAAAGAATAATTTAAATTTTAAATAGGCAAAAATAATAAAAAGGATTTTTAGATAAGTATTTAATATATTTGAATCTATTAATTATTTTATGTTTATCAGTAAACTCTTATAATTTATTAAATGGGTTTAACAGTTTTTAACTATACCAGCAACCCTTGGCTTTTTCATAATGATAATTACTCTGCAGACTCTTAGTGTAGCTGTTATAATTTGCTGAGCATGTTTGCATTAGCTGGATGCATGTTTGAAATGGCACTGTCTTCCAAACCTAAAATTTGATAATTACATTCCACATATGTCTGCTATTAATTGTTATCCTGTTACCCATATAAAAGCAGGAATCTCTTAATTATGACATGTGCCTTCCACATTTAGCTGCCTATGTACATAGCTGAAGTACTTCATTTCACCTACCCAATTGAAAACTAACTTGGTCTCAATCAAGTTTCCACTTTGGAGCTTCCCCAAACAACCATATTATTCCCTCAAAAACATCCAATATACGTCCAAATTCCCTCAAAATGAAAAGCAAAACATGGTATTCTTACAATACACTTTCATTGTGTGTTTCACCGACTGAAAAGTATAATAGCCACTATATTTTGATTCATGGATGTTTATATATTACATACACATATGTAGGCACGTCCATGTACATCACATGCTTCTTTGCCCTTTTTAATTCAAATTAACTATCTTACATCCCAAAGTACAGATATGAAACCAACTTGAAAGAGAGTAACTTTGCAGCCAAACTTTCATATCAGTAATTTCATATCCATGACATAATACTCTTTTTTTCTTCACAGCCATGTTCTCTTTTGTATATACATGCAGTGAAAACTTCCCTTCACCAAAACATGTAGTTATTCTCTTAACCTTCTAAATAAGCCAAGCAAGCACCAGCTCCATGATTGATTCTATATCTATGAGCAAATGTGCTATATCGTGCTTTCAAATATTTCATTCACTTCTTATTGTAGTATGGAGAAGCACAACCATTACAAGGGGAGGCACAACCGTTATAGGGAGAAGCATAACCGTTATAAGGAGAGGCATAACCGTTATAAGGAGAGGCATAACCGCTATAAGGGGATCCACAATCATAAGGAGAGACAGTGAAAGTTGGAGGTACAAGCACAGAAGAAGACACCTTGAACCTCTTACTCCTTGAACACTCACTTTGATCAATAACATCAGGGCTTTCGACCCACCCCATCAACTGCTCCAAGAACCCTTGATCACCAACACTGAACTCTCCAATATCCGATCCGTCTGACTGATCCAACCCGACTTTCCCGAACCCGAGCCACTCAGAGCTGCAATCAGAGACACTGGAAGCACTTTCCCAGTTAGCAGTAGAAGAATAATCACCACCACCTTCCACAGGTGGTACAATAATGCTAGGCTGCACCACTTTTTCAATGTTCCTCATGTCCCCTTCAGGGATTTGGTAGCTCCTGCGGTGGAAGATGCTGGCAAAGGTGAAGTGGTCACTCACCCTACTCTTCGAGGACTTGTTGTGATCACTTGCCCTAGCCATGATGTTCTGAAGATTCTTGCTCAACTTGGCTTTCAAGGAAGCAAAGCTCAAACCATGCTTCCCATCACCAGTTAAAAGGTTAGACCCTGATTGCCCTGTGACTTGGTTCATTGGAGCAAAGTTGGTTCTGGCATTTTCACCTCTCAGGGCTCTTGCAGCTTCGTCATAAGCCCTTGCAGCCTCTTCTGGAGTGTCATAGGTTCCAAGCCACAACCTCACATGCTGAGAAGAGTCTTTGATCTCAGCCACCCACCTTCCTGAGGGTCTTTGCCTCACCCCAATGAATCTTCTGATCATGGTTGCTGGCTTGTTCGATCTGGTGGCCATGTTGGTGGTAGCAGTGGTTGTAGGACTTGTAGCAGAAGCATATTTTGTAGCTTCAGCTCCAGCCATAACAAGAATAATAATAAAAAGGGGCAAACAAAGAAGAGATTGAGATTTTAGCGTTTTGATTAGCTAGAGTAGCTTGTTTTGGTTTGGAGTATTGTTTAGCATAGGGTGTGTATGATTGGACAGAGAAAACACGTTGGTGGCTTATATGATGATACTGATCTATATGTGCTGTATATATATATATATGTGTGTGTGTAAGGATTTGGAAGAGAGTGCGAATGAATGTAGGTATATTCCCATCTCCATTTGTAGTTTGTACGTTTCTTCATGCTTCTAATTTTTAATGCTTATAATGTGTGCCTCTTGTACTTGCAAGTTGATCTCCCGGCATATTGGATGGGTTTGATTAGCTTCTGAAAATGCCAACAGTTCATACTGCGCAAAATATATCTCTCTTACGTAGGTTCATGTGCACAATTTGTGATTTACAAAAGAGTAATAATGTTTTAGCACCATTTTTTTAAACATGCAACTAACACTTTTCATTTCTTTTTAGCTCTCTTTTAATCACATTATATCTAAATTTTTATATACGAGATGTTGAATAGAATTCAGGCGTCTTTAGAATAGACTTTAGAATACACTGAAGTCCATAATGCTTATTTATAGATAAGTTATATGTTTAACCATTAAAATGTGTGATGTTAAGCATTTGAGATAATTTTAGGGTGGTTAATGATTAAAAGGTGAAGAATAATAAATGAGTTAAGCATTTCCTCTTTGGGATATAGCATGGTCAATATCTGCTAAATTCCAAATTGAACCGTGTTAATCACTACTAGCCACAAAATCATCCAAGCTCAATTATTTACAATGCATGCCTGCAATCTATGCGTGCAGAAACAGATATATCCGCCAATTTAACTCGAGTAATGCGGCCTTTGTAATTTTTGTATTTGTAATTTTGCATGACAATATACACACTGAGCTCCATTTCAATTTAGGTTGACCATTCATACTTTAACATTTTACTTTTCTCTTTAGCTTCTACAAAGCCTATCCTTACAACATATATATATGGTTGAATTTCAGGTACAGATAATATTTTTCTTTCTAGTTGAGCTCCTAAAAGACTATATGAAGTGAGTTAATTAAGTGTGCATTCAAGGGACTATTCAAAGAATCAATACGTTGAACACAGGTGGTTAATGTGCAGAACTTAAGATCAATTAGTTCTAACATTACCCAAGTTCTTGGTGGAAACAACCTTGAATCAGACTCTATGCTTATCTTTCAGTCAAGTCAGATTAGTGAAAGATTACACCTTGGAATAGGGAAGAACTATGTTCACCGAATAAAAAAAAGGGCCAACGTAAAGGTATTTCTTGACTCTTGTGGATGTGAGGAGCTACCATAGGTCACGACAGAAAAAGTAAATTTTTGTAGGTCCGTTTTTTGGTGAATTGCAAAGTAAATTAAGGGTAGGGAAGATTATTGGTTTGTTGCAAAAGGTTGCCATTTTATGTTGTCGAAACACCACATTACAGTTGCACTGCCATCAACTTCATAAAAGTAATATATTTTGAAATTACTTTTACTTTTACTTTTCTATGTGGCCCTAATATCAGTTTAAGAATAAATTTAAGGAATAAAACTGTGTCATTCATTTACAAATATATCATCTAAAATAATTGTTCCGGTAAGGTAAGGTTGTTGATTTTAATTAATAGTAACTATATACATGATTTTTTTTTATTGGGTCACCCGGTAATATTTTAGAAAACGTTTTCGTATATTATATTTTTGCAAACCTTTTATCATATGAAGCTAATTAAAATAATTTTTATCACTTTGCACAATAAATATAAATTTTTTCGTTATTATGAATCAAGACATAGTTTTTGTTTGTATAGCATAAATTATTTGCATGGGAATAATGAGTCATTTGTTTAAGGTTGAAAAATTAAAATATACATTATTATTTTTTAAAATTAAAAAAAGCAAAGATATATTGGTATGTAAAAGTTGTTATTAAGAATACGTACAAATCAAAGCTAATAATAGTATAAACAGAGTTAGAATGAAACAAAAGAAGGGCCGTCAAAGTTTGTCTCGGAGCAAAGGAAGAACGGGTTGGGAACGTTAAATGAGAAGAAAAGAGAAAATAAAAAAAGCAATGAGAAAAAGTTTGTTTATAGCTTCTAGTGACGTGTTGGAATTTAGCCATTGTTGATAGAATGATTCATGGGGCTCACCTCTTTGTTTTGCTGTCCCTTCTGCTGTTTCCATGCATCATTAATGCTTTCATTACATTTTTATATGACAGTATTAGGGAATATTAATTTGTTGCAATTTGAGTTTAGTGGGTGCAATTAAGATGGCTATTTTGTCCCCTTGTTCATGACGTGGTCCATTTGAATTAGGACTAATCACCTAAATGCAGCCAAGATGCCATGCTTGTGTTTGTTCTTAACTTGGAGGAATGAGATTTGTCCACTAATATGGTGGAATTTGGGATAATTGTGTATAAAGAATGACACATGGCATGTTTGTGGTTGTGAAATATATATGGCTAGTTACTAATTAACCAATCATAATTATGAGGGTATGAGATTGGTTGTATTATGTGTGTTGGGAGATTACCAGCACAGTGAATCACATAAGTGTTTATAATATTATTCTTAATTCAAAATTTTAAGATAATAAATTTATAGGTTTTTTCACTTATAAAATATTTAACTTACTTATTTGTATTTAATATGAAACTTTAACATCACAATCGTATTCTAATGTGTAGTCATATATAATTGTAGAGAATTATGAATGGAGAGAATTCTATGAATTCAAAAACTCTTGCTTATTTTATGGCAACTACAATATGTTTCCCAAAAGGTTAACTTGTTCAAAAGTTTCCAAGTTTTGTCCAATTTTCAGTGTAAGGTAGCAAAACTAATGTTCTTCTGGGTCGATGAAATCAACAAACTAATGAGTCTGCATTGAAGTGATGAAATCATCATAATTCTACATTGAAGTTTTTATTGCTTAAAAACATATTCTTGAAGTTCTTTTGATTTGATGAAAACATTTTTCAGAAGAGATCATTTGAGAACAGGATGCTCAACTATGCCAACCCCCAAATTGTATTCAAAATTTATATAATTTGTTTTACTGTGCGGCTAGGAAGTTATAGGTATTAGTTGCTAAGATGAAAGTAAAGGGTACTACTATGATATGTTTAATAGTTTTAAATTGTATATTATTATTATTATTTTTATAATTATTATTAGTTTTACATTGTTTAGAAATTGAGAAGGACAATTTATATATTTTTTTATTATTTTTAAATATTTTTAAAAATAAAATCATGATGAAATTAAATAGATAATGTCTTTTTAATTGTTTTTTATGGATGAAAATGATAAAAAAGTTTTAAAAATTATTTCTTTTCTTTAACTTTAGTTAGGAGATTTGTTTCATTTCATCAAACAGTTTCATATATTTTAGGAGGTTACCATAACTTACATATATTTTTCTTAATTATAACAAATGTTATTTGAATGTAGTATACATTGAGAAGCATTGACAAATTAGTATTCAAAACCAATTTTCAGATAAGTTTTTAAAATTATTAATGATATATTTCTTTTCAATAATGGTAACTTTTTATTATGAACTTTTTTATTAAAAATTATCTACTCAAGTGCTTCAAATTTGTTGCCATAAATAATAGTTGGAATGTTTTGGATAAATAGTGATTTTTTTTTAAAAAAAACAAATCATTTTATAAATAAATAAAATTACTTAAATAAATTTAACCCAACTTTATTTACTTAACTATATCTTTTTATTTATTTCGGTTAGAATTCACTTTTAAAAAATTTATAAGTTAGTGAACTAAAAACTAAATTCCTCAAATCATCAATTAATTTTTATGTAAATTTTTTAATATATTATCACATTTAATTAATTAATATTTATAATATAATAAAATTTAAATATTATTATATATTATATTTTATATATTTTTATGATTTAAAAAATATGTATTTGTTTAAAATTAAATAATAAAAATAACATTATAATTAATTCTATATTATTTAATCTTAGTTACTTCTCTTCAAAAAGTAGTATTTTTCAATATCTCAACGTTGCAATCATATTTTTCTATATTCAAACATACAAACAGTTCTTAATTAATTTACTATGTATAAATTCTATATAATTTTTTACTAATAAAATTATAGTTTTAACTTTTTTTAATAGTTGAAACATGTTATTTTTATAAATATTTTCGTATTTCTATATTTCATAATTTTAAATAAATAAAGTAATAGAATATTTTATTCTTCTAAAATACTTTACTATTATAAGAGTTAAAAAAAGATTGATAGAAAATCATTTGTAAAAAAATTTAAATTTATAAAAATTAAAGTTAATTTAAAATGTAAAGTATACAAACAAAACTTTAATTTTAAATTTATTTATTATATTTATATTAACTATATTTTTTTAATTTGAAAATTTTGCATGAATTTTATGAAAGAAAAATTTAATATTTTAATTTTTTTATTAATTTTATATTAAACAATCTTAAATATTTCTAAATTATTATTAATAATTATATTTTATATATATATATTAATATTATTTATAAATTTAAATATTAAAAATAATTTTTACTTTTAAATTCATACATTTTTTTCAAATCATAAAAATATATTAAATATAATATATAATAATATCTAAATTTTATTATATTATAGATATTAATTAGTTAAATGTATTACAGAATTTGTACAGAAATTAATTAATGGTTTGAAGAATTTGATTTACTTTTCTTTTGCAGTACTAAAAGAAAGATTCTAATTGGTCTATAATTTTTAAAAAAAATAAATTCCAACCAGATTACACTAAATAAGTTTGGTTGGATAAATAAAGTTAGATTAAGTTTATTTAAATAATTTTATTTATAAAACTGTTTATGTAAAAAAAAAGGCTAAGTAGTGAAAGGCATGATATTGTATTTATCAATTTGTTATGATTTTTTAATGGTTTCAAACTCAAAAAGAAGTGGAAGCATCACCTAATAACTTTTTGTACTTGTAAGTTGAATAATGACATGATTTAAAAACTTTATCTATATAATAAAACACCTGCATAAATAATTTTTTTATAAGTAAAAATTCAAATATACACACTTTGAGCTTATACCAACTCACACTCTACTCTCAACCAACGTATTATAAAACTTGCATAAATAATTGATATAGAGTGTATTTGGAAAAGAAAAATCCATAAGTAATTTTAGAAGAAAAAAATATAAAAAATAAATAAAATAGTTTCTTCACCTAAATTAAAATCAATTTATGCCCAAACTAAAAATTTAAAAAATAGAAAAATTATATTAAATAATTCTTATAAGAAAAATGTAACTTATAACTCTCGTCTAAAATCTTTTAAAGAGAAATTTATCTAAAGATCTGGTAAATTATATTATCTAAATATATAGGCTTTTTTATATATGAATTGGGCACCTTATATAATATTTCTCCAATTTATTAGTATAGTTTTTTTTGTCTAATGATTAGTGCTTGATCAAAGCAAGTCACAATTTCAATTCTCAACATAATAATTATTGAAAAAGAGATTATAACAGATATTATCACCATGTGAGCTAAAGTAAGAAAAATATTAAGAAAAATTATTTAGAGTTTAATTTTTTATATATATATATATAGTTTTTCTTATTTAAATCTATAAAATTGTAGTTGTTTTTTGAAATATTAACTTTTTAATACTTGTTCAACTTAGTTAATTTTTCTTAAAAATAAATGTATCTCAAATAGTGAGAACAATGGATATTGTTTTGAGTGTTTTTATAATTATTGGTCAAGTTTTATTAACTAAATTTTTAAATTTATATATTAATAATTAAGTTATAAATTTTAGATGATATATGAATTATTATTCAATATGTATATATTAAATACATAAATATATATTATGAAAAGTTTTCTTCGTTATCTTAATCATATAAATTAAAATATTAAATAATGAAAAGTTAAGAGAAAATTTTCAATATTAAATAATGAAAAGTTAAGAGAAAATTTTTAGGATTTATATTGAAATATTTGTAGATATATGAACTTGTATTGCTAAAAACTTCTTATAATCTTTAATTTTACAATTCATTTATAAATTAAAATATTATATTAAATTAAATGTTAATATTTAGTAAGATGTATTTTGATATTCATAGTTAAATGTCCTTTTATTACATACGAAGGTCTTGGTGTATGATTGATGAAGATTTGAAATACTTTTTAATTAATTAATGTGAAATGGTAATGTGATGAATTAATATGACTGAATTCATGTATATAAGTTAATATATGTTATTAAATTTATATACATAGGTCCATATTTATTATTATTTTATTTTCAATATACTACTTTTGTGTTTGTTGTTGATTTAGAAATTTGTTGTGACTGTATTTAATATATACCATGTGTATGTGTGGATTCAAGCGGTCAACTTCACAATGAATAGTCGTATTATATATATATATATATATATATATATAATAAGTTTATTTTTTATAATAAATAGTTTTTAAAAATAATTTATTTCGTATTTGAAGTAACATCATTATAATTAGAATTTGAAATATAAATTATTTGATTAAGAAGTATAAGTTGCTACTAACGAATCATATTTGAATCAATTATATAATTAGTTATTCTCCATTAAAACATTCAACTTTAGTACTTTTATGAAACAATTATTTCATTGTAATTTAATTATATTATAGGTGTTTGCATATAAATAACATTTTAATTTTAATGTGATTCATCAATGAAACAGTTTTAGTTTCTACACAGAGTGAGTGGAGGGAGTCACGATTTGTGTTATGCTATTATTTCGTTTATTGTTTAAAAAAATTTCAAATTCTGATGTTAAACCAATAGAGTTGAGGATTAATTTTAATACATAATAATAAAATATACTACTGACTTAATTTAAATTTGATTTAAATATTACAGTTTTTAAAATTAAAGAAAATATATAAAAATAAACTAATAACAACAATAACTAATATTTTTAATATATTTACTATTGATTTTTATAAAATAAACGGGCTAGTGGGCTTAAGGCCCAGCCCGCCAGAGGCCCGATGCACTTCCACTCTCTCACGCCACCCACCCGTGGAAGCAAATCGCCATTGACTACACCTCCGACTCTTGTTCCCACAGTGCCACCTCCGACACCATCACCCTCACCTACAACATCCGCGGCGACCCACGGTGGCGCATGCCCACGCGCTTCCACTCGGTCACCTTCTCCGCCACCATCCAGTGCCCCGGCGGCAACACCAACGGTCTCGACGTCAACCTCTATCTCTCCTCCCTCAACGGTGACAAGTCCCGGGACGAGATGGACTTCGACTTTCTGGGTGGCGACAGGACCCTCGTACAAATAAACTTCTTCTCTGGGGGGCGCGGGGAACAACGAAAGGATCCACCTTCTGAGGTTCGACGCCATCGCGTGGGGAGGACGCGATCGAGTGGCGCGTGGATTAAAATAAATAAATTATATATATTGAAAATCTTATATTAAATATAAATAAGATTAAATTATAATGTATAACTTATTATAGAGTCCACTTTAATAAATTGGTTTTGTTATACCTAAATTTGTTTTCTAAAGATAGTATCAAGACGTATTAAAGATTAATTCCAGCAAAATTAATGGAGCCTTTAATACTTAAAAATCTGGCATTAATTATAAATAACACTAAATTATGATATATAAATTAATAAAATATTATCTTATTAAATCGATATTTTCTTAAAAAAACAAGTTAGGATGAATATGAATCTTGTTGGTTTCTTAGAATTGATGTTCTTTGAGAATGTGGTAATGTAAGTTAGGGTTGGATTGACTTAGAAGTGAAAAATGAGAATAATAAAGTAATTTAAGTTTAAATCAGTTATTGAAATATGAAAAATAGAAATGATTTAAAAGTAATTTGAGTTTTATTGTTTGGAGCAATTAATTAGGGAGGAGAATGGTATTTAAAGTGTTATAGAAATATAATTTTGAAATAGGTGTATAGAAGTGAAAGATTGGGATAAGTATAAGAAAGTTTGGTGAGAATAGAAATAAGGCATTTGTTAGGTATAGGGATCACAATAAGGAATGGGTGACGAAGGCTGCCACGTAGCTTGTTACCAAAAATTGTGGAGTGGACAAAATATTTTAATTCACTCGTTTATAACTTAAGAGTTATATAAATATTATACGTTTGTTATAATTTTTTACTTCTAGTATTATATGTTGTATTTCACTAAATATATTTATAAATTATTTTATTATATTTTATATTTCTTTTATTTTAAATTATAAAATATATTTTAAAAAAAATTAGAATTTCAATAATTTTATTTTTTTTATATGTTCATATTAATCACATTATTATTTATATTAATATTAAATAGTAGAAAGAGAAATTAAATATCAAGAATTAAAAATTAATTTTTTTATTAGTCTCATTCTTTATCTTTCACTATTATCTATTAATATGATTTTTTAATTTTTTATTAGAGTTGCAAACAATTGATATATTTTTAATTCAGTATTTATATTTACAATTTAATGGAAATTGAAAATTTTAATTAAAATTTTAAAATAAAATTTAAACATAACCATTTACAATTTATTAAAAGTTAAAAAATTTGATTGAAATTTTAAAATAAAATTTGAATATATTTATTTATAATTTAATAAAAATTAAAAATTTTGATTGAAATATTTATTTAAAATAGTTAGTATTCCTAATTTTAAATTATTTAAAAATGATTATATTAAAATTTTAATTTCAATTAATTTACAGTTTTATTAAAAAAATAATTTATTTATAAAAAATTTAAATAAATTTTAATTAATTAATTTAAATAATAATTAATAAAAATGAAAATGAAAAATTTATAAAAAAATTAAATAAATTAATTATTTTCTTTAATTTATAAAAAAATATCTTTACGTCTTATAATTTCAAACGATAATTTTTTATTTGTTTTTAAATTTATACAGCCGAATATATCTACAATTATATACAACGAATCAAATTTTGTAGTCTATGATTTTTATACGGACGTACCCACATCAATATTTTTTTAGCAAATCAAGATAAACTAAGAACCAGTCCGGTCATTTTGTCATTGTAGTTAATTGTAGGTCAATTAGTTGCTGAATTTGAATAATATTAATAAAAATGATTTAAGATACAAAATTTAATAATAATAAATACCTAATTTTGATTATGACAATTCAAGTTTGAACTGATTGACAGCAGAGTGGTTAAGGAAAAACTTTATTTATTTTTAACATGTCTCCAAAAAGGGCCAGCAGGTTATGGTGATTGGCTAACTAACAATACAGAATGCTAAAAAAAACAATTTAGTTAGCCTGTTCATAACATGTTCACATTCTGATTATAAGCTAAATTCATTTTAACAATAATTTATTAACATTTTACCACAAATATGAAAGTGTCTCATATCTGCTAAGTTCTGGTAATTAGCTAAATCGGTTCTACAATGGTCAATCATATATGCAAACCAAAATGTTCAACTTGTTGGTGAAGCCCCCAAAAGGGGTCTTTTCCCAACAACATGATTTTGATTGATTACTTCATTGGAAATAAAATTCTGTTTTTTAGACATTACTTTTTGTGAATAATCTCCCTTTGGAAACAAAATTATCATGACATGGAAAAGACGTGTTGTGTACGCAGCTCTTCTTGATTCTTGTTAGGTTTTTTTTATCCATATGGTTGAAACCATTTTAATATTAGGATTAAATATATTAGGATTTGAATATATTTTGTGTTTATATTTTATAATCAGGTATAAATAATTTTTAATGATAAATAAAAATATTTTTAAAAAGAAAAAAATGAGAGGAAATTGAATAGAAAAAAGTGAAAAAAACTTAAAAGACGGATGACAGTAAAGTAAAAAATTATGAAGAAAAAAGAAAATAAAGAGATAAAAAAAATTCTGATACATCATCAAAGATTATTTATACAAGTTTATAAAGTATAAGAAGTCCAAAGTTTGATACAATTTTAACAAATAATTTAAAAATTAAAAACATATTTAACCCTAGTATTATAACCTACCTTTTAACCCACTAACTTCCTATTGAACGAATTATATTTGATTCAATTCATCAACAATATTTTTTCACATACCTTTGATTATTATTATTGGTACTTTTAAAAAACAGAAATTTTTAAAAATTGATTATATGTCAAATCTTATTTTTTTTCTCAAAAAGAATTGAGGCAACCACATCCATCACAATTCGTCTTTAATTCTGTAAAATAAATTACTAATTAATGACTACCTATCAAATAAATTAAATAAAGGAATATGAATTATCTAAATATGATGGCATAGTCATACTAATGTTATTTTATTAAATCATCTTAGAAAAAATTTTCTTGAAAACTTTCATCATAACTTAATAAATAAGACAATAAAATAAAATAAAATTCATAATACTACCTCTTGTTCTTCCTATAAAAATAAATATTGGCATTTTTTTTCCCAATTATAAGTAAAGTACACCCACTTTTAAATATGTTAATTGACAATTTTCTTTTACACTCATAATTTATGATTAAACTATTAATGAGATATCACTATTTATGGTGAAACTAGATACACTTTTATCAAGGTATTAGTAACACAATTCATTCTCATTGTTTTAATAAATTTATCATCTCACTAGATTGATGTTGATATGTTAAATAGGACTCATTTTATGACCTCTTCATTAATTTTGGTAACAAAGTAACACTTAAAATAAGTAAATATTCCTTACACAATACAGAAAAGAAAGAACAACATGTCTGAAAGAGAAAAGGAAATTCACCATTATTTTTTAAAGTAGCAACAAAATTACTTTATTGTTCAATTTGTGCTTGACAAAAGAAGGATGGTTTTTTGCTTTCAAATGAAAGGGTGTTGTAGAGCGTTAACCAGCACTTTCTAATTTTTAAAGTAGGTTTCACTGAGTTATTCTTTAACTTTATCTCTTAATCTGATTATTAAAACTATCAGATTAAGAAAATATAAAATGTGAAGATAAGAATAACTTGACCATGTTCAAAAATATATGTAACTTGAACGAACATCTGTTACCATTTGACTTGCAACTTAGAAACAGTGGAAAACTTTTCTCAACATCATTATATTATTATTATTATTGGTACTTTCAGGGGTGACAGAACTTGAAGAAAATAGCATCACAGCCACTCCTGAACTGTTAATTTATCCTGAAGTAGAGAAACACAAAGAAAGAGACGAGCAGAACAAGCTAATTACAAGAGTTGTCAGAATCTCAACCTTAAAACCGATGCTGTCCTTTCTTCACACCGTTGAGATCTATTGCTGCCAAAAAACCATGAGATTCGACACCCACTACCCTCTAAGCCTCAACCCTTCGATTTGTCGTTAGATGGTCAAATCATCGCGTGTACCCCACCAAGAATATGATTCCAATAAACAAGAGAATGAAAAACAAACGTCCTTCTTCCACATCCCTCCCCTCTCTTCCCTACCATCCATCTTCCCTTTCAGTCACACCAAAGCCACTTGGATTCCATAAAAAATTAAAAAAATCCTTTTTTTACTTCTTTTTCTCAAGAGTTCGCATTTGGGTGTCTATCATTTTTTGTGTTTTCCTTATTTAATCATGCTATTTATCTCTTGAAACCTGTGGGTCATGTATTTATGTGATACCTGCGTGCAGTCTTCATCTCATGTTTATATGTGAAGTGGGTGTCATGTTTTGGTGATTCTTGTTGTGTTCTTTGTTTTATCTTCTGGGGTTTGTGGCTTGGTTAGGGGGGTTGGATATACCTGCAATGGGTTTTGATACCAATTTGGTGACTACCATCATTGGGTTTGGGTTGAGTGCAACTTTCATTGTCTTTGTTTGCACAAGAATAATTTGTGGAAGACTACAAGAGCGTGTGGGAATACGAACTGTATATGAAATTGAACCAAGAACAGACATAGAACGGGTAATTTCCCTCTTCTCAGTATGAGTTCATTTTGCTAGTTGACATGATTAGTGGTTGGTTAGTTGGTAATGAATTAAAATATTGAAATCCTTTCAATTCTAATATAAAGTTATGGCTTCTAATTATATATCGTGCTTATCTTTTTAAATAGCTGCAATGTTATGTCAAGTCCTTACTGTGATTCAAGCGTCATTCAATTTCGTAGAGGAAATATGTGATGAAAAATTTCAGTCAGATAAAGATATGGATGCTTGGTATTAATTAGCATGTATACTTCCTTCAGATGTATATTTTCTTGCTAAAAACTTTTATTATATGCTGTGCTGTGTTCATGTTGTGTGCTTCAGATTTTAACTTTTCACTGTTTACTTGACAGCCAGAATTTCATGGTAATGACCCTGAACCTGCTTTTGTAGCTGCAATCCCCACTTTGAGTTTCAACCAGGAAGCTTTCGTTTCAACGGGAAGCACACAGTTAAGTGTAGTTTATAGTTTCTAATTCAATTGATCCTTGATTTGGATACAGACATTTTCTAAATGGGAATCTATGTTGATAAATTATTGAATTTGGTTGTGCAGGTGTGTGATATGTTTGGCAGAGTACAAAGAAAAAGAACTATTGCGCATAATACCAAAATGTGGCCACACTTTTCACCTTTCTTGCATTGATATGTGGCTGAGAAAACAATCCACTTGTCCAGTGTGTCGTTTGTCACTGCAAAATGCTTCTGAATCAAAACATGTCAGACATGTAACATTTACCATCAGACATTCTCTGGATGAGTCTAATACTTCAGGAAGGAACACAGACAGTGAGAGGCAAGTTAATTCTAGGATATCTCTACCATCATCTTTGGGAGAGCTAGAAGGTAGATAGAATGTTAGAAAGCTAGTTTGTGCCTAATATTGTGTATGTAAAGGAACATGGCAAGTGATTCTCTCTGTATACTAACAACACAACCTTTTTATAGGTTTGATTGGTAAAATTTCTTTCACTACTGAATAATTTTTTATTACTTTCTATTTATAGAAAGATGCTCTATAAAATTTACTTAATAATTAGGAGTGCTATAAATGTATTTTTCGTATTTCAATTTTTTTAATTTTTTCTTCTATAGAATAGCTTTTTGATAAAAAAAATTGGTTCAAATAAATCTAATTAGTTAAAATACGATAAACTAATTAATAAAATTAAAAGTGTTTAGTAAGTCAGTAACTAAATTAATTGTCCCATAACTATAAAACGAAATTTTAGTTATAAATTAAATTTGTTAAATACTCATATTTTTTAATAATATATTATATATCATCTTAAAAGAGACTAGTAAAATTTTGATTTTATTTCCATACTTAAGTATTTTTATTAAATAAAATGAGATTTATATATATGAACAACTTTTAACTTATAATTTGATTATTTTTTTATAATGTTATATTTAACGAAGAAGAGTGTAAATGTTTTAAAAAAAAGAAAGGTATAAATTATAAATGATAAAAAAATAATAGAGATAAAAATGATAACAATACAATAATAAAAGAACTTGTAATCACAACCACCTATAAAGTAACGTCTAAGCTAGTCAAATAAATCTATCTAGTGATTAAATAAATAAATAAATAAATTATTTAAAAAAATAATTAAATAAATAAATTATATATAAAAATGTGTGGTTCTCCTTATTATAAATGATAAAAGATTTTTCAATTTTCATCACAAGATAGCTTTGAAATTGTAGATTTGTGGATCATTCACAATTTGAATCAATATATGTTAGGAAAAAAATTATTAATATTTTGTATTTTTCCTTAATTATTTCAAGAACCAATGTAAAATATAAAAGAATATCTTGTAATAATATTTAAAGAAAAAAAATTAATATGATAAAGGTGCAATAATTAAAATATTGTATTCTACTATATTTTAAAGAAAAGATATTAAAAATGCAAGAAAAATTAAAGAATTTTTTTCATTCATGAATATATTGGCCTACAAGAGCATGAAAAATACACTTTAACGAGTGTATATTTTTCCAGCTTTATCCATACACAAAGAAGATATAAGAAATGGGGGAGCAAATCTAAAACATATTACACGTGAACCAAGAGGAAATGATAATCCATAATGATAATCCATGTTTGGCTAACCTATCTGCAACCGAATTAGCTTCTCTATATACATGGTTACAGCTAATGTAATAAACCTTTATACACATATGGATTATTGAAGACACAAGTCCATAGAAAGGATGACTTTGTTGAATAACTCCCCAGTTAATAAGTTGGACTGCTGTTGAAAAATCACTTTCAACAATCAAATGAGTGTATCCCAAGGATATGGCTATTTTCATTCCGATTTTAATGGCCAATAATTCAGCCTCTGCTGCTGAACCAACCAACTTTTACAGCACTAGAGAAAGCAAACAGCAATTGACCCTCACAATTTCTGAAAACACCTCCTGCGGCAGCTTTACTTCCATTGTGTGTGAAAGCTCCATCACAGTTAATTTTCACAAATCCTTTCGGAGATGGTATCCACCAAATTAATCTCTTAGAACATTTGGAGTCCTTTACAACAAAATTTGTTTATCAGTTCATGAATAAATTACAAGATATAAAATGTAAAAGATAATGAATTACAGATATAAAATTTTAACATATAGACATTAAAAAACTCCAAATTAGCATAATAATACAAAAGCTAAAAACTAAGAAACTTACCTCGTCATTAAGCCACTAATGTAAATTTGGGCATGCATCTCCCTCGGGACAGTTACCATTCATCTAATATTCACATGTAGTTGGTGATGATTTCTCAAAGGTTTTAACTTCTACCTCCATACTTCGAAAGAATGAATGATTTTTTTTTATCAAAAAATGATGGTCAAACTCTTTATGAGGAAATGATGAGTATGAGATTGAATTCAAACCTTGGTGAATCTCCCTATGATAACCAACCTTATTATATAGACTTTTATATATGATTATCTCTAATATAAATATTATTGATTGAAGATTGATAAACGCACGTTAGAAATAGAACTGTCAAAATAGGTCTGGCCCGATGGACTGGCCCGTATAGCCTGTGATTCAGGTCAGACTAGGATTAAAAAATTGTGGCCTATACAACAATAGGCTTTTTTTAGCCTGACCCATTTGGCCCAATGCCCATATGAGCTAAGGCCAGACTGGCCTGTAGGCTAATGGGCTGGTCCGTTTATTTTTTATATTAAATTTTTGTTCTTAATTGTTATGTTGTCATACCAAAGAAAGAAATCCTAGTGTTTCAGAGTTTCTGTTTTCTTCTTCATTTCTTCTCTTCCTTTCTCACAAACTCTTTCATCTCCTCTACTGCACTACTCCTCTGACATCTCACAAGTCTATGTTATGTTGTTTAGTAGGTGCTTGACCGTTTTAGAAGTACTTAGCATGTCATCTAAGTTTTTTTACAAGTTGTTCAAATGTAAACAGTATTACACACACATTCATGTAAATATATTATATATTTATATTTATATTGTTGATAAAAAATTATATTATAATATATTGTAATATTTTTTCAATTTTTAATTAGGCTAAAAATGGCTCGTTGGCCTAACATAGGATCAGGCCAGGCTAAAAATTGTGGCCAGTTTTAAAATATAGGCCAGACTAGGCTATCAAATTTTTTGAACTTGTCCCGTAGGGCCAGGCCAGACTGGGCCAGGCCGCCCGTTCTGACAGCTTTAGTTAGAAATAATAGAAAAAGTTATTAGATTTTACGTCTTCCATAACAAACTTATTCGATAATAATTAAATTATCTTGATTTAAATTATTTAAAAACAAACTTAACTTGATAGAATTCAATCATATCAATTAATAACTCATTAATTTATTGAAATCTTAATTTATTAAGTAAATAAACTAAATTATTTTATTTACAATAATTTCAATCTCTTGTAAAATTATTATCAATCAATCAATATTATAAAATAATTTTAAATGATTTTCACAATAGTCTAGATTTAAAAATATTTTCTGATGTATCAAATCACAAGTTTATTACCAAATCTATCTAGAAAGATCAAATAAATACAAACAATAAATATAATTGAAAGAAATCTTTGATAAATTTAAAATTAAATATTTATCACAATTACTCTAGTAAATCTTTCCAGAAAAAAGTAATCAAATTTATACAAATAGTAAATTAAAATAAATCTATGATAAATTTAAAATCAAGTGTTTATTACAATTATGTTAGCAAATCTATCACGAAAAAAATATCAAATTAATATAAGCAAGAAGCAATAAATATAATTGAAATAAATCTTTGATAAATTTAAAATCAAGTATTTACACGAATGTAAGTATGGTTACATTTAACCCTAACAAAACAGAAGAAACAATCATTTGTGTTCTGTATAACCATACTAAATGAAAATTAATTGATTATGTTGAAATTATATATTGAAATCAGAAAAAAAAAAAAAAAAACTCGAACTTTATTTTGAAATAACGCTCGTTAGAAATCTTAATAAAAGTATATCATAAATTTATTTTGAAACATAAATTTATTTTTGAAAACTAGTAATTTTGTTTAAATAAACAAGTTGATAACATCATTGACATTTGTAATTAAAATTAAAATAAGTAATAAATAGATTTATTCTCAAGTTAGCATAAGTCATAATTACATTCTTTAGTGTATATACAATATATCACATCATTACAATACATACACTACTAATTACATTCCTAGTGTATACACAATACATACTAAAAATCATTTACTACATGCAGATTTTCTGTTAAAAAAAGTTTGACAAAAAATATATATATTTTTTTAAAGATAAAAATTCAAAACACTTAAAGACTAAACAAAAAAGGAATAAATGTATTTAGAGGGCTTAATCACATCATTATTATGATCTCATATAGAAATAGATATAATGGAAGATGGAAAGTTAATCACATCATTCTCATTATCTCATATACAGAAATAGATATAATGGAAGATGGAAAGTTAATCACATCATTCTCATGATCTCATATATAGTCATATATAGAAATAGATATAATGGAAGATGGAAAGTCAAAGATCAAAAAGATTGAACTAAAAACCTAAGTCCATATATAGGTACAGCTCATAGGTTATCGGTAAATTGGCGCCAAGCAAATTGTACGAGCTATCTCAACTAAATGTCATGTGAACTTAAAATTGTAGAGAAACTAGAGGAAATATACTCTTTGGCTTCGTCACTCTTGAAAATTTTAATTACTTGACCAAATTGATTTTTATTTCATTCAAAAAGGATATAAAGATGGGTAACAATTCGGAACAATCTTTCATAAGATACATAATGGACAAAATTACATCTTGATTAAGATCTTTTAGAAAAAGAGACTCTAAAATGTTTTCCTAGTTGGCATAAAGTCTGCTAAATGAGGGACCATTTTTTTTTTATTTTGCTAAATGAGGGTGAACCAAACGATTATGTAACAATTTTGGAGATGGAATGGCAAAACAAGACAAATTTGAATTAACAAGATAGGAATATTGATCAGAAAAGATAAAATTTAGATTCAGTATATATATTATTTAAAGGTTTCTAATGATTTTCATTAACTTTACTTTCAGACCACATAGTCATAGTTATTGAGCAATTTAATATAACGGCATACCTCATCAAAATCCACAGCCTCATTCAACCGCTCCGCTCCAGGACTGAGCACACTCCTTCAGCATTCTCACGTATTCCGAGAATGCACATGACATGCCTGGCATTACTCTGCAGTCAGTCCCCTCTATCGAGGACAAGCTCAACGCCTTCGTGCTCAGTGCCTAGATCTACCCTCCTCCTCAAGAAGTCCTTCTCCGCCCACAAAATTAGCCTCACGAACCCCATCAATTCCTGTAGATATTTTATAAATAAATAAATCATCCAAATGAGTATTACCTCTCACAGTACCGTATATTTGTAGCTTCATGAATTAAGTTAAGATTTAAGAACTACAATGAAAATTAAAGTTAATGAAAAAGGGAGAGAGAGATAAGTTACTCCTTCCACCAATTTCATCTTTATCATAACCAAAGAGTTTCCATACCAAGCAATGAAAACCCATATTGCAAAAGAGAGACATGTGTATGCTATTCCTTGCTTGATTCCAAGTCTTGAAGTTCTACACACACAATATGCCTGAATATCTCCCAGTGGACTCTCCAGCAACATGTGACCCTTTTAGAGATTATGCAGTACCATCAGGAATTTCTAAAGAAGACTGACCTTTTCAAGTATGGCAGCCATGTTACCACATCGGTAACAGTAATTAGGTGCACTAAACAAAGTCACCACATTCTTGTCCCTAAAGAGTCATCCAAATAATAGTCATCAATAAATAAGAAAATAATGGGTATCCCTGAAATGAAAAAAAATATACTTATACTGACTCAAAATATTAGATCAGTCAGTCACCTAGCACCAACTGTACCCTCCCACGACAAGCTGGTGAGCTCTAGATATCAGGTAGAGAACATTAGTATGATTGAACTTAGCAGCTATGTCCAGTCGAAATATATACCCTGCACCACGTGGAGATATTCCCCAACCACATCGATCATCAGGATTAGACCACAATAGATCACACATTGGTCCTTCATGTGGAACCTATATTGCGATTAAAGTTGTCATTTGTCAGGCACTACATATGGATAGACATCTATAAAAGGTTCACAAAGAAACATTCTGCAAAGAAAATCAAACAAGTCGGTAAAGAATTTCCAGACATTGGCATTTCCATATCTTCACAAGCATTCATACTAGAAGCCATAAAGATATAGACAAAGAGGTTAGTAAATAAATAAGTCATCCCTATTATTTCTTGTGTTCAAAGAGATGTTTTCCACTAACTCATGTCTACTTATTCCTTCATAGCTAGCTGTAACATTTCAATTAAACAACCCCTCAGTATCCATTTACTAGATCTATCCATTTCAATTTGATGCGTTTCACAGCCGTTTCTCTGTGGTAAAAATGACTATAATCCTAGTATCAAGACTGCAGAGGCTCATCAACAACAAAAATACATCTATTTGCATTTTATAACATCCTAATACCAAAGAGAATTTCATAATATTTCAATTTGGGAAAGGGTCACACACTACCTCATGTCGAATTGATTGAGATAGAGGTTTCTGTACAACCCATTCATCCAGAAGGAGACAACTGGTATAGATACGTCCTCAGATGAAGTTATATATCTGTGGGAACACGTAGCTAGGAATTTCCTCATAGCAGCAGGTAAGATGGGCTCAGCAATATGCAATAAGAACTCCCATTCAATTGGCCGTGAGGTAGTGTATGACCCTTTCCCAAAGGCCAACTTCCTCATGCACTTCTTGGTCCAAATATCTTGTGGGCTCCATGACAAAGTCCTCCAATGTCTCCAACTTGGCCTTTGCTGCACTAGACATTTCCATGGACGCCCTGTGTAGATGAAGCCATCGGTGAAGCACTTGAGGAGGAAGAAGCTTGGCGAGGAATTGCGGATGAATCAGGCTGACTCATGGTGGTCAGAATACTCTTGAAATGTAGAAAATATGAAGAAAAAGGTTGAAAAGCTTTTGGTGTGAAAAAAAGAATGGGAGTCACATAAAATATAAACTCCCATACCTAAAAACATGTCAAAGATATAGACAAAGAGGTTACTAAAATGTTGCTTAAAAACAAAACATCTACATACAAAAATTACAATGAGTTCTATGACAAACACATAATGTGAAGAAAATGTTCTTTCAATGGAGTGATTTGACTCTCAGTTATTTCCCCTAAGGATTGTAATTTTATCCCTATAACTGACTTTCAAGGCCACCAAAGGTATCACCCTATAACGGACTTTCAAGGCCACCAAAAGTATCACCCTATAACGGACTTTCAAGGCCACCAAAAGTATCACCCTATAACGGACTTTCAAGACCACCAAAAGTATCAGTCTCTACTGAATAGTAGCCACGATCAGCATAATTTTTTCCAGGATCATGATCATGAATATACAAAAAGTCTGATCTGAATATCATTAAAAGCTGCATGACAGAAAAAAAAAATGATATTGGCCATAGTGGCAGCTTATTACATCTACAACTGAATATTGAAGTTCTCAAGCCTCATATCCTTTCCTCAAAGCCACATTATAACAACACCCACTGCTGATACTTGATACAAACAAATCAATCACTTTTTGATAGTTTTTATGTTCCCAGCAAATTTTGTTAAAGGACGGGCTAATTAAAAACGTTATGAACAGTTCACATTCAGTCCTATAAAATCCTGTCATGTTCATAAAAAATTCAATTTCATTTCTCCATCAACAGTTGTACAAACAATGTGTCCCTTCTGTTAACACTCTTCTGACAGACAAACACAGAAGTATCAAGAATTTATTCAATATTTAGTGCTTAAATCAATAAGCAACCAATAGAACCAACGCAAGCAAAATTCAACGAATAAAAATTAAAACACAGAAAAAAGGAGAGAGGGATTTCAATATCCATTCATAGGGTCGAAAGCCTGACCTCATTAAGTTGTTGCATATATCTCTACAAAATTGAAAAAATTAAACATGAGAAAATAAATAAAATAAAACTCTTCGAACTCCTTGTCAAAAATCAACCCCATTATCATCATTAAAGTATGAACAATCTGAAGCATCTTACCCAACCTCCCTTCGTCATTCAACACCTTCATCCTGAACGGATAGCTAGCAGCATTCATCATAACCAACAAATAGCCACAAAACTGATAAAACAGATTGAACAGGTGAAATTAAACCACTCAAACATACAGAGAAATAAACCACAAAACTGATAAACTAGAGAAATTAAAATGTCAGAAACCAATAACAATGTCGACATAGTGACAGAGAAATAAGACAATAGGGATGCAAATGCACGAGATCAAAGGAAGGAAAGTTGCAAAATATTATAAATCATAAACCCTAATAATAAAGAAGCCCTAAAGGACACAAATTAAGAAACCCTAAACTCTAATTTGTAGACGACACAAATGTTACCTTGTCACTCGACAAGGAGATAAGTCCTGATCATAGAATGTCAGCAACCATGGGTGGCGGTGAGCTTGCAATCGCATCAAGCTTGCTGGTTATGACACGAGCTTGAGTTGTGAGTAAGCTTGTTGTCGCGAGTGAGATCACGATGAGGGATTTTCCGGCAGGTCTCAGGGAGAGGGATTTTCCGGCCGGGCTCAGGGAGAGGGATTTTCCCGGAAGGCTTAGGAAGGGGCTTTCTGGTAGGGTTATCGTGAGAGAGAGAGTAAGTCCAATGTGTCAGAGGTGTCTTTTTTAAAATAAAAACAAAAAACAGTTTCCATATATTCAATGTTTCAGTCCAAGGAAAATTTAACTTTCCACACATGTTATTTTTTTATAAATTTTAACTTATATTTTCTAGGAATTTATATCAGTAGAAAAATTATATTATCAGTTTTAAATTACCTTAAAACAAAACTTATTATTGTTAAATTCCAATTATCAATAGTTAATTCATTAATTATTGAAATTTTAACTTTTTAAGTAAATAAACGAAATTAATTTATTTATAATTTTTAATATATTTTAAAATAAAAATTTATAATATAATTTATAAGAAGTATTTTTATATACATAATTAATATTAGTATTTTATTTTTAATTATATTTCAATATAAAATTAAAAAATATTATCTAAATATTAAAGATAATTCTAATCTTTTTTTAATTATATATGACTAATTGCAAATTCTTTAAAATAATAATTTCTTTTTATATATAGTATTATTAAATTTTTTATTATATATATATATATATATATATTACTCTATATCAATATACAAAGGTGTTTCTCATTTTGCGTTTATTTTTATATTTTATTTTTTTATGTATTTTAAAATAAAAAATAAATAAATTATTCAAAATATATAAAAAAGATTTTTTATATTTTTTATGTTCTTATTTTATCTTTAATATATTTTAAAATAAAAAAATATTTAAAATTTAAAGATAATAACAAATATTTTAATATATAATTATCTATTTTTTCACATAATCATCATTTAAAATAAAATAAAATAATTTAAATTTTAAAAATAATTATAAATATTTGAAAAATATAATTTTAACTTTTTTTAGTTACTGTTTTTTTTAAATCTTAAAACATATAAAGTTTACAAAGTATTTAATTTTGAAGAAGAATTTTTATATGAATATGAATAATATCTAAATTTTTTAAATTAAATATAGAAATAAGAACAAGAATGTAGATATTATTTTTGTCATTGTTTTGATATCCATTTATGTCCTCATGTTTTTATCCCTACTAACACATAATTCTAAATATTTTTTAAATGTTAATTATCATGTTTTCATCCCTAGTTAGAGATAATTCTATTTCAATCAAATCATAATTAATTAAAAGAAGTTATAAAATTAATATAAGCCATAAACTTAGAGAATAATTAAAACAAATATTTGATAAATTTAAATGAATGTATTACATTTAACCCTAACAACACACTTTTTTTATAGGTTTGGTGGGTGAATTTTGTTTGAGTAGTGAATAATTCTGGATTATTTTCTATTTATAAAAATACCCTATAAAATTTACTTAATAATTACAAGTGCTATATGTTTCTAATCATATTTCAATGTTTTAAATTTTTTTCTTCTACAATAGTTTTTATGAAAAAACTAGTTCAAATAGATCTATTTTAGTTAGTCAAAAGTTGGAAAAATAATTAAAAATTAGAAAAATGATGATAAATTAGTTAATAAAATAAAAAGTGTTTAGTAAATTACTAACTAAATTATCCCATAAATATAAATGAATTTTTAGTTATAAATTAAACTTGTAAGTACTCATATTTAAAACACTTCTTACTTCTTACATTTTCAAATAATATACCATCTTAAAAGAGGGTAACAAATTTTTTATTTTATTCTCATATTTAAGTATTTTTATTAAATAAAATAAGATTATATAGATGAGCCTGTGTTTTAACTTAAAATTTGATTTATTTTATATTATAATGTTATATTTGATGAGAAAGAGTGTGAAGGTCTTAAAAAATAGAAGGCTAAAGAAAAGATTAGAGTAAAATAAAAGAAATAGTAAAGATAAAAATATGAGAAAAACAATAATCTAGTAGCTTATAAAAACAACCACCTATGAAGTAGCATTAAAAAATTGTATAAGTTGGTGAAATAAATTAATCTAAAGATTGAATAATTAAATAAATACATTATATAAAAAGTGTGGATCTTTCTATTATAAAAATTATTCCGATTTTTCTTGAACCAACAAATGTTTGAGATATACATTTAATCAATGAGAAGATTATTTTAAATTGTTCTGAATTTGTAGATGTTCTACACTTTATATGTGTTAAGAAGGAAATTATTGAAATATAAGAATTAAGAAACATAAAATATTTTTTTTTGAAAATTTCATCATAGTATTGATATATTTTGTTATTGTTGTGATAAAAATATCAAACTATGAATATTTTTTTCATACACTTTATATATACATTTTAATGTGTATGTTAAAATAAAACTACAATTCAATAGAAAAATCCATAAGCCATTTAACTTATATAATTTGAGAATTTATTTCGCCTTTTATATTATACAATTTGGAGTTAATTTTATCTTATAGAAACCACAATTTAAAAAAGAAAATTTGATTTTGAGACGGTAGTATCCAAAACTCAAAATTAGTCACATTTATTTATTTATTTTATTATTATTATTGTTATTTAGTATGATTATTGTTATTATAGTTATTATTATTATTGTACTTATTATTATTATTATTATTATTATTATTATTATTATTATTATTATTATTATTATTATTATTATTATTATCGTTATTATTATTATTATCATTATTATTATCGTTATTATTGTTGTTATTATTATTATTATTGTTATTATTATTATTATCATTATTATTATTGTTATTATGTTATTATCATTATTATTATCATTATTATTATTATTATCATTATGATTGTTGCATAATGGAAAAGTTGATAAATAAAAGCTTAGTGCATAATTTTAGTTATAACTCCAAAATCAATGCAAAACTTGTTCAATTTTATTCATTCATTTATTATTATTATTGGTAGGAAATAGTATCACCTTAATCTTCTGAACACGTAATTTATTGTTGCTTTTTTAAATAAAGAAAGAAACATGTTTAATTTAAATTTAAATAAAATATTGTTTAAAAAATCATTTTTTAAGGATATTTTATAGAATTGATATGTATTAACATGTTAATGAAAAGTGTAATGTTCCAACATATTAAACTTTTGGATCATGCATTTATATATATATATATATATATATGCATACAGTCATCCACTGTCTACCAAAATAGACTAAGTTTATCTAAATACAGGTCCCAAAAAGTATATTACTTAAGACCTACACTATACAAAAGTAGCCCTAACTACGTGGCTCAACTAGGTTCTCCACCTAACTTGTCGTCTGCTCCCGTCATAACCCACAATTATAGCAGAATCCAACAAACAACACATACAAGCAAGAGTGAGCTACATCTTGACAAAAGATATATTATTAACATTTAATCATTTACAATATAAATAATCATCAACCTGCCTTAGGTTGAATATACCCAATCACAATCACACGTAAAACAGACCACTTCCAGGAGACAGTATGAGATTCAGATGAGGAATGATCTCATGAAATAAACCTCTCATTAGGGTGATAACATACACAGGCATTGCACTCCGGCCAAAGCCTACTATCAACCCTGTGTAGTGTCTCCATCAACTTTTCACCACAAATGGCTTTGTCTATGTGACTCAGACCATCTTAGAAGTTTGGATGCCCCATTTACCCTATCCTTAATCTCATACACACTAATCTACACACAACATGCATAAAATAATAATTTCTCATATTCTTAGATTTCACCATTTTCCATTTGTGGGTCTTATAGCCTTTACTCACTCATCATTAGGCCTTACTTCCCAACATCATTCACATAGACTCATAGCATCTTAACATCATTCCATAATCCAAACAGTCCAAAATACAATATATAACCATGGTATATGTATACCAGTTCAAGTCAGCATAATGCCATACACCAATACATTCGATACAACACAACATCATAATTCATCAATTGATTCTCATACAACATATACACAAAACCATCACACAGGTTCAACCAAAACCAGTTCAAGTTCAGAAAAAGTTCTCCACTCATAACCTCTCAATAAAAGCTATAGAAAATCCAAACAGGTTCAAGTGAAGTTCCCCTTACATGGAATTGAGCTAATCCAAAGCTCAATAGCTGCTCTCACCCGATCAATAGAGTACACTTTGAGTTGCTCCTTTAGCACTTACAATGCACCTAATTGCAAATTGAATCCAGAAAAGTACTCTTAGACTAGAGGAAAGCACGAACGTCGAATGAGAGGTTCTAATTTCGTCCCTAGCTATAAAAGCTCCAAAAATCCCCAAATGACCTACGAAAACTCTAAAAACGCAAATCGTACCTAATCGGAGATTCCGCTAGGTCCAAACTCTTCTACTCGTCGAGGAGAATGTAATGGTGGTCTTAGTTCTTCAAGAAGGTGGCCGGAGGTAGAGGAATCTTAGAGAGAAAGGAGAGTGAGTGAGAGCTCCAACAATGAAGGAAACATAAGAGTAATGAGGAGAGAGAAAGTTCTTTCTCTTTTTATTTTTTTATCCTTACAAAAAGAATAGGAAAATTAAAAGGAACCTACCTTGTTATTGTTAAAGTTGTTTTCAGTGTGAACTCCTAAATTTGAATATTCATTCTTGTATGGACTATCACTATTTATTCAATATTCACATGTATTTGGTCGTGATTTATGAAAAGTCTTAGTTTATATATCCATAGTTTATGAGAATGAATAATATTTTTATCCAAAAATAATCAATTTAATATATCCATAGTTTATGAGAATGAATAATATTTTTATGTGAAAATAATCAATTTAATGCTAAAAATAACCTTAAACATAAGCTAATAAATATGAGATTGAAATTGAAATTTTCCTCAGCATTGGTTTCTATTAAAAAATATAATCAAATTTATTTTTTTTAAAAAAACCTAAATTTTAATTTTTCTAACCTAAAAATAAATGTGGATGTGTCATGTGTCAATTTTACTACTTTTACAAAAAAAAAACCAAAATGGAAAAAAAACCTAAATTTTAATTTTTCTAACCTACAAATAAATGTGGATGTGCCATGTGTCAATTTTACTACTTTTACAAAAAAAACACCAAAATGTAAAGAAAAGATAAATTTTAATTTTTCTAACCTAAAAATAAATGTGGATGTGCCATGTGTCAATTTTACTACTTTTAGGAAAAAAAAAACAAAATGAAATTTTTTTACAACATATAATTTTAAATATAATTTTTTCATATTTAAAAAAATATAATCAAATTTATTTTTTTGAAACAATCCTAAATTTTATTTTTTCAAACCTAAAAATAAATGTGGATGTGTCATGTGTCAATTTTACTACTATCAGGAAAAAAAACAAAATGAATTTTTTTTTGCAACATATAATTTTAAATATAATTTTTTCATATTTAAAAAAATATAATCAAATTTTTTTTTAAAAAAACCTAAATTTTAATTTTTCTAACCTAAAAATACATGTGGATGTGTCATGTGTCAATTTTACTACTTTTAGGAAAAAAAAACAAAATGAATTTTTTTACAACATATAATTTTAAATATAATTTTTTCATATTGAAAAAAATATAATCAAAGTTATTATTTTTAGACAAACCTAAATTTTAATTTTTCTAACCTAAAAATAAAAATGGATGTGCCATGTGTCAATTTTACTACTTTTACCCAAGAAAAAAACAAAATGTTAAAAAACCTAAATTTTAATTTTTCTATCCTACAAATAAATGTGGATGTGCATGTGTCAATTTTACTACTTTTAGGAAAAAAAACCAAAATGAATTTTTTTTACAACATATAATTTAAAAAAATATAATCAAAAGATGCAATACCTACTATTGTGCCTAATATTGTGTATGTAAAGGAACATGGCAAGTGATTCTCTCTGTATACTAACAACACAACCTTTTTATAGGTTTGATTGGTAAAATTTCTTTCACTACTGAATAATTTTTTATTACTTTCTATTTATAGAAAGATGCTCTATAAAATTTACTTAATAATTAGGAGTGCTATAAATGTATTTTTCGTATTTCAATTCTTTTAATTTTTTCTTCTATAGAATAGCTTTTTTATAAAAAAATTCGTTCAAATAGATCTAGTTAGTTAGTTAATTAAAATACGATAAACTAATTAATAAAATTAAAAGTGTTTAGTAAATCAGTAACTAAATTAATTATCCCATAACTATAAAACGAAATTTTAGTTATAAATTAAATTTGTTAAATACTCATATTTTCTAATAATATATTATATACCATCTTAAAAGAGGCTAGTAAAATTTTGATTTTATTTCCATACTTAAGTATTTTTATTAAATAAAATAAGATTTATATATATGAACAACTTTTAACTTATGATTTGATTATTTTTTTATAATGTTATATTTAACGAGGAAGAGTGTGAATGTTTTAAAAGAAAAAGGGTATAGATTATAAATGATAAAAAAATAATAGGGATAAAAATGATAGCAATACAATAATAAAGGAACTTGTAATCACAACCACTTATGAAGTAGCGTCTAAGCTAGTGAAATAAATCCATCTAGTGATTAAATAAATAAATAAATAAATTTAAAAAATAATTAAATAAATAAATTATATATAAAAAGATATGGTTCTCCGTATTATAAATGATAAAAGTTTTTTCAATTTTCATGACAAGATAGCTTTAAATTTGTAGATTTGTGGATCATTCACAATTTGAATCAATATATGTTAGGAAAGAAATTATTAATATTTTGTATTTTTCCTTAATTATTTCAAGAACCAATGTAAAATATAAAAGAATATCTTGTAATAATATTTAAAGAAAAAAAATTAATATGGTAAAGGTGCAATAATTAAACTATTGTATTCTACTATATTTTAAAGAAAAGATATTAAAAATGCAAGAAAAATTAAAGAATTTTTTTCATTCATGAATATATTGGTCTACAAGAGCATGAAAAATACACTTTAACGAATGTATATTTTTCCAGCTTTATCCATACACAAAGGAGATATAAGAAATGGGGGAACAAATCTAAAACATATTACAGGTGAATCAAGAGGAAATGATAATCCATGTTTGGCTAACCTATCTGCAACCGAATTAGCTTCTCTATATACATGGTTACAGCTAATGTAATAAACCTTTGTACACATATGGATTATTGAAGACACAAGTCCATAGAAAGGATGACTTTGTTGAATAACTCCCCAGTTAATAAGTTGGACTGCTGTTGAAGAATCACTTTCAACAATCAAATGAGTGTATCCCAAGGATATGGCTATTTTCATTCCAATTTTAATGGCCAATAATTCAGCCTCTGCTGCTGAACCAACTTTTACAGCACTAGAGAAAGCAAACAGGAATTGACCCTCACAATTTCTGAGAACACCTCCTGCGGCAGCTTTAGTTCCATTGCGTGTGAAAGCTCCATCACAGTTAATTTTCACAAATCCTTTCGGAGGTGGTATCCACCAAATTAATCTCTTAGAACATTTGGAGTCCTTTACAACAAAATTTGTTTATCAGTTCATGAATTACAAGATATAAAATGTAAAAGATAATGAATTACAGATATAAAATTTTAACATACAGACACTAAAAAATTCCAAATTAGCATAATAATACAAAAGCTAGAAAAACTAAGAAACTTACCTCGTCATTAAGCCAACAATGTAAATTTGGGCATGCATCTCCCTCGGGACAGTTACCATTCATCCAATACTCACATGTAATTGGTGATGATTTCTCAAAGGTTTTAACTTCTACCTCCATACTTTGAAAGGATGAATGATCCTTTTTTTTAATCAAAAAATTATGGATTTGATGGTCAAACTCTTTGCAGAGAAACGATGAATATGAGATTGAATTCAAATCTGGGTGAATCTCCTTATGATAACCAACCTTATTATATAGACTTTTCCTTAGCATTGATTTCTATTAGGTTTTATGATTATCTCTTATCATATAATGTGTTTTAAGTTGTTACTAACTAATTATTATTATGATTGATAAATATATATAAGAGATAATATAAAGGTTGATGGATTTTATTAATTATTTTAATGTATAAGATAGTAATTAATTTATAAGATAATAATTAATCCATTACACGTTTGTGTCTGATTAGATTCTTATATTAGAATATCTTAACATGATAATAAAAAGTAACACTCTCATATATTAAATATTATTATTTATTTATATTAAATGTAATTATAATATAAGAAAATTGATAAATTGAAGTGTATTTAATAAATTATTAAATAAAATTTTATAATAATTTTATATTAAAAAAAAGTGGATATAAAATCTTGGCACATGATAATTAAAACTCACGAAATAAAATGTCATGTTATGGAACCTATAAAAATGTCAGTTTGGTTTTCTCCTTAATAATAAAACTAATAGAGAACTTAAACTTTATTCCTGACACAGAGTGGGCTAGATTTTTATTTTTTGGGCCAGAACGTGTAACTGGGGGAGTTTCTTTTTGCACTCCATGTTTTCCTTGGGCACTTCTATGAAGTTGGCAAAAACTAAAACTGTGTTGTAGTCATTTCTTACTGCGGCCACCTCTTGCCGTCGTCGCTTCCTTGCTGACCACCACCTTCTTCGGCCGTCACTTTCTTACTGTAGCAAACATGCAAAAGGTGAGGATAAATGTGGTGTAAAGAAAAAGTTTATGGATGATGTAATCTGAAATATAATTTTAGTTTAGAAATGATATATATTGAAGTCAAAATTGACATTCAAAATATTATCTTGAATTATATAATTTTATAAAAATTTAACTTTGAAACTATATATAAATAAAAAGTTTGAAGAGTAAAGTGAGAATTTTTCAAATTTATGTGGTGCAAAAGGAATTGAAAGCACGGGGTGGAAAAAGAAATTTACGTGATTGGTGGTGGTATAAAGAAGAAGGGAAACTGACGAAGTGGATAGGAGGAGTGCAGAGATGAGAGTCATGTCCTCTTCTACATGCTTCACTTCACTTCCTCTTCTCACCAAAACCACTAAATCATCACCAAGTACGTCTACTCTGTTACTTCAATACATTCTAATTACATTTATTCTACAACACATTACGATCTCACACATTCTCAATCACCTCCTGAAACAATTTTATGGAATGTTTATGCATTTGTAACAACTCACAGTTTTGTCTATTACTCTCAATTTCAATTTCCCTTTTGGAGTTGTATTTTTACTGTTCTTATTGTAATTGTGAAATGGGTATGTATGGAAACTAAAGAAAGTTCAATTTTTTAACAAATTATAATAACCGTATGACAGCTTCTTTTGCCATGATTTTTTTTTTGTTGCTAAACTTGTATTTTGGTTTGCGTTATTTTATTTAATTGAGATATATGTGTCTGTGGTTTCTAAGTTTATAGTTCTTTGTTAGAGTTCAGCATGAGCATGAGTGAGGATCCGGTTCGTGAATGGATTCTTTCAGAAGGGAAAGCTACAAAGATAACCAAAATTAGCCCTGTTGGTGGTGGCTGTATCAATCTTGCTAGTCGCTATGATACTGATGCTGGTTCATTCTTTGTTAAAACAAACAGGTATAGCAGATGGGAGATTGGACCTTCTGTTTTTGGTTTAGTGGTTAAGTCAATGAGTTGTGCCTTATGATTTAATTTTTGGGTTTGAATGTGTTGTGTTGTTTCAATTATCTTGGATTGGAGCAAAAGCTTCATTCCTTTGCTTCTTATATATGACAAGTTCTATGTGGTTGAATGTTGAAACTCTGTATCAGGAATATTGGACCATCCATGTTTGAAGCAGAGGCTCTTGGTTTAGGAGCTATGTATGAAACCGGGACTATCTGTGTACCTAAGCCGTACAAGGTGAGAATACTTAACATTTTTCTGTGACAGCTACTATTTAGTATTTACTATCTATATCATGCTGGAGCGAACTTGAGTTAACTTGATGCTAGAAGTTGTAGTTTGGACCGCTACCTACTGGTGGTTCTTTCATCATCATGGAATTCATACAATTTGGTGCATCTAGAGGCTATCAGGTGAGAAACCTAGAATTTGCTTGTAATTAGGAAAGTGTATGCTCCTTAATTGTAATTTGGTGCTTCTCAGTCTGAACTAGGGAGGAAGCTTGCTGAAATGCATAAAGCTGGAAAGTCCAGGAAAGGCTATGGTTTTGATGTTGATAACACCATTGGCAGGTTTAATGCACCTTCTTCATGAAAATTATCTTTGTTGTTGCAAATATTATTGTTATCATTTATCAGTTATCATCTTTTGTTTGTTCTATATGATTTCTGAGTATGTAATGTATATTATGTTGTAGCACTCCACAAATAAACACCTGGTCATCAGATTGGGTTCAATTTTATGGAGAGCATAGATTGGGTTACCAGTTGAAGTTATTATTGGACCGATTCGGTGACAGAACCGTTTACGAAAAAGGTCAATTTTTTTCTGATATTACTACTCTTCCCATTAATTAATTCTAGCTGTACATAACATTTTGTCCACGAGAGTATTTTTTTTTTCACAAGTTCTTCTAGGGAAGAAAGAAAAAGAAAAAAATAAATTTGACTTAGCTAAAATTAGTTTATGCACTCAACTAAAAAATAAAAAATTAGAAAAGTATACGAGAGAACTTATACAATTAGTTCCTTTTAGCTTATGGAGAAGCTAATTTTCAATTTTTCTTGTTGTTTTCTCCTAAAAAGAGCTTAGATCGGAAAAGTAAGCAGGTAAATAGAAGTTGAACTCAGACAGACAGATTGGATACATTAAAGGTACACTAAGTTAATTGACATAGAGAGAATAGGGAGCTCTTCTTTTCTTGAGGATTGTTGTATATATTTTGACCTCTCATTTTAGTGATCATTTCCTGTTTTCACCATTGCTCTTGGAGTAACCGTAGAACAGATGTCTTTGAGAGTCTAACTGGAAGTAAGAGTGCAGTAACTTGAGGGAAGAAACTATTAAGGCATTCAAAAACATTTAATTTAATGTAGAATCTAAATCTAGAGTAAAAAATATATGTATTGCAGAAATATTACATAAGAAATTACTTACAACTAAGCACTATTAGCAATGTTACTCAAACTTGCCACTAGTTCATGATCTCTGTTCATTTTGATTCTTTAGTATTGACATTAATGTTGTTTGTATTGAAACACCCAAAATGACTCCATACATATTGCTTGACTTGTTCTATAGGACAGAGACTAGTTAAAAGCATGGGACGCCTGTTTGCCAATGTGGTGATAGAACCATGCTTACTACATGGAGACCTGTGGAGTGGAAACATTAGCTCTAACAAAAATGGAGAGCCTGTAATTTTGGACCCTGCATGTTATTGTAAGTCAAGCCTTTACAAAAGGGTGTTGTATGACAGCTAAAGTTTGGAACCAGATTAACAGTTGAAATTTTTTGTCGGATGATTTAACTCACAAAAATACAACAACAAAAGCCTTGTACCATAGAACACACAAAAGCACAAAGGAAAAGTAAGAGGGTCTCGTTTGAATTCAGAAAATTGTGCCTTTTGATATATGTGGCTCACAATATAATTGCCTGTCAAAATAGTTAAAATAAATTATAAATTGTTGAAACTTGGTGAAGAGTAGACTTCTAAAATGGCAGTAATGACGTGTCTTCAAGTGAACTTTTTCAAAGCCATTTTATTACTGTACACGGCCAAAATTTTAGCCTAATTTAATATTTTATCGAATACATTTTGGAAGACCTTTATTGAGTTAAGGATGGGAAGTTGCAAGCACAGCTCAATGAAGTTGCATCCCCAGAATTATTAGGTGCCAGCTAGGTCTTCTAAATTTTGCCATAGTGGGGCTAATGCAAACATGTAATGTAAGACTATAATCATACCAGCTTTGAGAAAAAAAGGGCTGATAGTTGTGGCTACTGTTGTTTTATTCTGCAGATGGACACAGTGAAGCAGAATTCGGGATGTCTTGGTGTGCTGGCTTTGGAAGCTCATTCTATGATTCTTATTTTAAGGTAATACTGTTTGCTGACATATGGTATAAAAGATTCATAATCATCTTACACCACATTTTCTCCCATCGTGGATTTCTTTCTGTTTTTGTTGTTCGTTTCTATTGGAAAGTATGTAAATTAGAGTCTGGGTTCTTTGTAAATAGGCAGCCATAATCATATAATTATGGTTGTCTGAATATTTGAGATTCTTGTAATTATTACATTGATACGATATAGTAGAGCCTTCACTGTGTATTTCAAAAACATGGAATTAGTCACATGTCTCTTGACACTATTTAGAGTCTCATAAGAGGCAACCCTAATTCATGTCTGCCCAGTGGACTCACTGTCTGCTGATGATTTTCTTTATCCTGGTAATTGTGTTTTTCCACTCGAGTTCCATGTCCCCACATTTCTCTCAGAAAGTTGACACACACTCTTACTACCTTAGTTGTGTATGTCACGTGTAAGCTCAATCCAAATTTTATCTTGTGGTAAACTTCTTAAATTAAACCAACCACAATATGTGTTTTTTTTTTATCTATATTTGTTGATGTAAGATCAGATTATATTAAACAAAATAAATAATGCTGCTTCCAGCAATGTTTCTCGGTCCAACCAAATAGCGTTTTATCAATTAACATCCATCAAAGCTAGTTATATGGTTTTTTTTTTTCTGAACTTTCCCTCAATAAAGTGAATATGCATTTGGCTTCTCAATCAAACTAGTTTCTATCACGATGTAATTGCCATGTTTCAAAGAAACAGGATCTTGTATTGGGTTGGCATGTGAAATGTTGATTTCATAACAATAATTTTCTACTGTAGAAAAGCAATATTTTTCTGATAACAACTTCAAATGATCTCTGCAGGTGATGCCTAAACAGCCAGGCTTTGAGGAGAGGAGAGACCTTTATATGCTGTATCACTATTTAAATCATTATAATCTCTTTGGTTCTGGATATCGATCATCTGCCATGTCTATAATTGACGATTATCTTGCATTTTTAAGAGTTTAGGATTAAGTGCATTATCCTTAAGGTTTTTCTATGAATGAGGTTTGTACATTTGACTACATTACATTTTCCCAATCAGCTCATTCAATGAAATGGAGATATTCATGTATTGTATAGTCCATGTCTTTCTTTTATGTGTGTCTTTGTCCTTCACTTTCGGATAATAAATTAAAAAAATATAATCAAATATGTAAATGCTATGGTGACTTTGGATTTGAGTTTTCATATTTAGTAAATAGTCACCTTCTTTCTACACCCACATGGTTCTTTCTAACATTCGGAAGTATCTTTGTTATTAATTGACCAAAGTGTTCTTATCAATTAGAAAATATTTCATATTATCTAATTGAGAATATAGTTATGGTTAGATCATTCTGGATTAATCCGTAAATCATTATTACTTAAGACAATAATTATAAGCTTCCGAAAACAATAAAATTTGGAATATATTTCTGGGTAGACTTCTACCTAGAACACGTATCTGAAAAGTCTTGACATATTTTGAAAGGAGTAGGATTTTTATATAAATAACGAATGATGATATTTTAGTAAATGCAGGGCAACTATGAGGTGTCAAAAGTGGAGGAAGAAGGTGCTTAGTAAATAACATCCCAATGTCATGCTATAAAGAAAATGTATAAAAGCAAACTTAACAAAAGTAACGGTGAGTCTAACCCTCTTGTTTTTTTAATATGTTCTGTCTAGGATGATGGGTTTTGTAAAGAAAATATGAAAAACAAAACATAAAACATAAAAAAAATATTTTAAATTTAATAGATATATTTGTAAAAAAAATTATAGATAATTTAACATAAGAGTTAAATATATTTTTATGTTTTTAGTTCTGAATTATTTGTTAAAATTGTTTCTTCACAACGTTTTTATATTTTATAAATTAATGTTAAAACTATATTTATTTTTTTTCAAAAATATTTATAAAATATAAAAATAAAATAAATCCAAAATTTATTTAAAAAAAGATTATAATTATTTTAACAAATAATTCAAAGACTTAAAATATTAAAAATATGTTACAATCCTAATATGTGAAGCTTACATGCTAAACATAAAAAATTTGATCTAATGCTTATATTATTAATATTTTTATATTATTGATATAATAAAATAAATAATTAAAGTAATATTTTATAAATATATGTTTTTAATAATTAAAATGGAAAATATTAAAATAATATATGTTTTATATTATAATAAAATAAAGTTGAAATACAGGTTCGAAATCCAAATCCTCGTTTAAATAACATTTAACAAAATGCTTCAAGATAATAAAACAAGTTTGTTTATTAAAGATAATTAATATGGTCAAGCAAACTTTCCAATTAGTCAAGCCCAGAAATTGTCAACCATACTCAAATGAAAATCATTATGAATTGATAAGAGAAAATTCTAAATCCAAAAGTACAAAAAAAGACCAAAAAATCATCCTATAAAATCTATTTTCTTAAAGACCTTCACAAAGCCCTCACAGCTTCAAGCAACAGCACCAGCGAGCAATTCTCTACATAGGTCAACAAAAAGAAAAAGATAAGGAGAATAGCCTAAATGATAATAGGAACCAAAGAAAATGTAATATCACGAAGATAGGTGCATATTCGTACCAGGGATTATACATTGATAAGCAGATATTTAAATCCTCATCACTAAACTTGTGAGTTCCATTTGGAGGATAAAAAATTTCATCTGCCTTAGCCCCAGAAATGCCGTGTTTTCCATCTGGTGGTTGAAGAGGAACGGGAAGTGGTGATGGAAATTGTTGGCACTCCTCGGATGACAATGTTGAAAAATCCATTTCACTTTGTACAGAAAGATCATCCACACAATATATACATGTGTCCTCACTGAAATTTTTTCCAGCAATAGTATTTTCAGCCCATTGCTCTCCACTAACATTGTTCGTGAATTCACCAGAGCCAGACGTGTAGCGTGCAAGACCAAATGGTTCCCTCTGAAGATAGAATTGATTTTTCCCAAGAGGCGATGTCTGATCACTTGAATTTAGGAAATCAAGTAAAGGGTTACGTAGAGACTGCAGATGCATGCAATTACAGATATCAACATGATGGTTGAGCAATTGACGCTTTTTCCTGCTATCATTGTCAGCCTGAAACAGATGCTGCGATCCCATGTTCAAATCAGATGAATGTATATTGCTGTGCTGTTGAATTGGATTAGCTTGTTCCAGATATTGCTGAAATAGATAAATATAGATATAGGTCATGATTCAAATACAACATTATAATGCTCAAACAAGTGGAGACTAACTTGCATTGTGTTGTAACAATTAATAGGAATGCAGTCAAGTAGAACATATATGAATTTAACAATATAAGTTGCAAATCTAGAATGGGGTATGAGAATTTTATAGAGAAAGAAAGAGAGCATGCTTCTGTAATTGATTATTGAATGGCGAAAAGGGAAAGGAGAAAACGGTCATCCAAAAGTCTCCCCTTCAAAATTTTCAACAAGAGAAAAAATGTTAACAAACTTGAATGTTCCCTATTATATTTCCTACAATGGCAGATAATCTTGCAACTACAATCCCTAACAAATTATATGAATACTTTGTAACTAACTGTATAACTTCCTACTTACTGAACGTAGTCAATATTGAAACAAAATTCCAAACTATAGTATTTAGCAGCTTCATAAAACTAGGTAATGAAATCAAACTGAAACCACATTGCAGACTTTTAATAAGCACATCTAGCTTTCAAGTAAAGTCTGCCTAATTTGAAACACCTTGATGCAGCAGTAAGGTTGCTGTCATATGACTTGGTGATCGTGGATTCAATAACATAAACAAACTCTTCACCCACAGGCCATGGTATAAGGCTGCATACGTAAAATGGAATTTCTAGAAAAGAGTTAAATAAGGACACATTCACCCTTGAGAAGAACAAACCTGGAAATGGCTTTCAACGTTCTGTATTGCAAGTCCTGGCACATTCCCAAGTAGGTGTCTTTGATTTGGTTGAGCTTTTCATAAGAAAGACAGAAAGTGTTACTCTTGTAGGTGGCAACTACAGCAGAAATGACAAAAAGACAATAAACTCAAGTCCAAACTTACCCCTGGTTCCTGCCAATTCAACACCTCCGAAGAATTTCATATGTGAATCATAAGTTCGGCTAAGCCTTTTCCTACCCAGCATTAATGATTCACTTTGATTTCCCCCTCTGTGTTTTTGTTCTCCAATTATAACACTTTGGACAGTCTGCCTTTCTGTGTTCATGAATGACTGACATTCTCTACTGTTGTTGACAATAATTTCCTGTGACTGAAGTCCCCCAAAGCCCCCTACATCTTCAGTTACTATTCTTCCATCTCCTATCCTCCATAATACATACTTCCAGAGATTGCTTAGATCAGAAATCTTAGGTGGCTTTATAAAATACAGTTTAGATCCAAAAAGCTCTGCGGGTGTGTAATCATTAGCAGTCATAACTACAGAAACAATGAACATATAGTGTCAGTTAAAGATTGAAATCATGAATGACATTTGTGGTTACAAGTAATACAAGCCAAAGATATAATTTGAGAACTCAACGAAAATACGGCATGGTTGATAATTCTCTTATTTTCCTTGTAAGCACACTTATTTCCATGTCAGGTAAGTGAACCTCAACAAGTGCAAGGTTAAGCTCATTCCTCTTCTCCTCAACAATGGATAATGCCTCAGAAGCTAGTGAAGCAGTCACAACTAGAGAACAAGAAAGTAGGAAAAGTTTAAAAATCCAAAACAATAATTATATCCATGAAGGTCATCAACTTCATTAACAAGTAGTGAGAAGAGGAAATAATACCTTCTAGTTTTGGCCTCAAGTAATAAAATTAAAAACAATTATTATTGCCATTCTAGAATATGCAATCAAATCATAAGAGAACGAAAGATCCACGTACACACAATTTATATTCATAGTCAGGGGCAGAGTTATGTTCTCTTATCAAGTATCATTTAAATTATTTGTTCTCGTATGATGCTTAAAGAAAATTGTGTCCAAAGTGCAATGTTTTCATAAGACAGAACATGCATCCTATATGAAAAACTAAACGGATCCAAAGAATTGTTTGCAAACTTGCATCCAAAGCGTTGTCACGCAACTTATTAAGTTATGAAAACTTAGTATTATATGATATTTAAAAGAAAGTGTCTATGTTATCTTTGTGTGTATGTCACGTATATTTGGCATTGCTATGTTTGCTTCTGCATATCATCTTTTATCAGTTGAAGCAAATCAGGGTATCATCCGACAAACCAAAATTGCAATGTGACTCTAATTCTTGCAAAACAGATGTTGGCAATGACATAGTTGTTGCAGTATTAAGTAGTGGAAACAAGCTCTGCCATTCACCAGAAAGTCAAACACTCTCTCTCCTTTGCACAAGATACCACATCAAAATCACTTTTGTTATTTCCAGAAAAGCACAAATATTGTTGATCCCAACTGTCCTCTTTTCCAGTGCTATAAAAGGGAGTCTCGTAAGATCAAGAATAGGAGAAGAGAACAAAACATTTGAAAAATAAGACATTTTTTTGTAATCAGTATTTTAAACAGAAAAGGAAACATGATTGGCATGCGTTGTGTTAGTTTTTTTTTTCTTTCAAAATTGCCTCCATCCCCTTCCTTAATTAGTTTCCAAAATCCAGAACATCAATATCGTAAAAATGGAAGACCGGTGAGTTTTCCAAAAATTGCGTCTCCCGCATTCCATGGCCATTTCATCTTCCCACAAAACAAAAATGCCCTTCAAACTCCCAAGCATCAAGCTCATAAATTTCAAACCCCACTAAACCCATTTCAATACCAGAAAGCAAAATTTCAAGTTTCCATTGCCCTTCTAGAATCTACACTGCATCTTCTTACCTCCCACTCACCACTTTCAATGCTTCTTCCACTTAAACCTTATCCTGTAACAACACCTATAATGACAACACTACCATGAATTCTCTCTTCTCATTAGAAAACCTTCCACCACCACCTAGAATTCCAATCCCTGCCACTGCCACAGCCACCACCACCAATCTCAAAAGCCCGATTTTTCATACGGGTCCCTCAACTTCTTTTGTGATGAACCCCTCCCCTCCAACAATCCAACCAACAACTTGCACTCTAGTTCAAACAAATCCAGCAATTTCAAAAACTTACCATTCCACGCCACAGGCCACAACAGTTCAAGACAGTGGTTGTTTCAAGCCCCAAGTTGTGGTCGTTCCAGAACTAGAAGAGGGGAAATCTTTCTAGCTAGATGTGAAGATATTCTGGTGTGTGGATGGCCACACAGCTTCACTCGCCAAACAAGGGACCTGAAGACAACAGTGCATGAGGGATCATGACTACAATTTTGGCTACACAACTTGTTGGGCTAGGTTGTGCACACCAAGGCACACAAAACCTTAGTCTCACTAGTGATATCATTGGTGGAGTATAGTGGACAGCAGTGGATGGTGACCAACGATGTCAGGTGATGGCTGATAGAAGGGACAAAATGGATCATACCTACTTTGATACCAACTAGAATTTTGCAGAGAACTTAGTGAATCTCACACCTTATACACAAAAAAGAGTAGCTTACAAGGGAAGAAAATAGAGCAACAGAATACATCATATGATCCTCTAGATATGTAAAAAGTCGGATTTGTAAAAGAGAAGCAACAAATAAAAAGCATTACTTTAGCAAGTTTCACAAAAAAAAACAAGGATAGATTGGTCATTGAACATAAAAGTAAAACAACAATCGAGTGTTGTTAAATGAAGTGGGATGAAAGTCATGTTAAACACAGGAGGAGTTTCGAAAGTAATACTAACAAAACACAATGGGCGTGAATGTAGTTGACCAAAACAATGAACATTGTTGACTGGCAGAACATAGATTATGAATGTGATTGGTTTATCATCACTTGATTCACAACAAATAATCATATTGACTTTCAAAGATTAGTTTACCATCACTTGATTCGCAACAAATAATCATACTGACTTTAATGTATGACAGTTATCATTGCGAAACATCTGAAATTGAGGTTGCAAAGATATTTCAATGCAATTAAACAGTATATAAGCCACATATATATAAAAGAAAATTAAATTTTAGCTTCCAGAAATATGTGTTCACCACCACTTACCTTCATATCCAAGGGTATGAAGCATTCTTGACACAGCTGCTAAGCATCTCAAGTTGCTATCTACCACCAAAACTTTCAAACCCAGTACCGGACAATAGTATTTCCTTGAATCAACTGATTGGAACTTGTTTGTGTCCATTTTAGAGAGTATAACACAGGAAGTATATCTGGGTGAAAAAATTGTTGAGTGAGAGCAAGAAAGGAGATTTTACATTTAAACATATCACATTAATCTACTATATTATTTATAAAGTGCTTTTAGTAATAAGTTCAACATAATCAAGCTGTTTTCTCATCCTAACCACAAAATCCCTCACAACATTCTGAACTCTCTAAAACAACTCTAAGGGGGAGACAGAAAATTGTGGAGATCCCCGTAGCTGATGTGGGCATGGAGTGATATGAAGTAATATAATGAATTAAAAATAAGTATGATCTCCCTTAGTGCACATTGCCTTTCAAGTTGTCATAGCACTTCAAATCTTTTGAACTAAAGTATAAGTAGGCCAATCCTATGGCAACGACAAAAAATCATACTAAAAAAACTGTAAATGAAAAAAAATTAAAGTATAAATTGGATTTTAGATCTAATTTTGAAACCAAAACCAAACTTCTATGCATACAGATAATTTTATTCATGAAATTAGCATACATCCATACCCGTTTTTTATTAAAAGCAAGCATGCAATAGCATATCACTATTCTATCTACTCTCCCAACTAGGTCGGGACCCCGACAACATCAATAATCTGCAACATATTAGATATTAAAAGAAAAAAAAAGCATATACATAATTAGGCGAGGGGGACACCAAACCCATCAACAAAAACTAAAAAAGCTATAAAAAGGTAAATGATATTTGTTCCTAGAGAAATCAATATTAAGAAAAGAAGGCATAACATTCTACCAATTATCAATTTATATTAAATACCTTGTGCTGCAAGAAAGTCAGCACATTATTACCCTATCTCTATATATGTAAAACTTTCAACCCCATCTCCTTCAGCACGGCCATACAATTTAACCACCTGTTGAAAAGCCTCCATGGAACAATAGTAACAGTAGTAAATGCATTTGTACTATCACTCTCAATCCACAAACTTGACCATTTCTTGTGATGAGCAATTTTAAAAGCATTCATAATGCCAAAAGACTCTACCTCAAAAGTCATGTGCCAACCAAGAGAAATACAAAAGCAACCCATAATGGCAGCTCTATAATTTCAAAAAATCACACACATGCGCTGCTCTCAAGAAGCCATTATTCAAAGCTGCTTCATCTGTATTACACTTAAACCATCCAGACTCAGGAGGTTCCCAATTAACTCGTAGTACATGAGTTGCCTTCTTTGGATGACAATCAACTAAAAAAGCTTTGACAATACTAAAATCCCGAATCAAAGAATTCATACTTCCACTGTTATTGTTACACTTAAGACAAACAAAAAGGAAAAGAAAATGTATTAGAGATCTTAATTCTCCTCTCTTAGGTTGTCATATTTATAATGACATTAGTAGTTCAGATACAATAGTTGAAATTACACAAAATTAACAACATTCACAACTAACCATACAAGTCATAGGTATCTTAAAATGTTAATTCCCAAGACGGTAAGTGACCCCAAAAATGTTACATAGAAATGTATAACAAATAATGAGATGGCCATTATATTCTAAAAAATGATGAAACTTACTCAAAATTAACAACATTCATAATTAACCATAAAAAGTTATAGGTATCTTAAAGTTAATTTCCAAATGGTCGGTGACCCTAAAATGTTAACTTGAAAAGCTATAACAAATAATGGGATAGCCATTATATACATATAAATTCTCAAACAATGATGAAAAATACTCAAAATTAACAACACTCATAATTAACAATACAAAGTCACAAGTATCTCAAAATGGACCCTCAATCTAATGATCGCAATTGATGGGAACACACACAAAGAAATAGACAATGAAAAAAAATAACAATTTTTGGCATGTGTTTTTAGACATTTTTAAAGGAAATATTTTCTAATCTCCAATCAAACATATTTTCAGCTTCTTTGGAAATGAACACGGAAAATGCTTAAAATAAATGTCCTCTAAAGGTGTCTGAACAACCTTCAAAAGAAAAATAAAGAAACTAGGGGACTTACCTCAATTGCTTGCAACAAAATGCTACTAGACTCTGCCAAACTTGATGCTTCTGGCTAGGTACTCAGATCTTGTGCTCAAGAAAAAGAGAAGATGTGGCGGATTTGATGAAGAAGGCCTAGGGTAGGGTTTGTAGCTTTGCACTTACATTTAATACATAAACTTTTGCAATTTGCTAAAGAGAAGTAAATAAATGCATATTTGACTTTAACGCCAAATACAAAGAAATAAGTTAATTTAGCAAAATGGCGCAACTTTAAATTCGTAACCGAAGGTATGAAATTTCCATTCAAATCATTAATTGTTAGCTAATTTTTTAATATGAATCATAAATGATATCAAGTTGTCAATTCAAAGACAATAAAAATAGCTAAAATATATAAGATAAATGATATAGAGAAGCACTAAGCACACTCTCTAACACACTCCCTTTCATTGGTTGAAATTTTTTGAAAACTAAAAGATCAAGAGAGAGAATCATTAAATAAGAGGTGGTCACCACCCTTCTTTGCGATTTTCAATAAAGGGTTAAATATGTTTTTAGTCCTTGAATTATTTGTCAAAATTGTGTTTCGTCCCTGAGACAAACTTTGTACTTATTTCGTCCTTATGCTTTATAAACTCGTGTAAACGATTCTTGATGATGTGTCAGAATTCTTTTTTATCTCTTTATTTTCCTTCTTCATAGTTTCCTACGTCACTATCATTTGTCTCTTAATCTTTTTTTACTCTTATCCCTTTCATTTTCTCCCATTTTCCTTTCCTTAAAGATGTTTTTATTTGTCACCGAGGATCATTTACACTTGTTTATAAAGTATAAGGACGAAATAGGTCCAAAGTTTGTCCCAGGGACGAAACACAATTTTGGCAAATAGTTTAGGGACTAAAAACATATTTAACCCTTCAATAAATTTAACCAATGAGAATATCAAAAAGAGTGCAATAGAGAGAGCGTGTTCCTAGCTTTTCACAATGATGTATAACGTTGGTTGAGGATCTTACATCGACTAGAAATATGGCTAAATTATAATATATAAATGGGTGCAAACTCACATTACAAGCCGGTTTTGTAGGGTTGAGTCAATCCTATCCTAGTATCAAAGCTTATCTTGGTAAGGTTTGTTAAGTCTATCTTACTACTCGCTATTAGACCATCTATAAATATCTAGTCTCACACTTAAGATGTCTAGTTTTCAGAGTGAGGGATTATGTAGGAAATTCATTCACTTATATACTATAATTTGGGGAGAATACTCTCTTTCACAAGACTAAATATAGTGAAATAGAAAACAATGCATAAAAAGAGTGACAATCTGAAATCGTTGTTTTAATTAAGGTGCATCCAATACTGTTCTTGCAATTCCTTTTCATTGAACAATTTTTGTTTATCAACAAATGTTAGTTTTCTTAGCAGGGGATTCGAACCCACAACTTATCCCTCCCTCCCTTCCACTTTTACCACCAAGTCAACCTTATATCTCCTTTCATTGAACAATTTATAAACATATCTAACATTTCGTTTCTTTAATACAAAATGATGGAAGAAGAGTAAAAAAGTAAAACAATGAATAAATAATGCAATTAGTATAATTGATATGGAATTGCACTAATTCATCCATCTATAGTAATATTTAAAGTTATTTATGATTCATCATATGATATGAATTGTTGGCTACCAAATTCATATTGAATCATATGATCCAAATCATGAATTGTAAGATTCTAATAATCATGACTACAAGCACAAATATCACCTGACACATGTCAATACCTGCTTCCATAACTTTAACTTGAGAGATCTTGTGGAACCCAATGGTCAACCACTGGACAAGCCAACAACTTGATGCATCGGTTTAAATTCATCGAGATCACTTTGTAGAGTGTGCCTCCTTCAAATTTCCAGTACCAGATCAAGGTCCAAATACATGATGTAGCATTAGCATTGAATAGTATCACCTAAATGAGAAACCAAATACCAAACACTTGTGTATGGACTCATCACTTCTAATCTTCCCCCAAATTGTTGACAGAGGTCTGACCATATGTGAAACCTCAAAGCTCTTTCCACTTCATCTGTAGGCAGGATGCTTATTTAGAAATATGTCATGCTGGAGATGAATCAAACCTCTTAAACTCAGAATTCCCAATTCTATGTGGTAAGACCATGAAATTACAGAGTAGCATTATCTTATGAAACTGAAGCACTCATACTAAGTTTCAGTTATTTTAAAGCCATTTTCAACCACAAATAGCTAGAAAAATAGGTTGAATGATTTGTTAACAGTGTGCAAATTCTCTTTGACCTGCTGGATTAGTTATCTACAGTTAGATCCAAACTGCTAAACTCTATGATTATCATTGTCACATATAGATACCAATAAAAGTTAGTGGTGGGATTAAACTTTTTTACACTTTGATCGTGGGATTTCAAGTAATACTTATTTGGCCCTCACCCAATATTATGGGTTAAGTTCTTCAATGAACAATCTTCTGATGATTAAAAGTACTCAGTCAACAATAACATGAAATTAAAGCTCAAGCTCTTAAATTTTATGACAGAGTTTACTTGTAGAAAACTCTAAAATCTACAATTTTGTAAAAGCAATGACAATGCCAGTAACTCAGTTGCTATTTCAAAAGAGAAAACTAGATCTAAACTTAACTAAAAACATAAAGAGAGAAACTGATAAAATAATCGAATTTTGCCTCTGAAACTCATCTAGAGCAGGGTAATGAAACCTGGTATTTGATTACATGTATTCACTAGCCCAAGATCTACTATAATTAACATAATTATAAGACTTTTTTCTGTCACTTGTTGATATTTCTCCTAAACTCCTAATGGTACTAGGGGATCCAAAGCACAATATGAGTTAGATAAAAGGCAACACTTCACACATTTTGAAAGGTTAGAGCTTGAGACTTTTCTCGTTTTTCATATCATTTTGAGGCCCACTGCCTTCACTGTCAAAGTACTTGGATAGTTCTCTCTGTTTTCACTAACTTGGGTAGAATATTGTCATGTTTATCTGGTTACTTCTTGAGTTGGTGATGCTGACTTTTCATTTTCTTGAGAAGCATAATTGAAATTTTTCTTGTTTTCAAAAATCCTTCATGTCCTGCAAATTTAAAGAACCAACAAATACTCTTAGACTCAAACTTGCAACAACACAAAGAATAACATAAAGCAAGATACATGTAACTTTAATATAGCCAAACCTTCGACTTAGCAGTAGAACATATCTTGGCCATCTTAACTTCTCTGATTTTCTCTTCTTTTTCCTTCAGTGATTTTCCCTTCAATACCATTTTACTAACTACTTCTCCAGAAAGAAGTACATAGATTTAGATTTAGCTCACAGTAAAAGAGATACACATGTAATGCAAATTTTGTTGTTAGCAAATCTATAATGCAGCTCCTGTCTCCCTGAACTCAACCACACGACCCTGAACATTATATGGAAGCAAACACACACAAATCATCGGAAGGAAAAATTCTAATTTAGAACAAAACAGTTAATCCACACTCCTAGAACATGGAAGACTAGTTAAATGATTAGATTATTGTCCCCAAAATATAAATACTTTTACAAGCAATCCCCTTTCTTTTAAAAAATATTCACTACTAGTAATCCCCTCCCCTGCACATTTTTTTCCAGCCATCATAATTGAAACCCGTTTACCACCACTTCAAGACCTATTTTCTTATTCAAGAAAAGTGGTAGAACAGGCACCCTAAATACTATGGGTGTTAACGACATGCTCAGAGTGCCAGCAAAAGTCCTAAATAACAACAAGTTGTTGTATCCAGTTGCAGCTACTCAACAAGTCTCTAGGCGTCAAGAGATATCCTTCAAGAGGGTTGCCCACCAAGCGGGAAAAGAGAGCTTCAGGGGATTCGAATTCACACCTTGGGAAGGTGAGAATTTGTTTGAGATCCTTATTCATTAATCACTTGCATGAACCCACTGTTGTCACCAACAAATCAACTTGATACATTAAACTAAGTTATACAATGAAAGAAAGAAATGCAAATCAAGAGAAGGCTAAAAAGAAAAGACTAAACTAAATACCTGCTCATGGCAAAGACAGAGACTTTGAGGTGGAACAGAAGAACTCACAAGAGAGACTTTGCGGTGGAACATTAGCACCGAAAAGGGGTCCATTCAACGGCCCTCGTCTTGTTGCTCAGATTTTCTGTTGCCACTTGTCAATATCAACGTCGGTGGCAACCATGGTTTTACAAAGCAAGGTAAAAGCTTTTAAGACTGCATGAAAACTGCTATAGCATCAGCCACATTTTTCACAATGTCAAGTGTCAAGGATAGCTATAAACCACAACCTATGGCAGAAACCCTTTGATCTATCAATTTGAATCCAATGTTTGTGGCTTCTAAATTTGGATCCTGTTCCTTCACTGAGCGATATAAAATTAAATTCAAACAAAATAAAGGAATTTTTATAGAGTTTTTAAGGTATAATATTTACTTCATACCCAGAAGAAGGAAAAATCTATTACAATAGTAGAGGATGAAAATGAAAGTAAACGAGAATTTTTCACTATAAAAATGATGTTTTTTCTCCCTGTTTTTTTATCTTTTTAAGTAATTTTTGACACATTTAAAAAATATATAATTTTTTATTTGATCTATTTAATGACCTTTTTATAATTTTTATTTTTTAAACAAATTTTTATACAAAATTAAAATATACGTATTAATATTTTTCAAATATTATTCTAGATTAATGAATTAGTGCAATTTCATATCAATTATACAAATTATATTGTTATTTATTCACTGTTTTTTTTTCTTTTTTTCACCATTTCTTATAAAAAAAATAAAATAGTAGACAAATTTAACGTAAATAAAAGAATATACAAAATTGATGTGATGGTAAAAATGGAAGAAATGGTTAACACTTATCCATAACCATACATTTTTCAATGAAAAGAAATTACAGTAACACACACTTTATTTCAAACAATCATTTTACATTATCACTTTTTATCATTCTTTTTAATATTGTATTATGTTTCACAATATTTTAAATTTATTTAAAAAAATAAGGAATGAGAGTTGAAATTATAGAATATAAATGGTCCAATAGTATTAACTATATAAAAATAATTTTTAATTAAAGTGAATTTATATTAATTTATATATTATAATTTTATTATATTTTTCTATTACACTCTTTTTTTTTACCTTCTTTCATTCGTTAAATTTATTGAAAATCATAAAAAAAATGTGATACCTACCTCTTATTCTTTTGATATTGTAGTTTTGAACAAATTTTAATTAATGAAAATGTTTTTTTTATGATTTTCTATATAATTTATGTTTATTTCAATTAATTTGTTTTCTTTGTATTTATTTTTAAAGTTTAAATATGTATTTATTTAGTTTTCTTTACGAGAGTTTAGGTATAAAATTTAAACAAAAAACTAAAAAAACCCCAAAATCTTAGTAAATTTTACTCTTTTGCTTGAGCACAATATACCAGGCAAGAATCATCAAATTTCATAAAGTTTAGTAGCATTTTGTTTCAAGTAATTAATTTTTATTTTGAAGATTATTCAGACATTCGTAAAGGACCTTTACTTTAAGCATTTTTTGTGTTCATTTCAAAAAAATGAAAATGTGTTTGATTGAAGATTAGAAAACATTTTCTTTAAAATTGTCTTAAAAACCATGCTAAAATTTTGGATTTTTTTTTATTTTCTAATTTCTATATGTGTTCCCATTAATTGCAACCACTAGAGTACTTATCACTATTACTAAATTCCAAAAGAACCATCACTCCCCCAAATTCGTCAATGTTTCTGTCATTAGCTTTGAAATCATCGAGGAAATTTTTTACAACTAAACCATAATCTAAATGACCATAAACTCTTTTATCAATGCTAGTTGATGTCAAAGTCACATTTTTAAGTTTATGAAAGGTCTTTAATAGGCTCATTCTTTCTCCATTATGTACTCAGTAGATATAAAAAATACCAACATATCTATATGACAAACAAATTACATTCATGCAGTATCTATAATATGAAAGATTTTTCTAATCTGGAACTTAAATGTACAAAGCAATCCGAAAGCTATTTTAAATCCAAGAAATAGATGTAAACACTTCCAAACAATTTTCGGATTATGCAATCCGAATCAGAAGTCACTTCTAAATTATATAATCAAAAAATCATTTGTAAAAGTAACTTCTGGATTATACAATCCAGAAATCATTTAAAAAAATAAAATAGTTTTCAGATTATACAATTTAAAATAATTTTCAAATTATATAATTTAAAATTAAAAAATCTAAAAAATACATAAATACCAAATCATAGTAATTTAAAAATAATATTAGGGACCAATAATATGGGGTGCTTCTTGAACCTATAGGGTGCTAAAAGAATAATCCTCCTTATGGAAACTGGCCAAGAAGGAAAAGGAGTGTAAGTCAAACAAATATTGAAATGAAAACTATTTTTAAAACATGAAAACAAGAATAGGAAGTGTTTTACCAATCAAATGTCCAATTTGTCTTTAAATATCAATATCAAAATAGTTTCCATATAATTCATTTGAGTTTATCTATATAAAATGAAATATAAGTGAAACTTTATTTTTCACATTTCTTTTGATGTTATCCTTGGACAATTATTGTCAACAAGGTTTTAACATTTCAAAAGATTGAACACGTGCATTGAGGCTGGAATAATTCTTTGAACCCCAAAGGAAACTCTATTTTTCTTTTGGAATAATAATACTTATATCTCCAAAATCAACAATTATTGATGCCAGCTTCGGAAATAATCGATTACCAATGTGTATAACCGATTAAATTAGATAGTCTACTGAGATTTTGATGTCATTAATTACAGAGACATGTAACGAATTAGTGTGGCACAGTAACATGTTGCAAACGAAAATAATGGCTTCTAATTTGTAGGATTGACTGATATGATGTCATCATGGTAATTGGTTCTTCATTAATGTGAAATGACAAGAATGTAAATGTTGTCGTAAGTAAATATAGACCACAATAAGTCAGACAAAAACGTCGTGCTTGTTACATTTTTGTGAAATATGACGACATGTCATACACAAACACAAAGTACAATGAAATTATGATGTTTGTCCATGTCATGTCGTTACAACTATCATATGAAATGTATGCTGCTTATAATTACACTATTTCCTGTGAAAAAATTAAGGAAAAAAATATAGTAAGTACGATGTCCTTATATACTTCAAAGTAAGTACAACCTATTAAGAGGACTACAAATATAATACATAAACCATTGTTCAGATGTCAACATCTGTGTATTATTGACAGTTGTATCTATTGTTGTAAGAAGTGACACAAAGTCAACAGACTCCATACTTAGTAGCTGCAAAGAAAAACATTTGAATGAGTTCTATATGTCCATATTTAATGAATAATAGTTACAAACATTGTCTATAAGAAGGACAAACCGTTTCAGATGCATGAGCAGTTGCAATGGTCTCATTCATGTCAACCTGACTCTGAATTTGGATTGGTGGATTAAGTAAGTCAAGATTGTTTACTTGAGTCGTGCCCTAAAACAAAAACAAAGAATCATAAATATGATGTCAAGTTACACAAGACATAAAACAAATGAAATTTTGTTCTTCATAGCAAATAACATATTTTTCTTACAATATTGGGAGTGCTTGTGTCTTTCTTTGAAATTTTTGATCTTCTCTGTTTAACAACCTTTTCACACATGGACTGCTTCCTTGTTGAACAGGGTCTTCCCTTCCTTTTAACATGGTTTGGGTTGTGGATTTCGAAGGGCACATTCTCCATAGGTGCATCTTATGATTGATTTCTTACTTCATAAGCATTGCTGAATGGTTCATTAACATTCTGGCTTTCCCTCATATTGTGAGGTTGTAAGCAATGTTTGGTGGCAAAAACTTCAATATGTTGCAGTAACAAATCTGTTGTCTTTGTTGACTCACACACAATCTCAGCAATTTCATGAAATCTTTTACACAAACCATCATATCTTGTAATATGTGGTTGTTTGTCTTTTGTGTCACATGGAGCGGCGATGTACGTATGTTTTCTTCGTATGTTTTTACTCCACCTACTAAGAACCTTTTGTATTCTCTCTTGTGCTAGCACTAGTAAGCAATGCCTACATAAGATGCCTCTGAACTCAAATAACTACAATTGACTTCATGGTTGTGACGATTAAAAGAAACGACAAAATTTTTCTCTTCGCACTGTCCATTCTGAATTGATTCTTCTACAACTTCATACGTACAGTGATGTTCGTGTATACATTTTTTGCCAACAACACAATTCATTTTTGCTCTGAAATCCATCTGTACTTCATAAAATTTTGCATGTGTGTATTCAGACTGAAATTGTCTTTCAATTAAAGACTGCAACCCACATTGAATTATAGTGTTCAATGATGCAAAGTCTGCTTCGTACTCTTTTTCAGCCTTATGACGCAAAGCATTGTCGTACTGTGTCACAAATTGTTTGAGTGTTGTCATTGAATTGATATATCCATCAAAGAATGCATTCATGCTCTCACTCCTCTGTGTTGTTGACATCCCTGCTAAAAAACTGTTCTTCAAAAAACAAGGTACCCATCTTTGTCGTTCCTCAAAAAGTGATGTCAACCATTCGTTATTATGTAGGTCAAATTTCGAAATGAATTTTTCCCACTGACATCCAAATTCATGAACAGACAATGACTCATAAACAATAACCTTCAACGTACGTTTAATGTCTTTATATTCGGCATATCCTTACAGCTTTTCAGGAATTTTTTTCATTATGTGCCACAGACACCACCTATGACGCGATTCTGGAAAGACAATTTCAATGGCATTTTTCATTGCCCTACATTGGTCCGTGACGATGCCTTGTGGAGCTTTATAGGACATACAACGAAGCCAACTATCAAAAAGCCAAACGAATGATGTCGTGTCTTCATTTGACAACAATCCACAACTTAACAAAATGGACTGCCCGTGGTGGTTGACACCCACAAATGGTGCAAAGGGCATGTCATACTTATTTGTTCGATATTTCGTGTCAAAAGATATGACATCCCCGAAATTTTCACATGCAGCCCTACTTTGTGCATCTGCCCAAAATACATTCCTTATGCGATTTTCATCGTCCAAGTCTATGTCAAAGAAAAAGTCTCTATTCAATTCCCTCATCCGTGAAAAATGGGTTAGTAGAGCTTTGCCATCGCCATCCTTTCCCAAGAGACGTCTTTGTTTGCCAACATAATTACGCACATCTCGTTCCACACATTCTAGATTCTCGTAACCCTTGCTGCACATACAAGCAACCAAAAACTCTTATTAACCCTAACTCCAGCCTCGTCATTTACATCAAGAGTTCTTTGAACTTGTAGATTTATTTTTCGATTTCCACGAAACATCCTTAACTTTGTCGGGCTAAGGTCATGAGAGTGATGGTCATTAACTGACGTAATGTACCATTTCCTATCTTTTTTTACAACCGTAATGCGTGCAGGACATTCATTTGCTTGTGTTGGATGTGTTTTCATTGTTGTGGGAATTGGAGACACGTATTTTCCTTCTCTTCCACATACGAACATGAAATATCTTAATTGGTTGTCTTTTCCTTTTTTTGAACTTCTTGTTTTGATACCAAAACCTTTTGTAATGACATATTGTCTATAGAATGTCTTGATCTCTTCAGGAGTTTTGAAACACATACCGATACTAGGACCGCATTGGTCCCCATTCTTCACAACTCCTTCAATTGTATTTGATGGTTCACATTGTTCGTACAAGGGAATGTCATCTAGTGATACATCATTGTTGACATTCATGATTAGAAATATAAAGAATGAACATGTCCTAATTAACTGAATTTGTTCATTGTACTTGTAAACATATTTGTAAAATAATAAGCATCAATTCATGCATACTTTCAATTTTCATAGCTGGGCACGCAAAAAGTTCGAAATAATACTTTAAAATTAAAAATGATATATGCTAATCAGAACAATGAATTGAATTTTTAAATATATGAAAAAAACGAAAACCTAAAGAAAATAAAATCCAAAAACAAAAACTAATCAAATACGAAATCATTGACTTGACTACCATTTTAAATGACTATAATGAAAAAATATACAAAATTCAAAATGTGTTTGGGTGTAGGGTTTAAAAAAGACAAAGGTATCTCTTTAACAGGATTTTGAAATAAAGGTTTTTTTTTAAATATTTTGCCCATTTTCAATGACGGTACAATGACAGTGAACGAAAGTTTTTCATATCCAACGTACATACACATGACTGGTTCACACAAGCTGAAACCTTTAAATGAGGTGCATTGAATTTTCAGGCCAACTTTCACAGTGCATTGAATATGTTTGGTGGCATTCATAACTCATAACAGTAACAAGTGAGCAGTGTCCATCACATTCAATGTGTTAAATGCATGTTGGCTTAATCGTAATGAGAAAAGTGGACTTATCCTTACCCTTCCACAGCGCACCTGCTTGTTTCAGTTACGTGATTGAATGTGTTAAGTGATTAATGAAATAGTGATGAAAGAGTGTGAACAAATGATGGTTTTGATTTTGCTTACCTTTCCACAGCGTGACACTTGCTTCTTTGAATAGTTGAACAGTGAAAACGAGTTTTGTCAACGTTAGGGCTGATCAACCTTTTGATTTTCATCTTGCCTTCAATCTCGTGTGTATTAGATATGTCCAGTGGATAATAGATTGAATCTTTAAAATCAGTTGACCAACATAATATTGTATGTTATTTGATTACACAGCGGGTAAAACAAAATCCTACACAATAATTTGCTTTCTCCCCTCTAAAAAACCATTTCAAGTGCATAAGTTTGAAAAAGTATCATTTTCTAGGAACTTCAAACACTGTCATTTTCTACTGTTAGTGAATTTGTTTCCAGATAATAACATAGGAAGAAGATGGAACGATGGGAAGAACTTGATATTGATACAAGTGATATTGATAGCTATTTGAATCGATGCAAGTCGAATTTTCCCCTCATTCTAGGGCCTGCGGGTAATGTTCAAGCAGTTCTTGAAAATCGTATTTCAGAAAATCCACTTAACACGCAACAGTTTATGAACGAAATAGCGGAGGAAACATATCATCGTGATTTCACTTCAAGTCCTTGGTTATGGGCACAACAATTTATTCAATTCCATGGTATGCCTTTCAACACATTCAATCCCCTTATTCCATTTGTGTATGGGCAGAACAATTTTCTACTGTTGTTTTATTAACTTCAGTTCTGAAAATATTTACAGAGCTCTTATGTGCAAATGGGATTGAAATGTGTCAACATTGACATCAATAAAAAGTACAAATGTACTACCTTTACTTCCTTGCATAGTGAAATCGTGTCAACCGAACGGATTGGGGGACATGATAGTTACTCTGAAGATAATCATCTTAGCCTTAAGCACAACACATACACAAATAACACTTTATAAATTGTGTGAATGACTAACAATGAATGTATTACAGGATCCGACAGGAAACACTAAGGCTAGTATACATCGTAAGGTGTTGGTTGATCCCGAATTTGGACCCGACGTTTGTGTTAGCTCTGTCTTACTCCTAAAAAATGTATTCTTTCTATCATTATATATTTTGTGGTGTTTCATTATACATGTCATTTAAGATGTTGTATTTCTTCGCATAGGTGGCCGTATTCAGTCCAAATCGTTTAACATTCTACCTGAATATAACATTATACAACATTGTGAAGGTACTTTCATATAATTACAAAACATGTATTAACTGTTAAATGCACCTGCTGACTAACATTGTTGAACTAACATTGTAGGTGTTCCGCTTTGACATATGTCGCCCAACATAGGATTTAGTATGTGCTTCTCTCCCAACAATGCATCCTAAACCAATACCAGGTGATTTAACATATATTTGTATTTACCCAAACTTATTAAACTTTAATGTACAACAACTTCGGTCATTTATACCTTCATGCATTATAACGGTAAGGTAAATCCCATATAAGCCAAGACAGACTCACGGTGCACATTATCTGCATGAAGAACCCACTTGCAAACATATTCTTGTCGAAAAGATTGGGTTTCTTCCTATAAATAACCCACCTCTATAAATTATTCATGCAACAAACTAAATAACACATAACATTAATAATATAAATTATATACTATCGACCGATGTATATTCAGGCATGCTTTTGCCAGCAAACTTAGGCACACCATCCCAGAATTCCATATATTTCAAGATGAATACTCCACAATCATAGCTACAAACATCAAACAAACTTAAGAAAAACGTACACCACAATATGTTATAAGAATGTAGATACACTAAATATAACATGAAAATGCAGACTAACGTGTTCGATTGTTGTGGCAAAACCTCTTCTACAAGCTTCAGGTCATGGTGCACCGGAGCATGAACCTTAGTATCCAGCAAAGCAAATAGCTGGTCAAGACGACCAACCTAAACAAACAACAACTTATATGTAAGCTTTTTCATAACAATCAATGTCATAGTAATTGATGGGGTGTAGAACAATTTACCATGGCCCTATCAATACGTTTGCGTGCATGATTTTTATGTCCTAGGGAATCTAACACAATGCATTCCCTAGTCCGCGTAATACCACCAATGGTTATTGTCAATTGTTGGGGCAAACAACTACATATAAAAAATTAAAATTAAACACTTGTACAAATATTCTCTAATAAGTTACTTAGGTTTAGCAAACAAACTCACAAATTCATAATTTAAGATCCCGTTTAGTGAAATCATGCCCTTTGGGTAAAAGTATTTGTAATCCTTCTCAACCCAAACTCGGGCTTCAGATTTTGGGAGCTTCATGTGTTAAATAACTTGAGTCTAAAAACAAAATTTGATTCAATTAGCCAAAGAGATACATTTAACAATTATGATTACAATACACAACAAATTACACTCACCGCAAAAAATGGATTGAAACAGAAGCGTTTAAGGACACCGGAAGTATGAATTTGTTCATACATCAGCATGCTCGTAACAAATAACATAACCTAAAAAACAATTAAATTTCATTATTACATCGAATATAACAAAATATGTAAACATTCCACATCTATCATAAAACTTACCATATTGCTGATTTTCGCCCGAGATTTGAATGTGTGCAACTCCTCAACCGTCAATATTTGCTTTTCAACCTCTACTATAACTCTGTAACAAAGAACAACATAATATGAACTGAGCATATACAAACAATACTTGGTAAACACATACTGACCATTTGAACTATTAATGTATACTAACCTGTTATTGTCTTCATTTCTGAATGAAGTGCACATATTGTACAACTTCAACATATCCAGATCAGGTGCATTACTTGTAGATGATCCCTCCTGACTTCTGTGAGACCAATTCACCTGATTATTGATTTCTTCTTGTAATAGTTTGACTCGTTCTTCAAGTTCTACAATGCGTCTATCATTTTGTTCAATTTTTTATTTGCATTGTTCGTCACTGAACATGTGTTTGTGCTCAGTTGAGGAAGACACATTCTTCTGGAAAGTCTGTTCCCCTTCACCTTCTAAGGCTTCTTGTAGAATGTCTAGAGCCTTTTGTTCAGAGGTCACATCCCAATCCCATACAATCTACACATAACGAAATCAACTTCTCACAACAACAATACCTAACACAACTACACATAAAATGAAAAGCAAAAGATGTTTGAAATACCTAATTTCTCAGGAAAACATTGTTTATTTTTCCTGATCAAATGGTCAGCACTGGCCATTCGAAAAATCTTGGAAAACTTAAATTATTGGCACCATTTAGAACATTTACATGTTCAAGTGCCCAAATCTGTAAGACCAACAAATTCGTTGACATAAATAAAACATTTTACGCAATTTATATTTACTTCAAAATATACAAATATGAAGAAAACATAAAATAACCTGCAAAAATGCAACACAACCGGCTAAGTATACTCTAGCGGCATTGCGTTGCTCATTGAAAATTTCAGAAACACGACTTAAACTATGACATAATAAGCTATGTACTGCTAGACCCTAATTAAATGTGTATAACTCGTCCAAATTGTCTAATAGACTAAATGAAAAGTTATAAATAGTTCGGGATGTCCTTGGAAAATAAAAAACTACAAAGCAAAGCAAAATATACAATCTATAGTAGTCATCTACATGTTTTTATCCCTTCAATTTACGATCATTCAATTTATTTACAATACCAATAATTGTTATGTCCTCCCTCCTAAAGAAATTATTTACAATACCACTGACATTGTCTTCTAATTTAACTACTTTGCCAGTAATACCTAAACCTAAAGAAAAACAAACATCTATAGGGGTGAAGGGCACCAAATGCCCTCTAACCCGAAAACAATGTTGGTTCCCATCCCACCTACCTATTAGTTCTCTCAAAATAGGACTACTTATACATAATGGTTCATGTAAATGAACAATATGTTTGAATGAGATGCCCAATAGTCTTTCCCTTTGAAAGCATGTCAGATTACTATTAATTTGTACAGTATGTTGAGTGTCAACTCTATGTCTGACTCTAATCTGCAAAGTAAATCCACAAATAATAAATCAATTACACATACATATTTACAAATTATAATATTTACATTTATGTAAACATACATTTACTTCTTTTGCTTCAATAGAAAACTCTTTTCCAGCCATGACTGTATATGCTTCAAACTGTTATACAAAAAAAAACATCAAATTACTCATTTCAAACAGTCAAACCACATTATATATTGTCTCAACCTTACTATCTAAATCACTTTACACATTGTCTCAACTTTACTATCTCAGAACAAATTAGACACATGTAATTACAAAACATTATATCTATATATATTAATTTTAGTTTGGACATGTTGTAGATAAATTTTTTTATCTGTCATTTATTCAAAAATTTTAGCACTGTCACCACAAGAATCAAAGCACGAATTTTTGTTTGTCATTTATTCACAATTTTTACCACTGTAACCACAAGAATCAAAGCACGAATCGTCGTTGCAATGCCGCCGTCCACCACCACCGCCGTAAGCACAGGAGACTTTCAACACTGTCTCACTGACTCCCCTGACCAAGTTCGTCAACACGTCCAGCACCGCCGTCGCCGCGCCTTCAAACCACCGTCGCGTTGCCCAGCACCGCCACCTCCGACAACCCTGACACCACTCCCACACTCACACCACGCACCAAGCCCCGTCGCAGCCCGCCGCCGCCTCGCAACCCACCGTCGCGTCGCCCACCGCCACTGCGTCGCCCACCAAGTCCCCTCGCACACCAACCGTCGTCGCACAGGAACCCGCGTCGCACAGGAACCCGTGTCGCACACAAATCCGCCTTGCACACGAAGTCGCCTCACACAACACTGTCGGCCACCACCGCCAACTCGTCCACCACCGCCGCCTCGACCAACACCACCGTCGTCGGAATGCCTCGCGCCACTCACACCACTGAAAACCTAGCTCACTTTCGCGCTCACCTCTCCACACCCTCCACGACCTTTCTCCGTGACTTTATTTGGACGCCACGTCACCGCCACGTCAGCAGTTGTCAAACAGGAGTGCTGACATAGCGGTGTTAATATATCACCACTCCTATTACTAAATTCCAAAAGAACCATCACTCTCCCAAATTCGTCAATGGTTCTTTCATTAGCTTTGAAATCATCGATGAAATTTTTTACAACTAAAGCATAATCTAAATGACCGTAAACTCTTTTATCAATGCTAGTTGATGTCAAAGTCACATTTTAAAGTTTATGAAAGGTCTTTAATAGGCTCATTCTTTCTCTATTATGTACTCCGTAGATATAAAAAATACCAAAATATTTATATCACAAATAGATTACATTCATGAATTGATGAGCTACATTATCTATAATCTGAAAGACTAGAACTCAAATGCACAAAGTAATCCGAAAGCTATTTTAAATTTAGAAGATAGATGTCAATACTTTCAAACAATTTTTGGATTACACAATCCGAACTAGAAGTCACTTCTAGATTATATAATTTGAAAATCATTTGTAAAAGTAACTTCAGAATTATATAATCCAAAAATCATTTGAAAAAACAAAATAGTTTGCAGATCGTACAATTTAAAATAATTTCTAAATTATACAATTTGAAATAAAAAAAATCCAAGAAATACATAAATACAAAATCATAGTAATTTAAAAATAATGTTAGAGACCTACAATATGGGAGTGCTTCTTGAACCTACAGGGTGCTGAAAGAATAATCCTCCTTAAAATTATGGAAACTGGCTCAAGAAGAAGGAGTGTAAGTCAAACAAATATTGAAATGAAAACTATTTTTAAAGAATAGGAAATGTTTTACCAATCAAATGTCTAATTTGTCTTTAAATATCGATATTAAAATAGTATTGATATAATTCATTTGAGTTGATCTACATAAAATGAAATATAAGTGAAACTTTAGTTTTCACATTTCTTTTGATGTATCATTGGACAATTATTGTCAACAAGGTTTTAACATTTCAAAAGATGGAACACGTGCATTGAGGCTAGAATAATTCTTTGAATCCCAAAGGAAACTCTATTTTTCTTTTTGGAATAATAATTCTTATATCTCCAAAATCCAGTTTCATTGAAGATTGTTACCAATCTGCTGGTTTCTGCTGGTGTGCAGTTCCATAAATTGTTGGACGATTTTAATCAACAAGAGTTTACAATGTGGGGTTATCTTTTGGTGGTGTATCATTGTTTTACTTTTCTATTACGGATATTTGATCCCATACTTTTTGACGAGTTTTTCTTTTTTTAATCTTTTATATATATATATATATATGGATTGGTATCTTTATACCTATTATATTACTTGCTGATAAAAAAAAGCAAATCCTAATACATATTTCAGTATAATTTTTGCTACGCTATTATACTATATGGTTAGAAGCCCATATGAGAAATGTGAGTGAAGTGCTAGGTAGATTATTAAGTAAGATCCTTGCATGGTCCTGTTGCAAAGCAAATCCTATATGTGGACAAAAAGTACAAAATATGAGTGTCCCTGTTATACTATCGTCTAGACAAGGGCATACTAGAGGCAGTGATGAGTAGGTGTTTGTCCCAATTGCTGCATGTGCTCCACTTACTATCAGACAAATCCGGGCCCTGCACAGTTGCACATTCATTGTAGTCAACTCCTCTTCTCTACCCTAATATCATTAATAACAAATAACCTCTTTTTCATACTCACCTTCTTAGGGATTTGATCTTTCATACGTGTAAAACAAAGACAGATTTTAAGTATAATGTATTAAATGTTATTTTTTCAGATTAAGAAATTATGTAAATGGTGTTTGGTTAGATGAAAAAAGTGATTGGACAGAAAAACTTACCATAACTAATCCATCATATTCTGACCATAGACAAACGTACCTATAATATACTAAAAAAAGAAGATTAAAAAAAACCAGAAGTTGTCTAGAACTACTGAAAGACATGCTTCAAGGTCCGAGACTCTTCCAACCTCATCCTCGTTGTCACTATCTCACTCCTGGCATAAAATATTGCCCACGAATTCTTCACAGAACCATCCACTCATCTGCACTTTTTTTGTCTCTTTCCCCTTCATATATGCCACACATTTTTAATTCATAAAATGCCCTTTTTATCTTCTCTTCTGTCTTTCATGTTTACATAGTATATTGTTTTCATCTTTCTTTTGTCTAAGTTATGCATATAGTTTTTAAATGTAATGTTTATAACTTGTCAAGTTTAAAACATGACTAATTGAACCAATAATCGTGTGGACATAAATGTAAATGCTTTGATTTCAATATTGCACAACAACCAACCAACCACAATATACTTAGTTCTGATCACTACTACTTCACAGTCACTTTCCAGAATTCACTTGCTTCAAGTGACTATATACACATAAAAATCCATAATTATTATCAAAATATAGAGGATGAGATATAATGATATGATTATGGAGATCTCCACCTAGAACCTACCTCTCTCCTTCTTCTTCTCTCACTCTCTCTCCCTTTTATATATACTATTCTTATTCCACTCTTCAATTCTCCACCAACCCCTTTATTTCCATTCCCTCAACTTTCTCACTTTCAGACTTTCTCTCATTGCTTCATCATCACTGCTACGCATATTATTACATTCATTCACTTCTCACAATGAGCACACAGGTGCAGCAACTAAGAAGGTTCGACTCAATGGAACGTAGGCCAAGAATGCTGAAGGACTTCCTCAGCGACAACTTAAACTCTTGTTCCTCAAGCGGTTTCAAATCACTTCCAAGAAAACCAACAAGCATGCACACCCTCATAGAAATGGAACTCAAATCATCATCCTCACCACCATCAAACTCGCCCTTCCAAACACTCATGAACACCATAAGAAGCATCTCTTTCTTCACCTCAATGAGAAAATCACCCTCCGTGCTTTCCCTTCCCAGAAGCCTCTCTCGCAAACTGTCATCATCAAGGAGAAGAAGAACAAGAAGAACCAGAAGCCAAGGGTGCAACGATATCAGCATCACAACTACGGTGAAGATCAAGGACATCATACGGTGGAAATCGTTCAGGGACATCGTCGAAGCTCCCCCCCCACCACCTTTGGATTTCATGGGGGACCCCACCACCACCACCACCACTTGGAGTATCAGCAGTGGCTCTAGTTGGAGTGAGAGTGACTTTTTAACCTCTTCCTGGGAAGATCCACAAAACGACAGCGTCGAAACCAGTAAAAGGTTTTCTTTTTCACCCCTTGTTGTCGGCAAGGACCCCAATGCCACGGTGAGCCATAATTTACTGTCACAAATATTCGTTCATTAATGTTTGGTTGTCTTTTGTTTTGTTTTTTCTTTACTTTTTTATTTTGGAGTTTTTCCTTTTTAGTTTTACAAATTATCATATAAGGACAAAAAAAACTTGGTAGAAAATAAAGTTGAAGAACATTGTTCCTCGACAGTATTTTATTTTATTTTGGTCTGTCGGTGGACAGTTGTGCAACACTTTTTGACTGGGTTTTTATAATTTCTTGTTAAAGATAATATTTTCTTAGTTTTGTTTATTTTGCTCTCATATTTTAATACTGATTCTAATGTTGACCTGAGCATATATGGTTTTTATTACTTCTATATGTATTAATTTGTAGTGAATGAAAGATATCTAATATTTTTCTGTTAAATGGGGTTATTATAGTTACATAATCCCAATTAATTTACTTTAATGCTAATTTTGATGCAAATTGTATTAGGATTATATATTTTTTACTGATATAAATATGTAATTAATCTTGGTAGGAAGCTTTATCTTGCCAAGAAGAACAAAACAGTCCAGTTTCTGTTCTTCAGGTTGGAGAAGATGAATTCTCACCTTTTGATCAAAGCCTTGCCAATATTCAAAGTAAGTTCCTTCTTTTCCATAAACCAACACATTCTACAGACAAATCAATTGAGTATTTAAATAATACTTGTGTTTTTAGATAAATAATCATTTAAAATAGAAAATTTTCTCTTAAACATTGGGAAAAAAATTATTATTTCTTTCAAGTAAACTGAACCCAAACATGCACTGGTGTGTTGTCCTGATTGCACAGAAAGAATCTGGGCAGTGAGTTGAGCAAAAATTCAATAAACATCTAGTATTAAATTTTATACAAATTATTTGTATTTTTTTTTTCAAAATTATATAATAATATATATAATAGAGAATATATTTTTTATAAAAAGATATTAATTTTTTAAGATCCAAAGTTACAAATAAAAATCTTCAAATTTACACATCTTTCATGAATTATTTATAAAAGATTACTATTTCTGTTAATCATATTCTTTTAAAAAAATTCTTATTAATTATACTCTAAAAATCAACTAAATTATAATAAATTTAATTATTTATTAAATTATGTTTTAACAAAATAGTAACCAACCAAATTAAAAATAATTTGTGTTAAAAAATTGAAATTAGCAAAGATTTTAACTCTAAAAATCAAATTCCGTTAAAAAAATTGATATCAAATTTGTTAGTTTTCTAATGTACACAGTGTTTAACTTGTGCTCTTCAGACTAAAAATATTCTGAAATTTACAATGATAAAAACAAATACGAAACCAGAAAGACAAAAATAATATAAAATATATATGATATATATATATATATATAATATTATGTAAATTCGAAATAATATTAATTACATATTTAAATTTCTAAATAAAAACAAGTCTACATGCTTGCTCTCTCTCTCTCTCTAAGAAAATGGTGTTAATAATCTTTTAACTTTTGAGCAGGGAGAAAGCAGAAGTTCATACAAACAGTTCAGAAATTGGAGAGTCTTGCAAAACTTGACCTTGTGAACTTAGATCAATGCCTCTCATTGGATGACAACTCTCTCTATGATGAAGAGTGTGAAGATGATGGTGATGATGATAATGAGAGTGGAGAACAAGATTGGAGTGAGGAAAAGGCACATCAGCTGCTACATTGTGTGAAAGCAAGATGTTCAGCACATGGTTGTAAGGACTATTTGGATACACTTCTGTTGGACTTTTTCAGCGAAGAACTGAGTGAAAGTAGAAACCAATGGAAGAATGAAGAGGAGTTGGAGACATTGAGAATAGCTGAGGATTGGATAAATGGATCATTTGCTTTTGATGCAGGGCTTGCTGATAAAGAAGCTTATATCAAGGACATGGAAAGGAGAGATGAGTGGAGTAGGTTTAAGGAAGAGCAAGAAAAACTAGCTTTTGAAATTGAGAAAGCTATATTTCATAGTTTGATTGCTGATCTTGTTGACCTACAAGGTTAATAGTTTCTCCTTTCAAAGTTCAATCCAATCATACTTCTTTCCAAAGCCTATATAAATATCTTTGTCTACCTTTTTCACTTCAAAAAGAGTATTCTACAATGTAAATTTTTTACATTTCAGAATAAAAAGGGGTGGACCAAGATACTTATATATAAGGTGCAAAAAGTTAGATCCTAAGCCAAGTTCTTTTAAGATCTCTTAGCCTTTAGCTACACTGGCCTATTTGTCTTGATCTTGAAGCCTAAATCAGAAAATGGACCTACCAGGCAAGGCAGAAAAGGAATCCTAGTTACCAAATGCAGAGGGGTGCCTTAATTTGTGGTAACAAAGGAAAAAGGTAACAGTTTGGTTAGTATTTGAAACCCTCATATGAAGGGTAGTAGTGAATATAGTGTCAGTACATAAATGGGTTATGGCTTAGATTTTGGACTTTGGAGTGTAGAATAGTAATTAGTGAATTTCAAGGCATAACTATAATGCCTACTTTTGTTAAGGTACAGGTAATTAGGAAGTCTATTTATTCATGGTTGTTGTTCTACATATGTAAATCAATTAAATTTAGAACAATTCAAATACAAGGCTTTCTCTCTCTATATATATAATTTGTAAAATTTAGTATTATTTTATGACAATTCTTAAATTATTTAATATTGTATTATTGAACTTTAGCTTATAAATTATTTTCTAAGAAAAAAATTCTTTTCAAATATATGACAATTGTTGCAAATAAATTAAAGATTGTAAACAAGATTTCTTTTCTTATTTTAGTTTACAAAGCTTAATAATTATAATTATAAGTTTTCCTAAAAGATATCGACATGTTATTGTTATGATTATGTACAAAATTATGTTTGTTAGAAAATATTTTCTTTTACTAAATATTATGGGTGAAATTTTGGTAAGTTTAGAATTTTTTTTTCTAAGAATTTTATTATTTGTATAATTTTGAAGGACTTAGTTTCAAAGATAGGTTGGTACAAATAAAAATTTAAGCCATGACTTTTACATTCTTTCCTTAAAATATGTTTTAGTACTCTCTTTACATGTCTTTATTCATTGTCTTTATTCATCGTTTCTAAAGTACATCTTTAACTTACTTAACAAAATTTATCTCTTCACTTTCTTCATTATTGCCAATGACAAAATTATCTTAAAGAATAAGAAGCCAAACAATGTCACCAACAAAGTCAACTGCCATGATGTCCACAAACGCCCATGAGACTACTACGCTACCTAAATATGTGATCCTGAAAAAAAAAATTGGCGTCTAGTTTGCTATTGTCAACACCGTTGAGGAAACCGCTAGAGCCTAGACCTTAATAAAAAAAATATTGAGTGTCAACAAGATCCACTACCACGATGTTCACAAGTACCTTTAAGGCCACTATATTATTGAGATTTATGATCTCGACAAGAAATCTCATGTTTAGCTCAACAGTTTTGACACCATTAAGGACGTTGTTAGAGCCTACAACATTCTCGCTTACAACTTTCACATCTCCAAAGCCAAAACCAACTTCCCCATCTTCCTAGTACCACCACCAACAAAACTCTTAACCTTAACAACACCCACAAAATCGATGCTAATTGCAGTCAATCTAGCCAGAATAGTACCATTGAGTCTGCTACCTCGGAGTATGACATCATGATCCTAGTTCAGAGAAAATATAACTCCCTCTCCAATTGTCAACTCAAACGAGAATTTATAGATGAAAAATTACAATTAGATCCTCATGTACAATAATTAATGATAAATAAGTAAATAGAATAATGTGGAAATTGATAATACCAGTGTCTTAAATAAGGGGCACTACAGAAATCACACATTGATAAAGGGGTTTCTTATGACATAAACAATACATATAAATATATACTTGAGTGACTTGTGTGATATTATATCATGTTTGATTAGGATATGAAATGGTACAAGAGACCATAACTTTGCAAGAAGGAATAGTGATGAGAAAAAATAAAAGTAAAACATGTTCTTTTTGTGCCTAAATTGAAGTGTAATAGTATATTTTTGTGTTGAAGTTAATTTATGATTTTGATTTTGTTGTCCAATTCTTTAATAGACTTTATTATACAAAACCATTTTGGGATGTTAATTTTAAAAGAAGAACAAAGAGACTCTATTATATTAAGGATGTGGTTCTAGTAAGTGTTCATAAGAAAATTAGTATTGCATAACATAAAATTTTGCATTGAATTTGCTCTGTCGACACACTAAACAAAACGACAAGTAAAGAGAAATAACATCATGAGATAAAATGGTAAAGCAACCTTATAAGCCACTAAACTTGTCTCTTAGAGAACATGATACAATCTAATGATTTAAGAGCCAACTTTCTGGATTTGATTGCTCACCTAACACCCATAATAGAAGATATTCTTAGAAATATATTATCACATGCTATAAACTCTAGGAGTTTTTTGTTCATATGTCTGAGGATGATAAGTAGAACTAAGTATCAAAGTATATTATAGTATCTACCAACTTAGAAGTGAACCTAAAATCTCTATAAGATATTATACTCAAAGGTACTCCTTGTAGTTTGACTATATTTATGATATAAAACTAAGCAGTCTATCCATAAATATCCTAAAATCTATTGATAAGAAATAACACTCTTTCATCAAATGATCCATAATGACCATACAACATCCTGTTTTACCTCTTCATCTAATGATCTACAATGACCATACATGATCATGCTTGTTTTGATAAAAAGGTAACAAAATTTATAAAATTGTTATCTCACTTCCACATTGTTATGTCTAACTAGTGTAACATTTTATTTGATCTCTAGTGTTCTAGTTTTGATTTTCGACGAGTCAAATAAAATGATAAATATTTAGCTACATCTTTCTACATATTAGACCACCAAAAAAATGGTTTCAAATCTTGATATATTTTAGTTATCTTACAATAAATATTCAATTTTACCTTTGTGACTTTCATAAAGAATCATTCTTTTTAACCCTACATCGATAAATACACATATTTTTCCTTTGAACCTCAATATCTAATAAGACTTAACAAAAAAATTATTAGCTTATTTAACACCTAACAAATCTTTGATATATTCTAAATTAGAATTATGTTTAAAATCATTAATTAAAATCACTATATTATAACTAAAATGATCAAATCAAATGTAAGTACCACATTCAAACTCATATATATATATATATAAAAGTTTTAATAAATTTAACTTTCTAATAATAATTATAGATGATAATTATATTGTTTTTTTACTGTATCGACAATCATATTAACTTTTCTAAACATTATTAGTTATTACATTACACGACTTATAATTGTAAAACTATTTCTTTTAAACCCATATAAAAATGAATTCTTTGATTAATATATTTATATTTTTATTTGTTTACATTGAATATAATTAAATTATGAATATCTTTAATAAATATCTTTAAAGAGTTTTGTTTTAAAAGAATATTATAAAAAGAGTAATCCAAACATTGATGTGAAAAGAAGAAGAGTGTACCATGCCAAAAACTATGAGTTTTAACTATATGCTGAAGAATTAAATAAAGTTGAATGGATATAAGCTTGTAGGATTTCCTTTTTTTTTTCTAACTTTTGATTTACCACTTTATCGAATATAACTAAATTATTTATGAATATTTATTACCAAGAATTAATTCATTAAAGTCATAAGCTATGGTTTTAACTTTCTGTTGAAGAATAAACAAAGTGCGATTGATAATATAAGCTCATAGGGTTGCCAAAAAGCCGTTTTATTTTATAGCAAATGCTCCAACTTTTATTGACTTACTCTCAAGTCTTTACCCAAAACTGAAGACATAATTAATTTTATTTAACGTGATTTTGTTGAAAGAGATTCCTTCTATCTAAAACATCTTATACAAAAGAAAAATGCAACACCGTGTTTGGTATTTCTATATTTTCTTTAATAATGTGATTACGACGTTTACCAAATATATAAGATTCCCATTTGTTGGGTAATGCAAGTGGATGATAGATAATATCATTATTTGATGAAATTTAGACAAACACTCACTTTAAAATAAATAAATTCTTTGAGCTACTTGAATTATTTAAAAAAATATCCAATAATTATGATTGCAAAAATAAAATAGTTATATCGTTCAATCATTTTCATTTTATTTTTAATTATATTTATTTCGTAAAATATTGTTTAGTAAAGAGAAAAATTGAGAGGAATTTTAACGAGGGAAAGAGATGGGAGAGGTTTCAATTTCAATGGAAGGTAGAAATATCTGTTTTTTCTTCTTCTTTTTGTGTAGAGAACTCATAGAAGAAAGAGAATAATTTATTAGATACTTAAATTTCAAATAAATTTATAATAATTTAATTAATGATTTTTATTACGTTATACAACTTTTATATTGCCTAAAAAAATATAACTTTTATATTAAAATTTGCTATATCCTTTGCATTTCTTTCATAAGAAAAAAACTTATTAGAATTCTCATAGCTTGACGATAGTGAAAATTGTTACAATCTTCCAACAATCATTTTTATCAATAATGTAATTTATATTTTAATTAAATGACTTCATTTAGTATTTTATTATTAATTAGAGTTATTAAATGGTTTTATAACAAAATCTGATTGTAATTTTTTTTTCAAATTATTAAACATAAATTCAAAAGATACATTTATCACACAACAATTTAAAAATTTAATCAGAATGATAAACTGTCAATATATTTTCTTACATTGTCGTATAATTATAAATTACCATTTGATTAAAAATTGCAGAATATGATAATAAACATTTTAAAAATTATATCTAAAATTAGTTTTATTTAATTTCTAATATAATTTTTTATATTAAATACACTAAGGAGGCTTTTATCGATACAGGTGCATAATAACATCAATATTCATTGTTTTCTTGTTTATTACTATCAATGATCCATAATTGTGTAAATAAATATTATGATACCAAAATAATATACATTAACAAAAAAAAATTAATTAAAAAATTAGTATAAAAATTATTGAAATAAATAAGAGAAAGGTAAACTTATATATGTTAAAATACTAACTAAAAAACAAGTGTGACTTTGTTTTCACTTCAAAAATTTTAATTTACATATATTTTCCACTTATATAATTTAAGAGAATAATAACTTAAAACAATTTTATAAAACAATTATTTTGATATGGAAAAATATTTAAATTTAAAAGAAAAGAAAACTCTATCACGGTCGAAATTAATTTTTTTAAAATATAAATAGAAAACCTTCACATATTTAGACAAAATTGTTTCATAAAATAATGTGTATACATTCAAATATAAAGTCACATAAACTTTATGAATAAAACAATCAATTGAAATATTTATGATTTTGAATGATTAGTTTTTTAATCTTTTAAAATCTCTATGAATATCACTAGATTTTATTACTTTCAAAAAAATTCTGATAATTTTAATTAAATATCATAAAATTATTTTTAATATTTTAAATTCTTAATTGAATATATGTATACATACATATATATATATATATACATATATATATATATATATATATATATATATATATATAAATGAGGAATGAATGAAACCTGATTTAGAAGGCGGGTTTCCATCACTTCTTAAAGTCGTCTTCTTTGAAAATTTTCATCCAATTAATTTTTTTCAATAACAAACTTTAAAGGTTGGCACAATTGTAATGAAAAATTAAAAAACATACGATTAAATGTTCGTTCTTAAGAAGTATGGTCCCGTCAAGTTTATATATAACATAGTTGCATAAGATTATTTTTCTATTTATCTTCATTTTATCTTTTTAATGTAAAATTTATTTATTTTACATAATTTCAAGAGAAATCTATTTCCCTTTTAAAAAAATGTGAAATTCATTAGCATTTGGTAATACGATTTTTTCATATCATTTTTGAAAATCAGAAAAATTACCGAAAGTCACCCAATATCAAAATTTGATATATATATATATATATATATATATATATATATATATATATAATAAATTTATTAATATTTATAAATATTATTAATGAAATTTAAGTTTAATTCCACGAGTATAGAAAATTGGATTCTACCCTTTCGCATAAAGGACAATGTACACAGAATGACAAGAAATCTAATAAACTCAATTAAAATATATTCTGAATAATTTCATATTATATTAAAGTAATAAAATTTTAATCTAATTTAATTTTACAGAATTTTAAATGAAAATTTACATTATATATTATAATTTAGTTATATTTATAAGTGTGATTAAAACTCGCATTATAATTAGTAGTGTGGACTACGTTGTTTCTAGTTGTACAGCTATACTGACGTATGGATTGAACATACGATAACCACATTTGTTTTGTCTCCATTATATTTTTGTCTGTGTCTGATGTTGGAAAACAAAGCTCACATGCAAACTTTCTTTCGTTCAACATAGGCTTTGTGGTTGAGCGTAGCAGAAGAAGCATTGATGTCAAACGCAGAACAGGCTCGTACTTTGTTTGGAATTTCTCTCTCTCATAGACCCCAATGGCAACAATTCTTCATTTGCTCTTCTGGCTTCTTCTTTGGATACCTTGTTAATGGCATCTGTGAGGTACAATATATATGCGTAGACACACTTAGCTGGTATTTTCTTCAATATATGTATGTGGTTTGAAACTGCAAAACCACAATAAGCCATGGTCTTTCATACTTTCTTGTTGCCTACTTCTATTTCCTTTGTTTAAATAATGAACTGGCTAGGAGATTATGTTTTTGCTCCAATAATTTTCTGTCTTCTGTTTTTATTGCTTTTGGGATTTTCGTTGGAACATTTGGGCTTCAATTGTACACTTTCTGTTAGTAACAACAGTCAATCATCCAGATAAACATGTAACTTTTTCCTTTTTTGTTTGATGCCTCTGAATAATTGCAATTTTGGGTATGTGCAAGTTATTCTTGAAATGACTTAGTATTTGCTATTGATTTTGATTCTCTCTCTTGTGCATGACCTTCAGGAATATGTGTATAACAGACTTCATTTTAGGTAAATTTCATTTCATAACCTTGCTACTAGTTTTATTGAGTAGTATCTTTTCTTTATGAAGAAATAGTTGATAGATGACTTGGTTTGTTTCAGCTATGGTTGGTACTTCACATTTATTCAAGGATTTGTTTACTTGTTTCTGATTTATCTGTACGGCTTCACAAGCAAGCAAATGGTGAACCCGTGGAAAACTTATGTGAAGCTTTCTGCTGTGCTTATGGGGTCCCATGGCCTAACAAAGGGATCTTTGGCTTTTCTGAACTACCCTGCACAACTCATGTTCAAATCCACAAAGGCAAGTGACAAAAAGGCACAAGGGAAAACAAATTCAGAGTTGCGCTTTATAGCTCAGTCCCTTAAACTGTGTTAATTTAGAATATTCTAATGTAATGAGAATCAACTTTGTTACTTTAGGTTCTTCCAGTGATGATGATGGGTTCCTTCATACCAGGTCTAAGAAGGAAATATCCAGTTCATGAATATGTATCTGCTGTTCTTCTGGTGATTGGCTTGATCCTGTTCACACTAGCAGATGCACAAACATCACCCAATTTCAGTGTCATTGGTGTTCTCATGATATCTGGTGCTTTGATCATGGACTCCTTCTTGGGAAATCTGCAAGAAGCAATCTTTACAGTAAACCCTCAGACCACACAGGTAATTTAATTTCTGTGATATTCTTCATTCATACTAATGTCATCCATTTGTAAAATTTGTGACTATTTAGTTGCATAGTATTAGCATAATGGATGATTTTCTTGTTCCTTGTTAACACTCAGATGGAGATGCTTTTCTGCTCTACTGTGGTGGGCTTGCCTTTGTTAATCCCTCCCATGCTTTTTACAGGAGAGTTATTCAATGCATGGACTTCATGTTCACAGGTGCATTTGAAAATTGGAATAACTTGCTCCTTATTCCATGATTGACTTTTTCTGCTTTCTTCATAAAGTCACCTTATCCTTTTCTTGCAGCATCTGTATGTGTATGGAGTGTTAGTGTTTGAAGCAATGGCCACATTTATTGGCCAAGTTTCTGTGTTGTCACTCATTGCCCTTTTTGGAGCTGCCACTACAGCCATGGTAAATTAGTCTCACAAGTTTTCCTAGTTCCATTATGTTTGTTTGGACTTGGGGCCATTATATGACTCTAACATTAATTACTCTCTTATGTCACCATAACATGATCAAACAGATAAGAAAAGCACCATAGTGTTTTAATTAAATATCATAAAATGATCAATGCTTAAAACATCTTGTAATTAAAAAATCTGAATTGGAATTGAAATTTGACTTGGAGCAAGATAATTGTCCTGTTCAAAATTTTCACCCATTTTATAATCATTTCTAAAGCTTTCACAACATGAATTAAGAAGAGGATCACCTGCATTAACATTACAAGATATTCCAATATTAAACCCTTTATGTGGTCCTAACTGATTTTGTTTCTTCCTTGAATTTTATCACAGATAACAACTGCAAGAAAGGCAGTGACATTGCTACTATCATACCTCATATTTACCAAACCAATGACAGAACAACATGCCACTGGACTTCTACTCATAGCTATGGGGATTTCATTGAAGATATTTCTTGATGACAAATCTAACAAAAAGACCTCAAATTCTTCTCCTATTGTCAATATTCCAAAACCTCCTGAGGACAAAGAACTTATGGCAGAGTTAGATTATGCAGGAGAAGATGAAGAAAGGAGACAATTTGTCTAACACTTTTTACAATAAGCTACTAGAATTCAACAAGGAATGGCTAGTGAGGGGCTTATATAATTGTATGAACAGCATTGCTAACTATTGGAACAAAAGTTACACTTTTTTTATAATCAAACATTTTACCTTAAGTTCATTAGATAATAAGTCTACCCATAAAGTTTGTTCTAAAATCATTCAAGAAGAATATGATTTAGTGACATGAACTATTATTTTTAAGGTGAAATATGGTAGTTCTATTTTAATTCTTAATAAACTTTTCGTGATTTTTTGTTTTTGTAAAATTAAAATACGTCAAACTGAGTATCTGTCAGTAAAATGATAAGTATTACTTCTAATATGTGTATATATAAAATTATATATTATGTTTTAAATTTGTAATAATAGTATAAGAAAATTATATTATTTACTAAAAATAACAATAGTTTCACACTCGTATTTGAAATTATTGAAATTGTGAAACATACTTTTTTATGTAACGAGACATACGAATGTCAAATTATTATTATTCTTAGTATTTATAATATAATTTTAATATTTTATTACAAATGTAATATATAATTTTTATATAATTCATACTTGTTATTTTGTTAACCGCGAGACTATACTACAAATACTTATTAATTTTTCATAAGATTCAATAAATAATGTCTCTTTGCATTAATACTTTTAAATTAAAATATTCTCTGTTAAAATCAGTGAAAAATTTATTCAAAAATATTTAAAAGAGAAAAAAATGTCAATTAAAAAATAGCTTTAATATAATATATATATATTTTGTTAACTAAATTAATATTTTTAGTATTAATAAATTAGTTAAATAATACAATATATATATATATTATAAATATATATATATATATATTATAAATATATATATATATATATATATATATTATACCGAATATTACTAATTTTTTCAATAATTAACTACTACAAGTGACCTTTTTAAATTTAACATAAATTCAAGAGATAATTAATATTAGTTTTTCATTATTTAAGAGTTACACTAATATTGAAGTAATATATATATATACTATCAACTTTCAAAATTTTAATTATTTATTATAGTCACTATTAATCATTTAAGTCATGAAACTTTTTTTGAAAAAAATTATTATGATTTATCTCTCCTTAGAATATAATTCAAGTGAAGATTAATGTTGTTATAACAACCAAGACAATGCTTAATTAATAATGTTCTATTTATAGAATGATGTTTAGAATTTGAGTATCACTCGAGCAACGAATTCGATGCTCAAGCAATATGTGCAAAAACAAAAGAAAAATTACAATAATTGTTGCATAGCTCAATTTTACCAATTCTATTATTCCTAACACATTTTAACTATAAAAAAAATATGTTTCTCCTCCATCTTTCAAAACAACTAACCCAAGCTAATTATGACTATCTAACATTATAAAATGAGAAAAAAAACACTAAAGAGAATAATGTCACCACTTAAATACCAATATTCTAACTTCATAAAAACATCAATCAAACTCCTCCACATAGTTCCAACACATCTTAACCAAAATTATTATACATATGTAAATTATTAGCTCTCTTTACTTAGAGATAACTTGTTATGCAAGAAAAACAACTCTAGAACTCCAAAGCTTCCATTTCAAGTAAATAATTGTCCAAAACTTCAACTTATCCCATTAACATTTTCTTTTGTTTCGATTACCATAAAATTCCTATTTTTAATTGATTTACACTGTCACCTCATTACCCTCTTAACAAAAGAGATTAGAATGACTCATTTGAAGTAGAATTGAGAACAAAAAAAATATTGAGATTACATTAACAAATTAGTAAAGATATAAGGACCATCAAGTCTATTAAACCTAACTTATTATAAGAGATAAATATAAACCCAACAAATATCTAAATGATCCAACTTAAATAACTCTATAAATTTTCTTCTCTTTTTCTTTTCCTATATACTTAAATTCGTAATTTTATTTATGTTTATACTTATATAGATACTAAAATTTCTTAATATTTTAAATTTGTGATTTATTTTAAATATTAATGACATATTATTACGTTTGAATCCATGCAAAGATTTCATATTATTTAAGAGTCTTGGTTAAAAATAATTCATTTACACTTTCCTTCTTTTAATTCATCATACACCTTTTAATATAAAGTTGTGACAAAAAGGAGTTTTAACTTTAAAGCATATAATTCTCGAATATATCATAACCATAAAGATGTTGAATCGCTATAATATATCATAGTTTATTGAAAGTTTGTTTGGATACAAAAAAGACTCACATGCATTAAAGAGTTAAGACTAAAATAATTTCACCATTCTTTATTAATCTACTCAATAAAAAAAGTTTAAGATAAAATTGTTTACAGCAATTCCAATTATATCTATTTGTGCTTATCAAAACACATTCCTCAAAACTATACACCGAACTTTGATGTGGGTTACACATGATCTAAATAAAATTTATCAAAATCAATTTAAAGATATAAACAATTCTAGAGCTATGAATTTGGCTTACTCTATATGGTCCAAAAGTTCATATAAGAAAAAGTCCATAGGATCAAAATGCCCACAAAAAACCCCATGAGTAATTTTTAAAGCAAAAAAAACTTATTTAAAAATGAAAATGTAGGGAACATTTACTTAAAAAAGGCATTGGCTTGAGATGATTTGGGCCCACGAAAAGCCGCATGAGTAAGAACCAACTTATGACTAATTTTTTAAAGTAAAAAAAATTTATTTAAAAATGAAAATGTAGAAAACTTTTACTTAAAAGAAACGTTGACCAAGATGAGTCGGGTCAAGTTGAGTTGGATCCACAACAAGTCAAGTCAAGTTGGATCCACCTTGGGGCAAGATGAGTTGTACCCGTTTTGAGTTGAGTTAGGGACACATCGACCAAGTCGAGTTAGGCCCATGTTGTCCAAGACAAGTCAAACTTAAGTTTGGTCAAGTTTAATGGACCCACGACAACTTGAGTCAACTTGCAACCACCTCGAGTCGAGACAAGTCGAGCCCAAATTAGTCGAGTCTAGTTGAGCCCATATCGACTAGGTCGGGTGGGACCCATGTTAGTCAAATAGAGTCAAGTCAAAGTCTACCAAGACGAGTGAAACTCACATCAAGTAAGATGAGTCGGGTCAAGTCGAGTTGGGTCACGTCAACCAAGTCAAGTAAGGCCCATGTTGGTCCAGTCGAGTCGGCTCCATGTTGGTCGAGTTAAGTTAACTCCACATCAACTGAGTAGAGTTGGGTCCATGTTGACCGTGTCTAGTCTGACCCACGTTAGTCAAGCCAATTCGGGCCCACATCAACTCAGTTGAGTCTAGTTGAGCCCTTTTTGACGACACGAGTTAGGTTTACGTTGGGCCAGATCGAATTGGATCCATGTTAGGTATGGTCGAGTTGGGTCCATGTTGGGTCAAGTTGTGTTGTGCCAACGTCATGTAAAGTAGAATCAAGCTTACATCAGGTCGAGCCGAGTCAGGTCCACGTCAAGCTAAGTTAATTCAAGTTTTGTGTCAAACTAGTTTGGCCTTTAACCTAACTCAAGTTTATGTGGGGCTTTGTGGGTTGGGCCTTTTTCAACCCATTTATTTGAAAAACCAACAAAAGGTTGCTTCTTCTTGTATCTCCATAACTTCTCGTTGCACCTCCATAATTTTGTGAAATGGCAATTTTACCCTTTTAGTGTTAAAAAAGGGTGTTCTAGAAAATTTTTAGAATAAATGTTCCAAATATTATTTCACAATATATATTCTAGAAAAGATGTTCTCGAATAAAAGTTTTACAATTTTGTTCAGGAAAGACTATTTTGGAATAGAAGTTTTATAATTTCTGATACGTGTCACCCCTTCCGGAATACTCAATCTATATATATATATATATATATTTCAGAACATCCCAATTCGAAATGTTTTTGAATGCGGGATACTTTTGTAAATTTACTAGGTCTATGAGATGTGTGAAGAAAGTATGGAGGTGCATGAAGAAACATCCCAATAAAAAGGATTTTTTTTTCAAGAGTGAAATGGGGTTGGCCCATCAATTTTGGGACCTATAAAACAATTCCTATTAAAAAAATAAAATAACTCATGTATATACAAATGAGGTTTCCATCTTTTGAACTCCAAAATAAATCTTGTAACTAGATATGTACACAAACACAATTTCCAACAACAAGCTTGTATCTCTGATTTATTTTGTTTTAATGTTCCAATTATACACCTAACCTTGGTGTGAATTGAACATTCCCTAAATATAATTAACCCAAAGTAACTTCAAATCATAAGGCAGTTTATATTTTCATGTAAAGAGTGAAGAAGAACTTAACTAGCAAAACGTGAGGGTTAATAGGGAGGTCACATTTCATAGGGAACCCAAATTCGTCTTTATGTAAAATAAAAATGGACATAAACGCATCAACCCATTATAAACTCGTGCCTCTTCAATGGAGGTTTCCATTTTTTGGTCCCAAACTTGTAAAAATGAGTCTTGAGAGGCACCAATAACGTAAAGAGAAATATTATTTCTTATGAAAAGAAACTGCATAAAGGCGTATAGAATACTCTATTCGTGAGATTTCAATTAACTAGATGAATTTGTCTCTTATTTATTTAAGTTTTAAAATGTCAATAAATAGCAAACTTCTAAAAGCACCCTTGAACCAAGATATATTAACCAATTTTGCAACATTCTCTCTCTTGTTCTTGTTTCATAGTAACAAATGCATTAACACCAGTTAAAGAATGTATCATTAAAATTTGTAGTGATTATCTCAGCTATAAACATTGGTAGACCAAGTGTAGACTCAACCAATACATAGCTTTGTGACAAATTTTCCCTCAGTCATAAAACATCAAGCTCAATTGATTGCATATAAAACAAAATAAAGACCAGCAAAGCAAGAGAAAAATATTAAATTTACGAGTATATTCCAAGGCCATATATAGCCATGAAAATAATTCATCAACACTCGACAATGAAAGCTTTGGAATCTTCTTCTTCACCCTTGGACCATAGTTTAATAACAAGTGTCATTCACAGTTTACAGTTTCAAGTTTCAATAGCAAGTTAGACAAACCCATCAAGAACAACTATCTCCCACTGAAAATTCCATAAACGTAATTGTAACATCAATTGAAGAATTTAATCTATTGAAAACTTCATAATAATAACACTCTTTCACTTAAGAAAAAAACTGATTTATACTACACCTTTTGTTTGCTAAAGACCTATAAACTGTATGAAGTTTTCTTCACTATTTATTTATACAAATGGGAACAATAGAACAACTTCATGTTGATTTTGAGAAGTTATATACAAGAATCAATATCATATTGATTTTCAGAAGAGATATATACAAGAATCAAGAAAGGAATAAAGTAAAAAAAGAAAGAAAGAAAAAAAAGGATGATGAGACAAGAAAAGTTATTATATTCCTCTCACATAGATTGATTCTTCCATGTATAAAAAACTTAACTTTCTAGCCATGATGTGAAGGTGTAATCTTAATAACGAGGCCAGGGAAGACATCATCAGGGTCATGAATGTGAGGATTGTTCTCAACTATAAAAAGGTCACCACACTTGTCACTTATTGTGTGAAGTGTCTCACCTTCTCCAACAACATAGATTTCCTCGCATGGCCGTGACAGGGGTTGGTTGCCTACGAAGTTGGCATGGCATGGAAGCATGGAGCTGTCTCTAAACATGCTTAGGAGTAAAAGGGCCACAAGAACAAAGGCACAATACCATGAAGCTGCGTCAACTATGACCTTTGAACTCAAGACCAGTCCCTTTCTGGGATTTAAAGCCATCACTTAGAGAGAAAGAAAAAAATGGGGTATGAGAGAGATGAGAGTTTGAAAATTATGAAGTACAAAGTGGGGCAGAAGGAATGTGACAGAGGGTGATTTAACAGTTATTTAGAATAAAGAACGAGGTTGAAGAAAATGAGGAAAGTGGTGTTACGTGATTCAATCACCTTTTTTTGAGCAAAACTACCTTTCTAAGTCCGTTTTATTTTTGTAAAATTCTTTTTATGTGATTTTTTGAACATGGGGTTTGCAAAACCAACGGAATTCTCCTATGTGTCGCCAAATTTGCTCATAGTATAGGGCAATCTTGTTTATACGAAACGTCTAAACTTGACCTGGGAATCATGTCCTGTCACCATATATAACATTCATCCTAGTTCAAAAAATGAAAAAAAATTATTTATTATAAATATCACTTATTTAAAAATATTATTTATTAATTGTTACTATATTATAAAAAATTAAAAACAAATAAATATAATTATTTAAAAAAATTAAATATTTGATGTAAAGAATGATATGTCTCTTAATTCATTATTTCTAGTGAGTACACCATTTTAATATATATTTTTTCTTCAATTAAAAGGGTTTACCTCAATCCACTAATTTTTTTTATATCATAACTAAATTTAATATAAATACATATTTTTTTTATTTAATGACCTGAGTCTTATTTTTACATGTTTAGATTGATTTTTCATACATCAACTTAGGTTTAGGAGCTAAGAAGGACTTCGTTATTATGTTGGGTTGTTCTTTTTTTACTTTAGATTATAGATATTTTGCCTACATCATCCAAGATTCATAAAATTAGATATAACAATGTTTTCAAAATTTATTATCTTTAATAAATATTATTATCAAAATATTTTAACATATTCATAATTTAATTTATTACATTTTTTATTATTAATAATATATTATCAATTCAAATATATTTTGAAAATAATAAAATGAATAATATTTATAAAAATTCTATCCATTTTAATAATTGTACATTTAAAAATTTAAAAGTAGTTTTAAATATTATCATTCAAACAAGATTTTTTTTAATAAAAGTGACTTTAAAATAAAATTATAATCAAGTTAACTTAACACACTTCTAACTAAATTTAAATTTAAAAAATTAAGTTCAACTAAACTTAACTTTTTTAACTATAATCCATACATACACATTGATATATCAACATATTTTAATACAGGTCTTATAAGACTCAAGTCTTTTATCACTTTAAATATAACTCTTGTCATAAAAAGACTAAGATAAATTAATTTTTTTATTAACACAAAAAATATACATACAAATATAGGTATAAAAAGAAAAAAAAAAGTATATTATAACTTACTCTATGGTGTAGAACTATTTCATTTTATTAAAAATTTACTCGCTATATATATATATATATATATATACATATATATATATATATAAATTCTAATTTACTATTTTTTTCAAAAATTATATATTTTCTTTTCATATTTTACATTTTTCCATTCAACACTTTCCCTACAGATCATATATATATATATATATATATCAAACATGTATAATTCTAGCAAATCAAATTAATTAATATTTTAAATATAAATTATTTCAAATAAACACTACATTACTTTTAGTGGAAGGAGAATCACTATACTATTTCTCTCCAAATGTCCAAACTAGTGTTTGAACAAAGAAACTTATTGCTCCTGTCATAGAACATTAAAAAACTACCATAAATAATGGACTCTTCGTAGCTTGAGCAACAAGTGATGACCTATCCCTTGAATTGTGAGAGTCCTAAAAAATAGAATTTGCTTTAACAATTCTTTCATTTAAATATCAAGCTACAACTTAAACAATAATTTTTACTGCTTGAGCAACCGAGTAATAATATTTTGTACCTACAATAAATAATATCATTAGAGGGACTAAATGGATACCAATAAATTTCACCAAAACATTTTCTAATCTAATTTTATCACTTTTATTCGATCTAACAAGTTTTATACCTCAAGTATAACTTAGTTTTACTATTAAAATCATTATTTTATCTACAAACAATTATGTTTATAATACCTAAATTAATCCAAAACAATACACATCCAATCACAAAATTTAGTCATATATGAACAATCAAATTTATATGAAATATTCCAAAACCGTATAATAATGAGTTTAACTCCCATGATCTAATAGTTATTCTTTCCAAAAATGAAAGTTAACTCCATCTAACCAACCAAAACAATAATAATAAATTAGATAAGTTAAGATAACAACTTTCTTAACCAACTGAACCCTTAAAGTTTTAAAATATTTTAAAGTAGAACCATAATGTGATGGAAACAACTAAGATGTAGTCATCTCCTATTTGATGAGAAAGAGATGAGAAATAGCATGAAAAATTAGGGAGAATGTACAAAAGTTTAGAAAATAATGTTTTAAAAATAAATAATTAAATAAATAAATTTTTAATTTATATTCTTAAAATTTTAACATTTACTATCTCAGCCATTTCTTCTAAACTAATAAAAAGACCCGGTTCTTAAATTATTTAAACGAGCTGAGTAGTTTTGTGAATATTTGGTTTAGTTTAATTTGAAGAAATAATACTTTATTTTTTTGAAATTTCTTTTAAGAAACGGTTAAAACAAGAATAGACCGTTTATATATTGACTTAACTATAAATTATTATATTTGGTTTAGGAAAACCATAAATTTGTTGTTAGAAAATACAACAATAATAATTTTGCTATTAATTAATAGTTGAATTAAGGTTAAGGTACATAAATTAAATTTAAACTCTGCAGACAAATTATAAGAGTTTACAATTTTTTAAAAATATTTTTTTAACATAGTGGCTAACTGAGTAACCATACATTTGTAGACAAATAGGACTAAAAAGAAAAACGTTGTAGTCATCAACATGTTGAAAATTTAGTGGAGGCAGTGTTTGGATGGGGTTTTGTTGCTTTAGGGTTTGATGATTACCTAATCCATGGTCATGCATGTTCAATCAAGGGTGAGAGATATGGATTAACATCTTGGTTGAAGTTATTTTCACTAACTTTTCAATTGATGTTGAGTGAATAAACTTTTCAAGTTAACATTCACAAAAAAATAGTGTTGAAGCTTGGCTAAAAGTTTTCTTATTTAATATTAGTTTTTTTAATAAACCATTAATAAAATTGGTATAATTGATAAAAAAATTGAAAAAAATTAGATAATAATAATTGTATGGACAAGAAAATTCTGACTAATATCAAGTGAGAAAGCACAATGATTTTAAATAGCAAAAGAAAATCACATTAATGTAAATAAACAATAATTCATATAAACACATCAATAAACCAAAAAGTGATTCTCTCAAATTTAGTTAGAAAAAATTTAATTAATGTTGATCTAGAAATTTTCATAACTAGTATTATAAAAAAATAAATCTAATTAATATTATTGTTAAATAAAAAACTTAACTAACATCAAATGAAAATTATCCCACTTAATATAAAATGAAAAAAAATGGTTGGAAATCAATTTAATATTATCAATTTTTTTTTTACTAATATTAGTTGATAAATAACTCTAGTCTAACATCAATCATAAAATAACTCATGTCTACCAAAAAAATAAGTATGATTGATATTAATTTTAAAATAATTAATTATTATTTGTAAAATAATATTAAAACTAAGACGCTCGAATCTCACTCTAACAAAAAAATACCTCAATTTCGACTGAATAGATGATTTCCCAATTAAAATTGAAGTCAAGAGAAAATACTGAGAAGTGATATGAATTTGAGAGTATGAAAATTTTTATTTTAAATAATTTAATTATTTTCATAAAACTTTAAAATTTTAAAATTAAAATTCTTTATTAAAACAATATATTTTGTCATAAAACATTTTAATTGTTTATAATAATGAATTATTCTATTCAAATTCCCTAACAGAACACATTGTATAAATTACTAGTGGATAAAAATCAATATAAAAGAAGAACAATTCAAATACTTTTATTTATTACCATGCTTTAAAAATAATATATCTTAATTATTTTTTTCATTATGATAACATAATTAAATTGTTTTGTCTAATTTGTATTTGAAAATGGTGATGTCAAAAATTTTTTGTTTGATAAAAGTTAAAAAATTACTTCAATATTTTGCATATATTCTAAATCAAAAAATAAATTTATTGTGAATAACGCTGTATACTACTAAAATTTCTTAAATTTTATAAATTTATAAAAAATAATATATTTTTTTATAATTATAAAAAAATTCTCATAAAATATAATTTTTTTTACTAATTGAATGACTTACATAATTTTTTTTATTAAATTTAATATATGAATAATTAAATGTATACAAAAACTTCATAAAAATAATTTTAAATTTAAATCTTAAATCTTAAACATCAAATAAATTTATATAAAAATATTTTAAATAGCAACTTTTAAAGATTTAAAAGCGTTGTTAAATTACTTTATGTTTTGGTCAAATAAGAAACAACACATTTCATTTACTGAGAAATGAATATTCATATTGTAATATAAAGTACAAAGCTCAACTTCATGCAAAATTATTATTTATGATGAAAATTTAATATTAAATAAGTATTATTTAGAAGCATTGGATACGACTTTCAGTGCTTAACTTGATGTTGAAATTACAAAAAAAGATATGAGTGACAATCTTTTTTTTTATTTGATTAACTTGTTTATCTTGAACAATTGTTAAATTTGATCCATTTTATTTTTTAAGAAAGATATAATGACATAAACTTAAGAAATATTTGGAAGAATAAATATGTAATTAAAATGATTAAATATATTGAGTAAGAAATTTTTTTAACTTTTTCTTCACAGTAGAATGTGGAATACAAATCCAACTGAGACCATTAAAAACACTGCAAAAGTCTAAATGGAATAATAAAAAAAGTGAAAGTTTCTCCTTTAGTGTAGTTTCAGATCTTATATAAGATTTCATGATTTTTTCTTCAAAACTAAATTTTGGTTGATTCAATCTTTAAATTCGCAAATTTAAAATATTCTAAAGTTAAATTAAATGAACAATTTTCATTTCTTTATTTTATGAAAAGATCAGAGCGACCAACCAATAAAAATATTTTTCTTCAAATGAACTAATATTTCTATAAGAAAAATAATTAAAAAATATTTAAAAAAAGAATAAAATATAATTAAGTAATTAGATAAAAAAATAAAAAAATAAATATACTTACTAAATAGCTAAAAACCACCTCGAAATTGATCTAACCTCAAAATTTTATAATTGATAATCAAATTAAATAACAATGTTACATTATTTTACATCCCTATGCATTCGAATTAAATCTAATTCTAAATATAAAATGTCAAGGTATTTTTGTCATTTATTTCATAATAATATTAATATTTTTAACACTATTCCTAATATAATCTTTATGGTCATAATAAATAAATAAATATAATAGTGAAACTAGAATAGTATTTGACCTAGACTTTTTTTGTCTTAACAAGTATTATGTTCTATTAATTTTTTAATTTATTTTATGAAATAAAAAAAGAAGTGATTCAAAAAAGAAACAAAAATAAAAAATCAGTATTTGTGTGATTGATGAGATCAGGCTTTGGATTTGTTGGGTCTCTGAAAAAAAATGAGTCAAAAAAATTGTAAAACCAAATTCGCAGGTTGTTGAAACCGAAGGAGAAAGAAACACGAACAGTGTCAGCAACCTTAGTTGTTGTGTGAATCTTTTTCATATATTTTGGTGTGTGGGTGAAGAAAGGGGTGAATTAGGTTTGTGATTGATTGATAGATCAGAGAGAGAAGAGAAAAGGAAATGGAGGATCAAGTCGAGGGAACGGTTCAGAACATTCTGGAACAGGAGACTCTGAAGTGGGTCTTCGTCGGTGGCAAAGGTGGCGTTGGCAAAACGACATGCAGTTCGATTCTCTCCATTCTCCTAGCCAGCGTTCGCTCCTCCGTCCTCATCATCTCCACCGACCCCGCTCACAATCTCAGCGACGCATTTCAGCAGCGTTTCACCAAAATCCCCACTCTCGTCAATGGTTTCTCCAATCTCTACGCCATGGTGATTAATCCCCCTTTTACCTAGGGATTTTCTTTTATGTTCAATTGTTTTGTCTTATTTATGGATGTTGGGATTGTGGTGTAGGAGGTGGATCCTACCGTTGAGCATGAGGATATGGGTGGCTCTGATGGGATGGACAGTTTGTTCTCCGAACTCGCCGGCGCGATTCCCGGAATTGATGAGGCCATGAGCTTTGCTGAGATGTTGAAGTAAGAATACTTTGGCGATTCAATCTTGCTGAACTTGGTTTTGAGGCGTGTGTGTGTAATGTTTGTGACAGCATTAGTGGATTGGTTTAGGTTTGTTTGAGAGGAAGAGGAGTGACTGTGACAGTTGATTCTGGATTGGTGGCTCCCTGGTTGTATTTAATCATTAAGAACTTGCTTGTTGTGAAGATTTTCGGAAAGGAAAACTATCAACAGACACCGTTACTCTAATTAATGTCTAGAAAGTCGATAGAGAAAGATGAGAGAGAAGTGTAGATGTGATAGAGGATATGATGTTGTGATAGGAAGAGATGAATAGAGAAAAGTTATTTGTTGATAGAGTGTATGATATGAAGGTCGTCACATATTATTACTCTTTTGGAAAATCTTAGGGAAACAGTTGTTGAGATTTTAATTCTGAACATAGTTACTCTAGTAAAAGTGAATAGATTTCTGGTTTTTGATATTTATTTTTATTTGAATGGCACAATTCGTGTGTGTTCATAATTTCTTACAAGAATCTCGTTATAAGTTTGATACCTGCCATTGCGGTGGGCTCTTTGTTGTTGCCTCTGCCTGTGACGAAGTAAATTTCCTGATTGAAATCCTAGTTCTTTATCTGTCTCTTCAGGATCTTTACGTTACTTCAAGGTAAATTGTGTTGGGATATTGATTTTTCACTTTTGTTGATTGTGTAAATTTGTGGAGATTAGTTTAGAGGGAAGAAGATTCTTATTGTTGCAGCCCACAGCCCGTTACCAGGATCCTTTAGACCATCATTGAGGTTTTACTTTTGGATTTTATAACTAAAATTCATAGGGTTTTGTTGAAAGGACTAGTGACAAAACAGGTCATGGAGGATGGTAACGCTCTGGTCCCATGTTAAGAAGAGAGAAACTGAGAAGGAATATAGTGAATTCTGTGTATTGTGTACACACAAGTATTATTATTTGTAATGAAGATATACATTAATAAGGATCAAAATCAATATCTCTTATAATGGGAAATGTTCGGGAAGATATGTCTCTATCAAATCATACCATATCTCCCTGTATAATGTAATCAAATCATATCTCTTAGTAGTTTTGGTAAGTGTCAATTTCATATATTTTCACACCCAAGGCACTGGGAGGATGGGGCGAGGGTGTTAGTGGCAATAATAGTATTGGTATGCAGTGGGGGGATGAAATAGTTTCTCACATCTAAAAAAATTATTTAAATGGGAAATTAGAAGGCTGGGAATCCTAATTTAAATCTCACATCGCATGAAATAGTGTGGCTACAACAATTCGTATGGTAGGTTCTTGAAAATCCTGTCTTGTAGCAAGTGCTCAGTTCTTACTGACTCATGTAAAATATTAAAACTACAGTATTCAGTAGGTATATGGTTAATGAGAGGGGACCACTCTCATCATGTTCACGGGTATTCTACCTTCTTAATTCATGCATATTTGATCATGTGACGAAGGTCAAAGCAAACATAAACTTCTAAGGATGACTGTTGATTTTATACAAGAAAAGATTGGACCTTTTTGCTTTTAAAACAACCCATGTATGCCTATGTAAAGTTTAGTTGCAAATGAATCAATACTCTGTAATATCAAAATCTGAAGTTCGATGCATAATTTTTATCCACACTAAGCTATGTGAATTATTTATTTATTTATTTATTGATTTGCAAATCATGCTTAACTGTGCTTGATTAATCAAGAAACCTGTTAACCAGGCATTTGGTGCTCCCATTTCTTGATCTTTCTTTGAAATGTCTCTTTTCAACTTAATATTTTCTTTTTATTCACTGTGTTTTGATCTATAATAATTTTGCAGATTGGTGCAGACCATGGATTATTCTGTTATTGTATTTGATACTGCTCCCACTGGCCATACACTCAGGCTGTTGCAATTCCCAACGGTTTTAGAAAAGGGTCTTGCAAAAGTAATGTCTTTGAAAAATAAATTCGGTGGTTTGTTTAATCAGGTATGAACTTTTTTGCATCACATGATGTTTTCTTTCTAGTTTAATGTTTGACTAGACTCAGTTTCAGTATTTAGATAGACTTTAGTATTCAAATTGAATTTTAACCTACTATATTCCCTCATAGTGGATCTGAGAACAGCGCAATATAACATCCATTTGTAACATACATAGAAGACATATTTATTACAGGAGGCCTCTTTGATGTTGCAAAAAACTACTGATCTGTCTCCTTGCTATAGTTACTTTCACCATATTCAATTAAACGGTTATCATTTGATGTCTTCAGAACAGTGGTATCAATGGTGGAAGGCCAAAGTTCCTTCCGCATATAAACATGCATTGCAGCCTATGGAGTTGCCATTACTAATTTATGCATTTAATAGTCCAGATAGTTTCTGCATGAAAAACGAATTTTCTGTTACTTATGGATAGCATCTTCTTTTTCTTTTGATGATTTTCGGATAGCTTCTACCCCTAATTATAAATTATAGTGAACTACTTACAGAGTGAGAGGGTGAGACATTCTCGCTAGTCTCTCAATTATACACTTTCAATATTTTCTCTCTTGTTGGGATGTACATTTCCTGCACTTCTACAGCTAGTAATATAATTTCAATCAACCATAATCACCATCTTTTTTATCTTTATCTGTATACTTTATTTTCTTAACCACCGGTTTCAATTTAAATAGTTTATTTAAATCTAAAATATAAATATATATAGCATAAAATTTATATATAATATGATGTATATATAATAAAAAATATGTATTATGAATTTTAATTTTAAAAAATAAATATTTATACTGTGGAAGCAGGCTATAATACTAGTTTATATTATTTCTGTAGCATAAATATGTCTTTATCCAAGTTGGAAGAAGTGTTTTTGATATTCATGATATGAGACTGTTTTGTTTTATAATCTATTGTGTAATTGGAATCCATTTTGAACTTTGATCACAGATGACTCGTATGTTTGGCATGGGTGAGGATTTTGGAGATGATGCTATTCTTGGGAGGCTTGAAGGCATGAAGGACGTAATTGAACAAGTTAACAAGCAATTCAAAGATCCAGTAAGAATTACATTTAATTTCTGTTTGGTATTGTTTTAAAAATTTGGATTTCTTGTTTATCCCTTCGTAAATGGTCTTATATTCTAGCTGCTGAATGAACTGTAATTTTTTGTTTATTTTTTGTAACCTTAGTTATTGAAGCTGATCTGAAAAAGAAGGAAGACAGATTCGTTATTGCTTGCATATAAACTAAATTACTGGTTTTTTAGAGCCCTGCACTCTCCACAACAATCATCAATGCCCCTTCCTTATCAAATTGGACTGAATGTCTCTCATCATCGAGAGAATCCCATTCAATAAGAATCTATAATGTTATACAAGGAAACTTTTCCTATAGCTTGCAAGGAAATATTCTAATACATGACTAATGTATGGCTATTTAAAACTGTCAGTTAATAAAATAAAACAGCAAGCAAGATATGATCCGTGCCTCTTCAGCTTCCCATTTCGAAGTTCCAAGTTGTCTTTAGGACCTTGATTGGACCAGTCAATATGTCCCTGCAATTCCTTCTCTTTCACCAACATTTTGAATTCAATTTCCCAACTAAAATAATTCTTTCCATTGAATTGTTCAATAGAATTTTCTCTATACATGGTTAACTAAGAGGAACAAAGTCCCACTAAAGATTTCAAGAATCTGAACACTAAACAAGAACACAAGAAATATTTGCTTTGAAAAGTGCAAAAGCGAAAGGTCCTAGAGCATAACAGGAGGTTTAGGTATTAGATCTGAAGCTTTGGTACCATATCAACTTGGACTGAATGCCTTTCATCATCACGAGAATCCCATTTAATACAAATCTACAAGGAAAGTTTGCCTAAAGCTATACAAGAAAACTTTGTCTATTACATGTCTAATTTACAACTATTCAAATCTGTTAGTTAATGAAATAAAACAGAAAGTAAATCAGCTGTTCAAATTTTGTGCAAATTTTCTGAAGTAAATATTGTAAAGAATTATAGGAAAATCAATAAGAATGAGATAAATCAGAGATTTAGCTAATCCCATTGACATTTCTAACTCACAATCCCATTTATAATACGCATCCACCCAATAACTAACTGTAGTTAGCTATCCCTTCTGTCTGTCACAGTTATTCCTTGTGTCCCTATTATTTCTTCCAGTGTAGACACTCTTAATAGGAGGTCTCAGTTTCCTATAACTTAGAATGTAGTTTGTTTAGTCATGAGGAAACTATGGCTAGAATCTAATAGTGGCTGAAAGTTGAACTGATACATTGCTGGTAGCGCAAATCATGCCTTGACATACAAAACCAGAATGACATGAGTATTTTACTTTTAATGAAAAATATTATATTTACTATTCACACTAAGACTGCTAGTTTTTTTTTGGTAGAAAATATATCTTCTTAAAGGAGATGTGCGCTATTGAGAAGCTTATTAAACTTTTATTCATAGGCCATATTCTTTTATGCTTATTTTTTGAAAGGAGAATGTTATGAGTTTGATTTTGAAAGTAGGATAATGCTAGTATTTGAATTTTGTATTAGACTTTAGGTCTATATATGGCTCTTTATTTATAGACCATGTATATAGAGCTAAAGTCTATACAAATTCCAAATACTAACATATCTTAATTTTAAAATCAAACTCATAACATTCTAAATCAAGATGATAAGAATAAGATCCTTATTTTTATCTCAACAATGTCCTAAAAATTTGAAACATAATAAAAATCATATAAACTAAACTTGTTCATGTTCTAATTACCAGATAATTTAGGCATGTATTTCTGAAAAATGTTTTTTTTTTCAGTTCTTCGATAGCATTTAACCTTTGAAAAATAAATATTATGTGATAGTACCGTAAAAAATTAAGGTGAGTACAAGCATTCTTCGACTAGTGTTTGTATTTGATCAATTTCACTGGCTAAGCCAGGTCCTTTGCCGTATAAAAACAATCTGTCTGTATAATTTTGATAAAAAGAATGCGCTTACTTTCCTTCAGTTATTCTTATAATAAGATTTCCATGTTCGATGAATTTATGACTTGGAATAATTTGATTGGTCTTAGTCATTTTGTTGTTATTTTTATGTTCCCTTTATTTGAAATGTTGTACGATCAATTAAGATGTATTTTTAATCTTTGAATTTTATTCATTTGTATATTATGTGCTTGATTTTATTTTCTATTGTACCCAAACACAGGTACCAATCCCTTTCCAATAACTAAATTGTTGTATTTCTTTATTTACAGGACATGACAACCTTTGTCTGTGTGTGCATTCCCGAATTCCTTTCTCTATATGAAACAGAAAGACTGGTTCAGGAACTTACAAAGTTTGAAATTGACACCCACAATATCATCATTAATCAAGTAATCTTTGATGACGAAGGTAACGTTCCTGTCATGTCCTTGATAACTCTCATTATTTTTTTAATTTCTTTTCCAAATCATATTATTGTCTTCTAATCCTTTCACCCTTGTAGATGTTGAGTCCAAGTTACTTAAGTCAAGAATGAAAATGCAACAGAAATATCTGGATCAGTTTTACATGTTGTATGATGACTTCAACATCACCAAGCTGCCATTGCTCCCAGAAGAGGTGAGTTGTTGCATTCTTGATACTCAGCAGATTCATACACGTGTAAAAAACCTAGTAGTTACTCTTTAAACCACTGAAACTATGTGAGTAGTTTGCTTTTATTTCCTGCTCGTTTGTATCTTTAGGCTTAAATTAACCAGCACAAATTGATAGGTTACTGGGGTTGAAGCTCTGAAAGCATTTTCTAGGCATTTTACATCACCATATCAATCCTTAGCTAGTGGAGGAGACCATGTAGAACGGTTACAGCGCAAATTAGCATCACTACAACGCCAGATACATGAGACTGAGGAAGAATTGGAGAGAATCAGAAGGGGCCTCTAGGCTTGACGGTCTCTATCCATGAATAATGTCATTGAACGCCTTTTTTGGTTCTCATTATTTTTTTAGCTTACATTTGATAAAGCGTCTTTTTCTTTGTTGGACTGCCAACACAAGTCATTCTCTATATGCTTTTATTTAATTAATGTCACAGTGAGCTTTCTTATGTAACCCCAAAAAAATTATTACCGAGGTTAGTCTAATTTGTTTCATGAATATTCTTTACTTGTCTTGTATCTTTTGTAATTCATATTATGAGATTGATAATTTCTTACAATAATGTTCTTCCTTTTCCTTGTTTTGTTTAAACTTTGCTTTGATTGGATGATACGATGGAAAAGTGAGAGGTGAAAAGGGAAAGAAAGGAATAGAGAAAAAAACAAGAAATTAGTGAAAATACAATTTGAATTAGAAAATGAAGAAAGTTGAAATATTATAATATTATTTATTTGATTTTTTATTATTTCATTATATTCAAAATATATTTGAAATAAAAAATAAAAAATACAACTTATAAATGATTATATGATTTCTATAATCGATTATGTGATTATTTATAATGTGAAGAGAAAACAAAAGACTTAATCTATTTTGTAATTATCATTGGTTTTGTAGTTTGCATAATATTATATAGTTTGCATAATCTTTTATTGGCGCAGTAGAGTTTTGTATACAAGATCTCGCCATGTCTTGAACCATGGGAGGCTTTTTAAAAGTCCAGTACAATTATGCAACAGGTTTAGTTTAGGTATTTGACCTAGTATAACGTGGGAATTTCTTTTTCCGCTTCTATTAATATTGAAAATTCTTACTTTACTTTTAAAAACTTTTTCTATCGTTTAATCTGAAAGTTAATTGATTTTTAAATTATACAATCTGAATTAATAATTTAGAAATTAATTTTAACTTCTGAATTTTTTAATTTAAAATTAAAATTGTATTTTAAATTATATAATTTGAATTTTTTTTACGGAAAAAATAACTTTTAACTTTTTCACGCAGGAGTAAGAAAGACAATTTTTTTTTGTTTTCCTTATCCATTGAAGGTGCAGGAGGAAACCATGAGGTTGGAAAAAGAATTTGCCGTGTGATGAAAAATGAAATTGGTCAAATGAGTTACAAATGGTAGCTTTTGGTTTATGCTTGTCCGACAGTTTTAAACATTCAACCGGACATGTAGTTAGTCTTGCACCTGCTAAAACTTCTTATGGTTTCGTAGTTACCAGCTTCTTTGTGCAGAAATAAATCTGTGGCTGCTATTGCCTTGTGAATGCTACTGTGATCCTATCTATGCCTAAAATGTGATCGTATGCGTTTTTGGTTCACATTCTTTTTCAGTTTCTATTTGATAAAGCATCTATTTCTTTGTTGGGCTGCCAGCACAAGTCATTTTCTTATTTGCTGTTATGTCAGTAAACCTAAAAAATTGAAAGAAAATGGCGAGGTTATTCTGGTTTAGCAATTTATTTCATAAATATTCTTTGTATCTTTCAGATTATGTATCAGATAATTTCTTATCAATATTATTCCTTATATTATTTCAAAACTTTCCAAGAAATGGAGACATGTTAAAATGTTCAATTGTCAATGAAAAAAAACTCCACTTGTCATGGAGGAACCAAATTTCGTATACAACATCTGGCTCATGTCTTGATTCTGGAACAAAGGATGGCCTATTAAAAGCCTTACCTAATTAAGAAAGAGGTTTGGTCTTACACCAGCTTAAGTTTCTAATGGTGGTTCATAGTAAGTAGCTTACTTCTTTGTGCAGAAAATTAATTAATCTGCTGGCACTACGATGCATGAATGTTGACTCTAAAAGATAGTGTCTTTTTCTTGTAAATGTAAACATTAAAATTCACTAAGACCACAAACGTTTTCTAGATTTCCTCAAGAGGAGCCATCTAAAGATCTTGTGAAAACCAAATGCTCATCAAGACATCTAAGTCTTCCTCCAAATCTTACAAAACATTCACAAAATGGTTTTGATACTTTTAGTCATCACTACAACAAAGTATTCTTTCAAAGTACTCTAATACTTGTAAAAAATAACAATAAAAATCAACACCTCATATCAAAAGGTTGAGATGGCCGAGTTGGTCTAAGGCGCCAGATTAAGGTTCTGGTCCGAAAGGGCGTGGGTTCAAATCCCACTCTCAACACAGAATCTTTTTTCTTTCTTCAATATAAAATAATTATTTTACTGACATAAAATATGTTAATTCTCAGAATAAAAACGTATATTAAAAAAATTACTCAAAATTGGTTAAAATTGGAAAAGAAAATAAGTTTTAATAAGTGTTTTTCATAGTTTATATTATTTAATTTCATTTATAATATTTTTTAAGATAAATAAAAGTACTATAATTTACACATAATTTTTCCTTTCAATCTTCAACATATGTGAGAGAGAGACAGAAAAAAAACGTGAATATAGTGTAAATACAAGTAAATCTTAGCTAATTTAAACATTTAATGGAATTGTTCTCTAAATACCATTCATTTAATTTAAATTTCATTCTCAACTACTATTTCTTATTTTATTATATCATGTTTCAATAAAAGACACTTTGAAAAAAAGGTTTAATTTTGTTATATATATAAGATTAGAGTATGTTAGTAGTACTTTTTCTATTCGAATGAATAACTATTTTTTTACTTAAATTTGAAATCAAAAGAGAGTATAAATTACCTTATCGATAATTAATTTTTGTTTTGTTGGAAAATAGTTTGCAAGACTATAGGACTAGGATATGGTAAAAGAGCAATTAGATACCAACAAATTACAAACCAATAAATTATATATCAACAAAGTTTTATTGACTTTTACCTTTAAAAACATTATTTAATCATTAATATTAATTCATAATAATCTTAACTTAATATTTGTAAGTTTATATTATTTCCTTTCTAAATTATTTTGTATATTATAAATCTATACTCAATATATACGCTTTTTAAAATATATATATTTACAGTCACCATTAGAATTTTTTTTAGTAAACACCTTAAACTTCTAAACAATAATCCATTAAAAATGTCAAGTCATGAACTGGTGGGTACATGATAATTAAAACAGTTTGGCTTAAAGAAATATGTTTTCTTTCAAACATATTGCTATTTACACCATTTCAATGAAAGGAAAGAAGAAAAATGAAAACGTGATAACACATTAGCAACTATTGATGAAAACAATTCTTTAAACCAATTTTACCAATAAGATATTCATATTCTTAGACCTAATAATTTGTGTGAAAGTCAAAGATTCTTTCACTAGTGAAAGGTAAATCATGAATGAAACCTAAACACAATAATGACATATCCAAAGTTACATCATCATCCAATCCAAGATCTCTCAGAACAAAAAAGCGACTTTACTTTGTTAGTGTCAGACAAATATCATCACATCCTTGCCAAAACTGCAGTGCAATACTGAAATTTGATTTTGGTGAAAGTAAAGACCATAAATAGCATTATGCGTAATGACTTTAACAACTATGTTTAACAAATAAGTGATAATAACCATTTGATAATCTATCTCCTAACCACCATGCAGAGTTGATATAAAAACCACCACATCTTTCTCTTCCAGTGATGTGTCCAACTGACCACTTAGCTCCCAATCACAATCATTCACTAGGACAAGAACTCCAGGTCTCCTGCACAACAAACCACACAACCAAAATATTAACCTTGTTTAGCACTATAATGTTACACATATAATATGCATATGACAAATATTCAGTATATGTAATCTTAATTAGTTTAAGCATAAACACTCCTCTCTCCTCATGTCACAGGTGTTAATGAGAAACCTGGCTTAATTATTAAAGTAAGCTGTCTCTGAAGTTTGCAACAGTGTACACACATTAAATCATTCAGTGGGTTAAGATTATGATACCCTTCAGATTAAATTGATGATAAACATACCCTTGCTCTATTCATAAACTAACTAACTTCTTCGTATTACCAATGCTTAATTCAAATGTATTTAGATCATAAAACTTACACAGTATCTCCTTTCATGAACATCTCGGACCTCTCCTTAATCAAGTTGGTCCGTACCCAAGAAAGCAAATGTTTCATGGTTAACTGAAAAAGTATGAAGAAAATGTTAGAAGAATGAAAGAATGTTCCAATGTATCATGGTTAAAAAATATTTATAGCTGTATATAGTACCTTGTCTTCTCCATTTTGTTGCTCAATATTGACATTATGAATCTTCTTAGAGTCACAAAGAAGTTCCAATCCCCCACTGTATGTTTCAGTAATTTTATCAGATCACACAAAAACTCATGATTCTAATCTCAGATATATAATCTATATTACGATGGATTCTAGTAAGGTAGACATCCAAACACCACGATTACTATTGTGAGATTAATTTATATAGTACTCCATCAAATTACGTACTTTGCAAACATCACATTCTCTGACTTATCTACAACACCACTGTCACAATTGTCGTTGTTATCCACACACCCTTATCCACTCCCTAGAGTTTCTTTTAGTAATGCACTAACCATTATTTTGAATGCCATAAGATGATGGTGTTGATAAAGCAATCTACCCAAGAAGATCAGGCCCTTCGACAATGTTTAAACCAACATCAAAATTTCAAACAGTGATGCTGAAAAAAATACAAGTTACTGTTTACAACCCTAACAAACAAATAAAAAAAGATAAAACATACTATTTTTAAAATAACACTCAGTATCTTATAACTTACTTAATGCAAACACAATACCAACAATATATGATTTAACATTTTGAATATCTTCTCCAGTTCCCGCAATTTTTATAACACACCACTCATAACTTTTGAAAGAAGAAACTGGCATGAATTAAACAATATTCGTGACGAACTCAATGATACCAGTGAATTCTTTCAGTGTCTTGACCAATCCACTATATGTGTGGGAATGATCATCTATATAGAAGATGTCAACAGAAAGTTCTACCTAGTTCGAGAGGGAAAGGAAGTTGAGTTGAGACAAGAACAAGGTAAAACGCTTTGATAAGATTATCATTCCGCTGCACAAGGTGCACACTGTGTAGCCATGTCTAAGGTTGCATAGAATAAATAGGACCTTGAACATGAAATGTTTCCCTATGGCTTTAATAACAGAAATTTGATGAACTGAATGGGGAACATCAGTTCAATATCTGGAATCACCTTTTTGCTTTCATCTTTGAAGATTTTGACAGTTCAGAAGGATTTTATACTATGAGAATTTCTTTCCTGTTCCTTTTATGATTGTTTTTTACGCAAGAAGATGCATAAGTAATACTCATCAGTGCTCAACATAAAGAGGGAGATATGAAGTTAATCTAATGCCATGTTTGGAATAAATAAATTAACTGTACCCTCAACGAACACTTCAATTAGTCTCCCTTTGTTACATAGCACAACAATTTGCCCTGTTTTGAATTTTACAGTAGTTTGTTTGAACTTCTATAAGATTCCTTTTTTCTAGAATTATACCTACTTTTCTGAGCATGCCTCTTTGAATTAAACAGTTATGGATGTCTAAACACTAACCAAATACAACAACATATGATCAACAGAATCAAAGTACGATGTGAATAAATAAAATGAAATAGTTGCAGCAGATGGAGCGCTAAAACTTCACGCAATATTAATAATTACAAAAAAAAAAGTCTCATAAATCTCAGAGAAAAGCATAACAATTTCGCTTAAAAAGATCAGTCTCCCCATTTAAAAACTCTCTTTTTTTTCATGAAAAATAAAACCAAACTTTACTAAGAAACATAACAAGCAGTGACTTTTGGCAGATAAAACGTAGACGTACCCGAATTCAAGTGTCAGCTGCATGTTCAACAACGTTTCCTCAGAACCCTCAAAACCCTAGAGAGAGAAACAATCGAAAGAGGAGAGAGAAAGAGAGAAGCAGCACAAGCTCTTGAAATCAAACTTCGAAAGCCCTCAATTTTTATTCCTACGCAACATAAATACATGTGTAGCACAAACTCTTCACTCACTGCACATTTAAAAGCTCATCATCGAATCTCAGCCGTCCATTTTTTCTAAGACTAAACACTCTAATCCAACGGTTCAAGAGATAGAAGAGTGTACAAATCAACGGTTAAGATCAAATCGTCCATTCCCCACACGTGATCATATCGTTCCATTCCCACATGGGTTGCTCGTTTTCTCGTTTCTGATTGAAATTTTTGAAACCCATCTTTATTACAACCAATTTGCGTCGAAAGTTTAAATCTTGACGAACTGGTTCGCTTCCAATTCCTTCAGGTTTTTCAAGCGAGGTTTGGGTTTGGTCCTTTTGTATATTTTCGTGGAGTTTTTGAAGCTATGGAGGCGTACAAGAGATGGGTGAGGCAGAACAAAGAATTTGTGCACTCCTTGGAGTCTTTGGCCAATGTAAGTGTACCTTTTGAATTAAAATTTTGACAATATTGTTTTTTGTTAAATTAAATGTAATTATGCCGTTGTTATAATTTCATGAGCCGAAGTGAATTTGTGAGTTAGGTCATACTTTTGTGCTGCTTGTTACATCTCACTAATTCTGGCTAAGCAATTATAACTGCACACAAGATTTTGGGGAAAATGGTGATTCTGATATGAATTTCGTGGGTTTATTTATAATTTGGCTGTTGTTGTATCTGGTACTTTTTTTTGTGCTTTTTCACCGATGATCATGATTTGGTTGTTTCATTTGTAAAACTGAATAATTTGGGATTTTGTAATTATTAATGAAAATATATTTAGTGCGGTGGTGTTAGAAAATAAATGAAGCAGCCTGTTTTGCTGTGATTGTTGTTTTCTGTTTGTTCAAGTCTATGAAGGCACTGTGTTGAAGCATAGTTTGTAAATAGTTTATTGAGGAGTTGAAAATGTGGACAGGGATTGACATGGCTTCTTCCGGAACGGTTTTCGGAATCAGAGATTGGACCAGAAGCAGGTTTTGTGAATTTTTGTAACTTTTGGCTACTTCTTTTTAGTTTCATTACAAGCTTAGATGTCCAGTTACTTGTTCATGTTGATCTCGAAAATGCTAACTAACTAATAAAAATAAATTACTTTGCAAAGCCATGTGTATAGTTTACCTGTTGTTGGCTAATCCCTATTGCAAATTGGTGCTGTTAACTAACTAGATTATTGTTGCGATTTCAAAAGTCATGTTACTTTCTTCTAGTCTAGCTATATTTTCTTTAAAATTAAAAACTTCTAATTACCTTCTCTGTTTTTTTAATTATTTTTCTTTCCTATATTTGGCTATGATTTAGAGATTGATAGCTTATTGAGAAGATATGTGATTTCATGCAGTAACAACCATTCTGGGTATCATCACAGCTCTCAATGAACACATAATTGATACTGCTCCTAAGCAAAATATCACAGGCTCTGTTGCGCCTTATTCATTTCCTTATCCATTATGGTTATCTGCATTAAAGGATTTGGAAACATTAGTTGAAGTTGTGGCACAACATTACTATGGTGATGATAGGAAATGGAATTTCCTTGCTGTTACTGAAGCAACCAAGTAAGCAGAATAATGTAATTTAGCGTATGGCCCTTCCTAATATCCTCAGTCTATTGTTATATTTATTATATCTGTGGTCAACGATCCGTCTTCTTTGTTATCTTGTGTCACTATAAATCAGGGTACTGGTTCGGTTATCTTTATTTCATAAGAGTGGATATAAGATGCTGCTACAAGGAGGGGAAACACCTAATGATGAGGAGCATTCAGATAGTTTTACTTCACAACATATAGGCTTAAATTCCGATGGTCATCATAGACCTGGTTTTATGAAAAATAATCTTGGTGCAAACCCAATGAATCTGGAAGGAAGAGCACTATCTGCTTTAGTTAGATTTGGAGAAAAAGCCAAGGTGCTGGATCCAGTGAGGTTACACAGGGTTCAACATCCACAAGAAACTATGGAGCCTACAAGTAACTTATTTATAGAAACATTCCTAGCATTAGGTAGCAGTGTAATTGATTGTAATGCATGAGATATTCAACTAATATTTGTTTTCCCTTGCATTTTTTCAGCTTCAACAGTAGATAGACCTACACTTTTCACCATATTGTCAGAAAGGGGTTTGCGTGGGGCTCTGTTTTTGATTGGAGAGGTTCTATTTATAAGTAGACCGCTTATTTATGTTTTATTTATTCGAAAATATGGTATTCGGTCATGGACTCCTTGGTTCCTTTCACTGGCTATCGATTGCATAGGAAACAGTTTTCTTTCACTTGTTACATCATCAGTGTTTGGTGGAAAGGAGCAAATGTTTCATCTGTCGGCCCCAGAAAAGGATGAGGTTTGTGTTTCTCTAGACTGAAAAACTGTACCACATAAGATGCACTGATGCACTGAGCTTAAGCAGTCTTCTGCATCGAATCTTGGCTGTTAAATTCTGCATTCTGAACTCTTAGATCCTAGTAATATTCCACCCACTACAGAGTTAATGCTTAAATAGTTTTGCTTCAGGTTAAACGACGAAAGCTGCTGTTTGTTCTTTACCTAATGAGAGATCCATTTTTCAGCAAGTATACTAGGTAACAATGATTTACATGTTGTTCTCATATTTTCCCTTTCTTTCACATTTGCAACACCTTATTTTTTGCAACGTGCTACTTCTAAGTTAGAGAAAAGATGATACTAAAATTTTATAATGTTTTAGGCAAAGACTCCAAAGCACGGAGAAAGTTTTGGAACCTATTCCGGTCATAGGTTTTCTCACAGGTGTGCTTCATACCTTTTTTGTTTCCCTAGTTTACCTTTTATTGTATTACTTTCTTGTCATCTTAATTTCAGTTTGGTTGACTACTTTAAGTATTTGATCTGTTTTTGTAATATATGTTACAGCAAAACTTGTTGAGCTTATGATTGGAGCTCAAACTCGATATACTTACATGTCAGGATCGTGATATAAAGTCCGGAACCAACACGCAATCGCCCTTCAGGATTTTGGAAAGATAGATATTCTTAATCTTCTTCCATGCCATCTGTTTCAGATCTTTCAAATGATGAAGAGATATCAAACCAGCTACTGCTATGATTGAAAAATAACAAACCATGCAAGCTTGAATATTTCTTTTGCAAGACAATCCCAGACATAGATGGTATTAGGCTGCAAACCATTTGTGGGTCAAATTGTTTGCAAGGATGGTTTCACTATCAATAACTCAGTGTATAAGCTGGAATATTTCTTTGGGAGATTTTGTTCTACTCCTATACACAATATAGGTGGGTGAGAGACATTACACTTGTAGTTCTGAGCATCAATTGGCAAGTTATCTGATTCTTGAACTCTGGAAAACTGTATTATGGTCAAACTTGTTAAGTTTTAAGCATATCTTCCATAAGCATCCATGTATGGACAAATGTATGTTAAATTAGGCTTTTTTTTATCCCAAAAGAAGGTAAATGAATAACCATCTGAAGCAGCAATGTTGGCCAAGTTATGTATTTTTCCTTATCAGCTTGAGCTTGGAACATTCTTTTTCACATATTTTAGTGCTATCAATTCTTGTACACCATAATTATGGTTCAACGTGCAAAAATTCAGTTATACTGTTTAATGTTTTTGGTGTTACAGTGTTATGAATTTGTTCACAATTGTATCGCATTCCCTCTCATAACATTGTGGCAGTTATATACTTAATTTCACAAACTTTTAATATAATTGAAGTAACATTTCCCATTTCTTAACATTTATGGTCTAAATTATAAGTCCAATCCTTCTCATATTAACAACTATTCTTCCTGTCTTTGCTATGTTTCTCATAGCTATCTTCATTCTTGTTCCTTATTCAGCATCACTGTATGAAATAATATTCATTTAGGTTTTATTGGGTAAACAAATAAGAGAAGAAAATAACAAAAATATTTTTTTTTTCAGAAACTAAAACTAGCTTATATATGTAGTTTAATATCTGATTTTAGATAAGCTAATATAATTTTTTTTTTATAAATCAGTACAAACTAATCTAATGAAGAATTTTTTTTTTTGGAAATGAATATTGAAACATAGCTTCAATAATAAAGATTATGTTAAAAGTGATGAATTATTGACTCTTTTGTTTTAATTATAGGATGCCGATGAATAAGATTTAGATTTGAGAATATATTTTTTTCATTCTCCTTTATTAAAGAAAAGACTTGAACTTCAACCTAATATTGGCAAAGATAATTACTAATGCTTGAATTGGGTTTTCACTTTGAGATATTAGTCATAAATTTATATTGAAAAAATATCCCAGTTCACCCACAAATGACTGATTTTTTTATTGCAGTTGAGGCAATTTCTTTACCTCCTATATACTTTCTTTCTATACTTCTACAAGGAAAAAGTTGAAATTGTTATAAAAAATATTTTGGATTGTATAATTTATATCTAATCTAGAATATGCAATTCAAAACATCTTTCTGTATACTAAATTGTATTCCGATTATGTTATAGTCTTAAATATATTTTTTAATTTAGAAATATATTTTAAATTGTATAATTTAAAAATCTGAAATATTAAACATGTATTTTTCTTTATATAATTTAAAATATATTCTTAGATTATTCAATTTAAAATATATTTTCAAATACACAAATATATTCTAAATTATATAATTTAAAATATATTTTCAAATTCCAGAATGCCAAAAATATAAACTATAAGTATTTAAAATTTTTCTAACATTCTCGTAGAAATATACGAAGAAAGCATGGTATTGAGGAAGAAAGGTTGCTTCTTCCGACACCTTCATGCTTTTTTCAGACATTTCCATAAATATCGCAAAAGTACATTACATAAAAAAAAATTCTGGATTAGAATGTTCCGGTATATTTTTGGATGGGGTATTCTAGAATATCCTTTCGAAATATCCGGAATAAGTGAATATAGAATATGTATAAGAAATTATAAAACTTCTATTCTAGAAAGGTTTTTTTTGAAATATAATTGTCAAGCTTTTATTTTAGAATGCTGTTTTTCAGAATTTATATTGTGAAATAACTTCCAGAATCTATTCTGAAATTTTTTTGGAACACCTTCTTTAAAACAGTACAAGAGTAAAATTGTGATTTCACAAAATTATGGAGGTACAACAAGAAGTTATGGAGGTGCAGGAAGAAGCAGCCGGAATAAATTGTCTTAGGTAGGCCCAACTAGCCTGAGTTAGTCCAATATGAAACCTTGCTTAAAAGATTGATTCATTATATGGTAATGCAAAAACGCTGTTTTAATTCTGAAATTAACTACGAAAAAATCAATCAATCATAAAAAAAAACTTTAGTCAAAACCGTTAATTTTTAATTAATTTTTTATCAAAAGATATTTTAATTCAGGAAAAGTATTTAAATAAATGTGTAATATCAAAAGAGGTGTCAAAATAGGTCTGGCCCGATGGACTGACCCGTATAGCCTATGATTTAGGTTAGGTTAGACTTAAAAAATTGTGGCCTAGATAATTTTTTAGCCTGGCCCATTTGGTCCGATGCCCATATGGGCCAAGGCCAGGCTGATCCATAAGCTAATGGGCTGGCCCGTTTATTTTTTATATTAGATTTTTGTTTTTAATTGTTATGTTGTCATATCAAATAAAGAAACCTCAGTGTCTCAAAATCTTTGTTCTCTTCTTCATCTCTTCTCTTCTTTTCTCACTTGAGGAAGAGGATCCATTACAGTAGCTCTTTCATTTCCTCTACTGCACTGTTCTTAATTTTGCACAAACTTTCATATAAATATATTGTCTATTTATATATTATTTACTTGACAAAAATATTATATTATGGATAAGTTGGGTGCTTGACTATTTTGAAAGTACTTAATGTGTGTTCTAAGTTTGTTTTACAAGTTGTTCAAATGTAAACAGTTTTACAGAGACATTTATGTAAATATTATATATATATATATATTTATATTGTTGATAAAAAATTATATTGTAGATATATTGTAATATTTTTTCAATTTTTCATTAGGCTAAAAATGACTCGTTGACTTGTTGGCCTAACATAGAATCAGACTAAGCTAAAAATTGTGGTTCATTTTAAAATATAAATCAGACTAGATTATCAGATTTTTTTAACTCAGCCCGTAGAGTCAGGCCACGCTGGGCCGAGCCGTCCGTTTTCACTGCTCTAAATATCAAACTCACACCCCTATTCCTTAAGTGGGTGAAATTCAAATATAACGTACTTTTTTAATTCTCCATTTAAGTTATCTTTAAATATGAGATATTAATGAATCTGTATCACATTTTTTTTAATTTCTAAACTGGGTCCACACTTAAATGAAGAAAATACATACTTATAATTATAGATTGAAAATTTAAAGAGATTTCAATACCTTCACACATGCCACACACACGTGTAAGGCATGGTGTCACAAATTAATTAACAAATATAAATCTCCAACTTTTGTTTTCATTCTTACCATTATCAATTTAAATGAGTCAAATCTACAGTTACTATATGAAGGCATAAAATTTAATAATAATATTTTCAGCATTCATTTGGGTTTAAAGCAATGTATCAATATTTAAGAAGATTAAATAAAAGCAGACAAAACAGAATTCAACTTGGCAAGTAGTTTGATGCAGAGAAGAAGAGAAGAAGGAGAAAAACTTTTCTTTCCTACCTAATCTTCTTAATATTAATATGCATTTGTATATAATCAACTAAAATTTGAAATTAATATTAAAATTGATGTAATCTTATTTCTTACTGTTATATCCCAAAATAGTTCATTCTGTATAAATAAATGAATTATTTAATTTGATATATTGATGTAGCAATTAATCATCTTAGGTTTAAATAATATAAGAGTTAATTTATCTAGTAAAGAATATTATGTTGTAGTTTACTGTGTGCAAAATCTTTTTGATTGAGAGATTTTTATAATGTTATTAAGAATAAATAAGGGCATATCTCTTAGAAGAATTATATATAGACTTATAAGTTTAAGATTTTAATTTTGTAAGACTTATACATTGACATTATAATAAAATTCAAAGTATTAGTTGTAAAAATAAGAAATTATTTTGTTGTATTAAAAGTAATTTGTGCATTAAAAATTTAAATTAAAATATAAATAATATATTATTAAATAAAATTTTATAAAATTATTATATAAAAGAAAAATAAGTAAAAAATCTTAAAAAATTATATGACATAGTAAATTAAAACTTTAACACTTATAATATAATTAACATGAGTGCATAAAAGTAATTGTAGAAGATAAAATCATCTTAAATGTCAAATATTTAAAAAAAATGATATTTTGAGAACTAATATAATTTTACAACATTATTAAGAAATAGTATTTAACAACAAAAATTATTATTTCAATTTTTATAGTGAAGCATATAACATCCAAAACAATTGTAAACTAGTTATAATTTTGTTTAAGTTAATAACATATAGACACTTAAATAAAATAGAAAAATAATTTATAAATATTTAAAATATTTATTTACACTAAGTAAAATAAAAATTATAAATTTATAAAATATATGATCATAGGAGAAAATATAAAAAATAAATTTTTAATAAATATATGTGAAATAAAGGGTATTAAATAAAATATAAGTATTGATGGGAAAATTAGTGATTTGTTTGTGTGATGGGAATTGATGAATGACCAACAAGCATGGTGGATGAAGAAGCTAAGAAGGGCCCCCTATCCCAAACAAATGAGAAAACCCCATTCTCATCCAATGGAATAGTTCTTCCCACCATGCACAATAAATAACACACCATCTACACTCAATTCAAATTACACACTATTACCTCATTAGGAGTAGCCAAAAGTTGGTACCATAATAAACAATAAACAATCCATCACCAAAATTATCAATACAAAAAAAGAAACACTTGTGAGAGGTGAGAGTTGTGAGAGGTGAGAGTTGTGAGAGGTGAGAGGAGAGAGGGAGTGCCCCACACCATAGGACCCACCTCCAAAGGTCCCCCCATCCACAACCCAAGACAAGAGTTTCTCCATTCAAATAAACTAAAAGTCTTTTTAATGTTATGAACTTTATTTAATGCTATGAACTTTATTTAAGGCTTTCAATTACAAAAATTAAAAGATAAAATTTATCCAAGCAAAATCTAGTTAGTAAAATTATAAAACTAAATTTTTCATGAGAATTATTATTTGAGACATGTTTAAATGTTAATAAACTCTTGACTTATTTATATAAAAAAAATGTCAAAAAGAAGAAAGAAGAAAAAGAAGAAAGCATGGGTGGGGGTGAATAGAGAAATTGGCACTAGAGGGTCCCAAGAGGAGTGGTAGGGTGAGGGAGGTGTGAGAATGGTGGGTCCCACAGAGGGGCCACCACTATTTTTCTCCCATTGTGGTCCACTTTCAAAGTGAGGGGATGGGCCTATTGGGTTGGGGTTGGGGGTGGGGGGCCCACGTGGGGAAGGGGGACCGATGGATTGGGGGTTGGGTGGGTCCCACAGGGGGGCAGTGTAGGTACAGAAGCAGTGGGCAGGCATTGACACGCAGAGAGTGATTTGGAAGATAAAGTGGGTCTCTCTCTCTCTCTCTCTGTCTGTGTGGGCGGTGGGCCACCATCTCAGCGTGCGCACCGCTCCCTGTTGCCGCCACCACACACTCCTTCTTTCTCAGGGCCCTCAAAACACCCTCTCTGGCCCCCCAAAACCTCCATGCACAAATATATATATATATATATATATATATATATATATATATATATATATATTATTATATTATTACCATTCATGTAATTTTTTGAATAGAAAAATATATTTTATTTTTATCATTTTCGTTTTATTTAATTAAGATATTTTGATGTGTTTAAATTTCTTCTAAGAGATACGTTTTAAAGTTATGATTTGAATATAATCCTATAGTAAAGATATATAAGAGAATTAATAAATTAAATAATAAAAAATTTAAAAATTATGGATAGAGCCTGAGTTTGAAAGGAATAATTATTATAAATAGAGAATATAATACTTAAAAGTTAAGTGAAAGGTTTTTTTAGGTTGTTAAAATGGAGATTACTATATATGTGACCTATTGTTTTAGTCAGGTCGAGTTCTGTAGTTTAAATAAAGAAAATATTTTGTTTATATAATTTACAGTTAAGCTGATTATAATAAGTTAATAGGATTATCAATTTATTTTTTTATATTACTTTTTTTAATGTTTAGTTTGTTTTAATTGTATGTATTATGTCATGAAGATAAAAAATATTAATAGAATTATTTTAAATAATATTAAATTAAAATGTATAATATTTTATATTATATTTGGTTATAAATATTAAACTTTTTAGTATAATGATATACTGTAATTTTGTTTTATGAATGTGTAACATTTTTTATTTTTAGTTAGATAAAAGATAACCTGTCGTATGTGAATTTAATATAAGATTAAACTAAATAAAAATTGTCATTTATTTTAAAGTATATCTAGATTAAACTGTTTGATATTTTTTTTCATTTTGTTTATAGGGTAACCAAGTTGGATCTTCCTTTTTACCATTCTAGATATTTTGAAATGTATTTTTTATTTTTTTAACTATGCAAGTGATGGTTTTGGTCTATTTTTGGCATTGAATTTAATTAGGATGGTACTCCTAGCTAGCAGCCATATTGTGACTTTTTTTAGGCTTCTTAATTACCAGCAACTGTGTGGTATAATAGCCATGAGAATGAGAGGTGAACACTGTATTTATATCACCCCTGTTTGGGAATTCTGCTTCTTCTTTTTTTGCCACAAAATATAGTTTTGTTTTGTGTTCATTAAAATAGTGGGTCGTTCATGTTGCTGGTTTTTATTATGGGATTATTTATTAATGTTACTATAAGTTTGTGGAGTTTAAAGAGGATACCATTTTCATCTTCTCAGCATAGTACTACTAATATTTCTGTCGGTAAACTAGCTAGCCTTTTTAACCAAAATAAAAGGAAACAAATTTGTTTCCTGTGTGAATATTTATACGTTTTCGTCAATATTGAAAATTATTTTGTCAAACAACATTAGAAAATGGGATAAAATTTTGATTAAGAATGGAAAAAAAAAAAGCAAAGAAAAGAAAACACTGGTGAGGGTGGGTTTTCTAAAAATGAAAAAGAGAGTTAGAATTTATTCATCATAATGTGGTGGCATGCTTCTTGATTCTTAAGTGAGTGAGTAGTCCTTATCAATTTATTTCATCCTATAACTATCATTAAATACTATAGATTTTATGGTTTTATTTTTTCTGAATATGAAAAGCTTTACCCTAATGGGTGTTTAGAGGACTTTTTGTCCTTCAAAGTTAAACCCCTTACCACGTTCAACTTGAATAATTGTAAAAGTATATATTGAGTATAAAGTGTAGTAAAAAAAACATGAAAAAAATGAAAAAGAAAGTGCTTGAAAGATTGGGTGAGGTGAGAGACCCACACGCCCTGAACCATTCACTATTTCACACGTCCTATGATGTATGTTTGTGTGTGTATCTATCCTCTTCCACTGTTCTTCAAAACAAACATGCATGAAGCACACGCTCCATGCTATTGACTTTCCATTTCAAGTCTTCGTCATTGCACACTGTCTCTCATTATTCTTCTTCTCCTTCTTCTTCTTATTATTATTATTATCATCATTTTTCTTTGTGCTTTTTTGTTTTGTTTCACTGAATATAATTGTTTGACACAAACTTTCTGAGCCTAAAAGTGCACCCATATGCTAGCTGCTCATTGTTACATTATATCTTTCCTCTTTCCTCCTCATCTTAATCCAAAGGTAACATCGTTTTCCCCCCCACTTTTTGTGTTCTTTCATGGAGAATTTTGAGCTTCGTGTTCATGTAATATATAGTTTTTTAAGCTTTGGCATAAATGTGTGCTCTTGTTGGCCATGAAATGCATGATTAAATAATGCATTAACACCTTTAAACTAGTGGGTATGGGCAATGTGGCTTCTTTTAAGGTGTTGGGTCGTACGTGTAATGTAACGTGTAAGGTGTCTTATTCCAAATCAGTTTTAAAATGGTATTGCGAGTTACCTCTTACAAACAAAACTATCCTTTGCATGCAAATGTTGTTTATTCAAAACAATTCCAACTTGCCCGGGATCAATTATCTCTCTCCTCTGGTCTACCTTTACCATTTTAACTCCCTTTTTCTAATATATATGCACTCACTCCACCTTTTATCTCACTTTCATATTTATCATCTCGTTATTGTTTTTCTACCTAGAAAACAAATAAGAGTAGTTTTGTGAAGAATAAAAAAAATAGGTTAAAGATTAGAAAGGGAAAAGCTAAAGAGAAAATGAGGAAAACAGAATTTATTTAGCGAAAAAAGAATCATTTTCCTTATCCTGAAGTAGTTGAGGGCATCATGGATTCATGATGCGAGAATCTTATCAAGTTCACTTCCATTCTTCCATTCCAAATTTCTTTTTCTTCTTTTCAATGGCTTCCATCTTTTAACGTTTTTTGCAGTTGCCAAATAAGTGAATGAATTGACCAAAACTCCCCTACCCCAATCGCCAGCATGGGCCCCATCACGTGCAGTATTACTCCTGCTCTCCACGCCTCCATCAACCATCACCGTAGATTTATTTCCATCTTCAAGATGGTGAACACAACCCGGGCCCCCACCACCCTCTCATTCTCATTTCCCAGCTCCTTCTTCACTATATATAGTTTTATTCTCACTACCACTCTCATTCTAACCAAACTCAAACACCCTCTTCTATCTTATTCGGCATCCTTAAACACTTGTTTCTTCTTCTTCTTCTTCTTCCTGTTGTTACGTACGTTGTTGTTCTTGTTGGTGTTAAGACATGGGTGATGAATCTTCTGGAGACGTTGATCTAAGGTTGGGAGAGCCTAAGGGGCCGAAAGTGGAGCCCGAGACGGAGGAGGGTTCCGCGATACGTGTGATGCCGGTGGCTGTGCACGTGCCGCCAGGGATGTCCATGTCCATGTCCAAGGCCCTCGCCCAAGCCCAGGCCCAACCACAGAAGCGGGCCTCCACCAAAGACCGTCACACCAAAGTCGAGGGGAGAGGCAGGAGGATCCGAATGCCCGCCACGTGTGCGGCGCGGATCTTCCAACTCACCCGAGAACTCGGCCACAAGTCTGACGGCGAAACCATCCGCTGGCTCCTCGAACACGCCGAGCCCGCCATCATCGCCGCCACCGGCACCGGCACCGTTCCTGCCATCGCCATGTCCGTCAACGGTACGCTCAAGATTCCGACCACATCTCCCTCCGACCCGGAACCCGGAGACCCGCCCGAGAGGAAGAAGCGCAAGCGACCCGCCAACAGCGCCTACGTGGACGTAAACGAGGGCGCCGTTTCAGTTCCCGCCGGCCTCGCGATCTCGAAGAAACAAAACGCGACGACGACGACGACAGCCACCCCAACGACTACGACGACAATTCCGCAACACACCGCGATTCCCTTGCCCCAGGGCGTGGTCCCCGTGTGGGCCGTGCCTTCAAACGCCATGGTTCCCACTGCAGGCGCGTTCTTCGTCGTCCCCCAAACGGCGTCTTTTCAGCACCAGCCGCAGTTTTTCACCATAGCACGACCTATCTCCGCGTTTGTCTCCTCCATGGTCACACCTGTTCAACTCCAGCCAACCTCCGCATCCTCTCCCGCAAACGCTAACCCTTCCTCTACCGCGCCGTCGTCGAAGTCGCCAGCTAGAGCCACAGTCATGGCTCCAACCACCACCACCACCACAACACACATGCTGAGAGATTTCTCATTGGAGATTTACGACAAGCAAGAGTTGCAGTTCATGTCGCGCGCGTCTTCCAAGCATTGAGAGAAGAATGAGATGAGAGTTGAATCTGGTTTCCGCGTTAAACGACGTCGTTAAGAGAGAGATGAAGAGCACGTGCGCACGTGATGCCGGATTAAAAATGGTGGGGACCACGTGCATTGATGTGGGTCACCACGAAAAGTGGAGGGTATGGTGGGGGACCCGGTGGGGTAACACAAAACTAGTACCACAAGTTCAGAACTACTAGTACTCTAGGGAGGGTATTTTTTTTTTCATATTTCCAAAATAATGTTAATAATGATAATAAGTAGAATAAATTTTACATTTTAATTTCTGTGTCTTTATTCAAAATAATTTAATTTTAGAAATATTTATGTTAGACTTATATACCAAGATAATTATTGATTAAAAGAATAATTTAAATTGAATACGTATATCATAGAGAATTTTAGTTAAAGAATTATGTAAAAAGTGTTTTTGAATGGTATTTGATTTGTTTGTTGGTGAGGGTGGGTGGGTCCACCTAATGGGGTGGTCATGTGAGGGTAGGTGCGGGACCCAAAAGGGTAGGATTGTGAGAGCAATGGGTGGACCCTACGGGACCGTTTACGCACCGTTCTCGAGCCGGCCTCTCGAAAGTGGTCCCTCCTGGTGCGAGAGAGTCCAGAAGGATACGTGTCGCACTCTGCTTAGTCGACAGGTGGGGCACCACTTTTACCCTTCGACACGTGGGGGTTTTGTCGGTCCCACTTTGCTGGACACAAACCACTTTATTGGTATTGGTTTGCTTGGTCCGAAGAAAACGTGAAACAAGATTAACACAAAGAAGCAGAGAGAGCGAAACAATGAATGGTATCTGATGCGTGAAATCTTCTTCTTATTATTTATTATTTTTCTTGGTTAACTTTATAGATAAATTGCAAGTATCAAAGATTTCTTCTTCTTTCTGGTGTTGTTATGTTATGCTATGTAAATTATTTGAGTGCTCTTTTACAACAACGAAGATTTGCAATAAATGAATACGTTTTGTTAAGTTCCTTTCTCGTATTTGATTTTGAGAAATTTCTAGGGTTTGACAAAGATACATGGAATTCGAAAATACATTTTCTTTAAAAGAGTTTAGAAAAGAGTTTTGTCGTATTAGAATTGAGTAGAGATGGAATATGATGTGCTTTTCTAGTTATGGTTTTTCCCGATGTTACTATTGTAGTAGTGTTGTAGATAGAATTTTCAACTCAACTTCAAATGTCAACGTTCTCATCTTCAATTCAACCCTTGACATACAATGTATTCTCTTACCATTGTTCAAACATCATCTTAATTTTGGATTAAGAACCTTTGCTCATCAGAGAAAACAAACAGAGATGTTTGTTTACACAAGTCTAACTTCAATTGTTTCTTTTAGACAGAGACAGAGAAACAAACAGAATTTTATTACAATTTTTTTTTTCATAAATGGAGGTACTTAAATTAATGATAATACAGATAATACATACAAAATACAAACTGATATGTTTTCTTCTTTCACCGCTGATATTTAGAGTGAAGAACCTAGAATATTTTTTTTATTTTTTGTAAAAGGTACCATATTTATAGTTCATTATACTTTTCTTTTGATCTCTATGTATGTGATTATATGAATAAGAAAAAGATGTATTATTTACAACATATTTTTAGAATAAATTATGCTCCATTTTTCTTCTTCTCTGATTTTGTCTAATATTTATATTTTTGGATCTATACAGATTTATTATTTATTTTTATAATATTAAATCAAATACTCATCTTTTATCTAGGTTAACTTCCTTGACTATTTCCAAACTAGTGCATCACATATTTTTATGAGAATAATTGTTTTAAATATTATAATTTAGTTTATTTATATCATTAGATAAATATGTCATTTTCATAACAGTTTTTTGTGTCATTAATTTTATTTTTATTAAATTAATATAATTTCATCATCCTAAAATCTTTCTATTTCAACATATCCTCCAACTTTTTAAAGTGAACTCATAAATGTGCATGTTTCCTTCTTGTCTTTGTAACAGCATTTTTTTTTGTATTTTTTTACCTCGTGATTTTTTTTGTCTTATTTATTTATTTACTTATTTATCATTTTATGTAAATATTATAAAAAGCACATGTCGTGTAAGTAAATATATTTCTTTTAGAAAAAATAATATCGAAGCAATAATTTGGTTAAATTTATGTCATGATATATTTTTTTATATATCATTATCCAATTATAAATTATCATAATGATAAATTTATTACTTATTATAATAATTATTTAAAATTTATATTTAAGATAATTTCAGATTAATAAATAATATAAAAATTACACTAATAATTATAAAAATTAAACTCTTCAAAATAAAATAAATTTTATGTATTTAATGCCTATTTATAATAACTTAAGTTTTAAGACTTTTTTAAATTCTTAAAAGAATGAGTGAAAAATGTAATTATTTTTTTAAAAAATAAATTAAACTAAGAATATCTAAGTTCAATAATAAGATATAAACAGATGAATTTTGTCTTGGTTTCAATTTGTATGAAATAACATGAGTATTAAATTTTTTTTTAACAAGAGAATCATAATTTAAGTTTTGGTGCCTTTTGTTATATGAAATTGAGTGGGAAAGATGGTTTGTGCACTAGGCAACATGTATAAAAATAACAATAGCAATAACAGAAAAAAGCTCACTGTTTCATCCATTATAACATTTTTTTTCATTCTTAACATTTTAATTGGATATCATATCTTTCCTCCATTTTTACCCTAAATTTAATTAAACTCTATTTAAGGATTAATTATGCATCAAACTCTTCATAATCCACACTCTTTTGTTTCTTTACTTAGACCCACAGAAAGGGATTATCTTTCACAGTGCTTTAAGAAAAAAAGTTCAAAAAGTAGATTTCTTTACTATCAAGTTTTTTTTTTTTTCAAAAGAAGATCAGTAACAGTGACAGAAAATAGCATAATAATCAAGTAATGATAAGCATGAATAAGTACCACACATTGTGGATCTTGTTGCAGTAACTAAATGTTGATTTTTAGAACACTAAGTAATGTAACGTTAAATTTTATATAATTATTTATCACACTGATTATTCCTTCTGAATTGAAAATTTTGTAAGATCCATTCACATCTTTTATATTATATTAACCATAAATATGTTGAGGCAACACTAAAATGTTATGGCAAGACACCTCAAAGTTGTGGATTAACTTCAGAATTTAGTGAAAGAAAATAAACAAAAAAATCTTTTAGAAAAAGAAGAAGAAACTTTATGAACGTGATTTTCTACTCTCTTCTATGTCTTTTTCCATGATTAAAAAAGACGAAGGTGGGAAGAAAAATAGTAAAAGAAAATTTATCCTTCTTTCATTCTATAAAAATTTCCATAATTTTAATAAGTTTTTTATTTATTTTCAATTCTAATATAATGATTCATTTTAAATCAACTTTAAGTATTTAAACAATATATTTTTAGCTTCTTAATTATTTATTAAAATTATATTTAATTAAAATTATATTTAATTTTTGGAAGAAAATTTTAGATTTATTTTACAGTTATATTTTATAAATTAATATAAATGATTATTGATAATATGTCAATTTTTTTATGTTTTTATTTTTTTTTTCGTAATTTCTTACTTTACTATTATTAGTATTTTAAGTGTATTTCACTTTTTTTCCTTTTTTTCCTTCTCATTTCTTTTTTTTTAAAAAAATATTTTTATTAATCGAAAATCTTTTACATTAATTTATAAAATATAAAGATAAAATATGTCAAACTTTTTGTACAAAAACAAAACACATTTTTTACAAATATAATTAATCCAGTATTAAATAACAAAACAAACTTAGAGTCAAATTTATAGATGAAATAAATCATATATAAAAACTTTTCATTCTTTACAAAACAATACTATATTTTTTATGTACTTTTTATTTATTTTAATTTCTTTTAATTTGAATACAGATTTTTAAATTAGATGTCCTATATCTAATAAAAAAATTATATATATATATGTGAAATAAATAATTTTTATATTATATATTTTTAAAAGAACATGTTTTAAGTTAATCTTTTCCTTATTTTTGATTCACATCTTTTTCCAAGAGAGCAGGAAAATGAAAAAAAGAGAGTAAAACTTCCTTTTTGTCACTATTTTAACCTCTTTCCATTTAATAGAAGATTTAGAAAAAAAAAGGTATATTATTGACTAAATTATTCTCTTTACGTTTTAATTCAATTAACCTTTTATTTTTAGTTATATATTTAATAAAAACAATAATATAATAGTGAAATTGTGTTTTTATTCTTAAATAAAACAAGGGAACCATTATTTTCCTTTTCTTCCCTTAGCCAAAGCAAATATCCAATATTTGCAATCTTCTTTCTTCTCCCTATTAGTTCTCACAAACACTAGGAAACATTACAAAAAGAATTCCCATTAATTAACGATTTAGTATTGAACTAACTTCTACTAACTAATATAGTTTTATCTAACAAAATTAAATTATTAATGCAAATATTATGAATTCATATTAATATTATGATACACTAACACAATTCCGTCAATATAAAATATTGATTTAAATAGCACATCAATTATTAAAATGTATACTACTAGTACCAACTTTCAAAGATTATATTAAAATAATTGTTTTGGCCAGATCCTACAATAATGAATATATTCTGTCGTTTGACAATATTTATTTGATTGTAATTTTTTTTGTATTTTCTATTAATAAGAAATTGTCATAAATATAATTTTAAGTGATTTAGATAAAAATTAACAAATTTATTGTAATATATATAGTGGAGGGGGGGGGGGGGTCCCAGTGAGCTAACACCAAAGAGTACGTACCTTGTGGTCCATCCACGACCTCTCTTTCTCTGTTTCAAAATGATTGACATCTCATTGAGGGCACATTCCGAGTCTCACTTTCTTACGTTAATGCACGGACCATAATAAAATAAAAATATATCTATATTAAAATTGATAAAAAAATGAAATCAATAATATAAATATGGATATAAATCACAATAATTTGTGATATAATATTAAGGTATTCATTAAATATACTTTTAACATGATCATAATAGTTGACAATTAAAGCTTTGCTATTTTTTTTAATTATTTATAAATGATTATTCAAGAACAAAATCTTTTAGGTTTTTAAATAGATAAGTTTTGTTGAAGGAATAAAAATACTAGCCCACTGAATCTATATAACATGTCAAATTACTTATAATTTATTCTCTTACATAAAATTGAGTACTTTTTAATTAAGACTATCTTCAACTAGTTGGACCTAATTACACCTAATTTTAACTACCATATGATATTTCTTTAATTCAATTCAACTTTTCAATGCTAAATGTTTCTAGTTTAAATATTACTATAGTTTCATTTATCCTCAATTTCATTCTTCTTTTTTTACATATTATATCATATTATAAATTATTTAAAAGTTCACACACAAAATATATAAATTTATCATATTCATTACTTTTAACAATTTAACATCTTATTTCTACATTATATTATATATTTGTAAGGAATAATAGTTATATTCCAAACATAAAATTATTATCACAAATGTCTTAAAAAACATAAACTCATATACTCTATATTATCCATATAAAAACTCAGAATATTTTAAATATTTTTTAATAAAATATTTTTTTTATAAAATTAAAATAATTATAACCAAATTATTTTTATAACTAGTTTATCTTATATTCAGAACTTCTTTAACCAAACTTAAATTTTGAACTTCATTACTTTAAAAAAAACTAAACTTATATAAACATTCTTATCAACAATTTAAACATATCATTATGAGTAGTGATAGACATATATCATAAAGTGTTCATACACTATTTTTATGCTACACTACTACAAAAATCGGAATCCACGTCGGTTCTGGGGATGATTTCACGACGGTCCCAAAACCGACGTTGAAAGAGGCGACGTTAAAAGTAAAACTTTCAACGTCGGTTCAATTTGGACCGACGTTGAAAATTGAGGACTTTTCAACGTCGGTTATGTCGTTAACCGACGTGGAAAGTTGCTCAGACTTTCCACGTCGGCTAACTACATAACCGACGTTGAAAAGTCTCACTTTCAACGTCGGTCCAAATTGAACCGACGTTGAAAGTTTCTCCCATTTTTCAATACAGTTTCTAATTTTCTCATTTACCCTAAATTTTAGTACCTGCATATCAAATAAAGGTCCAAGCAAAGCAAGCAAACAATTTGAAAAAGCTAAATTTGAAATGATTTATATATATTGAATAATTATTTAAATTTGATCTATTTACAATTGTATAAATAAAATTACAATAAAAGTACTCCTATTGTTCCCTATTTCTAATTTCTAAAAACTTTTGTGCCCACTTTTGTCGAACTTGGTCGATAGACTACGTGGGCAAGGGTTGAGTATCGGTGAATACCGGAACAAAATGAAAGTATGTTAGGTATCACAAGTAGGAAACTTTACCAATACTTGTTTTGGAGGAATAGGGTTTTGGAGGACTAACCTGTCTCCAAGTATCTCCGATATTCCCAAAACTATAAGCCACATCCAATACATTACGTAGTAGCCACATTCGTAGCTACCCGTTTGTCTATTAACCTATAATGAATTGAACAAGTCATTAATTCTGAAAAATACATATTCAATATTCATTAGAGAATTAAAAGTAACCTTACATGTAGGATTTCCCAATGTGGGTTAGTGGCTTTGCTGATGTGCATTCCATCAATGGTACTGCACACCTTAATAGCACTGCTGAGAAGTTATTAGTCAATATATGAACACTACTTATATTTGAAAACACAAACTTAAAAATACTTACCTATTCAAAATGTTCTTTAAATCAGTATCTGGTTTTTTATTCAAAGAACAAAACCAGTATACAGTCTTCTCTGGACGACTGATGAGGAAGAGTTGCCAATGATGCCTTGAAAAATAAAATGTTTAGAATATAATTCAATCACAATAAAAACAATAATGAACTTATATTGACTTACTGGAATAAATATGCTCCAAGATATATCTGCCTTTTAGAGGTGAGGATCCAATTTTGGATATATCTTTGGACTTCCTCCCTTCTATTTCCAGCTGCTTGGATTGACTGAGGCTCAAAAACCCAACGGACAAAGTATCTTCTTTGCTTCATACATACGGTTAGGCAATGTGTTTTCATCTGGAAGCATCTCTTTCAAAAGTTCTAACAATTCATTGAAACTTTTATCACTCCAACCAAACTTTGCCTTCAAATTCACCAATCTTAATACAGAAGACAATCGTGTGAAAGTTGTACACCCAGGATACAAAGCCGTCTCTGAATCGCTCTTCAATTTATCATATACAGGTGCATGTGCTTGAAGAAAGCTTTCCTGACCCACATCACGAAGCATATCCTCTATTCGATCTTCCATACACACATCCTCCTCCTCCACAGTTTGTGATACTACAGGAATATCAATAAGTTCACCGTGCCATATCCATGTAGTATAATTTTTCATGATACCCTCACAGATTAGATGTTCTCGTATTATATCTACGGTTTGAACTCTTCCATTAACACACTTAACACAGGGACAATAAAATTTTCCATTCATCTTTAGACCATTTCGTTCAACAGAAACTCAAAAATTGTTCAACTCCATTCTCATACTCTTCCGATATACGACTTGCATTCATCCAACTTCGATTCATTTTCGGATTTTAGACTACAATTAAGAGTTAATAAAAAACGTATCGGTCATCAATGAATTTAGTATCATTGATTACTATAATCAAAATTATCATTTAGTACAGTTTGCTCTATAAGAGAGACAAACTCATTCTAACGAAATTTCATACAAAATCAAATACATAAACAACATCAAATAAAGCTCCACACGATCGGATCATCGAACAATCATCTACAGGCATTTAATAACCTAATCATACAAACACTATAACATTATTTAGTACAGTTTACTAGAGACAAACTCATTCTAACGAAATTTCGACAGAGTTTTCTCCGTAATTTGACTAAACCCAAATTTTTACACAACATCAAATACATAAACAACATCAAATAAAGCCCCACGGCACGACCAGATCATCGGAACAATCATGTACGGACATTTCAATAACCTAATCATACAAACAATATCTACAAAACAAAAAACAATAAAAAATAAAAACACACTAACCTAGCGATGAGCAGCTGCACGGAGGCGGTGGCGGCAGTCGCGAGCAGTGGCGTACACTGGCGCGTGAACGCAGCGGCACCAGCACGGCAGCTGGCGCGAGGCGGCAGCAGCGAGGAGGCGGCACTGCCGTCGCGAGGCGGCAACGTAGCGGAGGCGGCACAGCGCCGAGGCGGCAGCGGATTCAGCGCAGCCCTTCAACGTCGCAGCGGTGCAGGCAGATGCGGCGGCACCGATGGCTGGCGACGGCACCGGCGGCAAGGTCCACGGCAACTGCAGATGGAATGGAACGGAACGGCAGCGGCGGCTGGACTGTGCGAAAAGACGAAGAAGACGAAGACGCGAAGAACGAAAAGTGAGAAAGAAAGGGGGGAACGCGAATATAAAAAAGAGATTCTACGTCGGTTCTGGGAAGAACCGACGTAGAATGTGTTTAAACAACACATTCCACGTCGGTTACTACACAACCGACGTTGAATGTGAGACATTCTACGTCGGTTGTGTAGTAACCGACGTGGAATGTGTTGTTTAAACACATTCAACGTCGGTTCTTCCCAGAACCGACGTTAAATCTCCCGTAACATACATTCTACGTCGTTTTTGGTTTAACCGACGTAAAGAGCCGACGTTAATTCCTCTTTCTGTAGTAGTGCTACTTTATTAATATTTTATAATTAATTTATTATACGTTTAATAAAATCATATAAATTCATTTGATATAAATAAAGTGTAGATATACTGCATGTCACGTTGCATGGTATATTTATCATTTTCTTATTATTATACTTCTCATAAACTATCACATATTCATCTTTATCTTCAAAACTCTCTTTCACACACAAAGGTCTAATTTTAAACATGCAAACCTTCCTATAAAATTAACTAAAAAAGACAAAAAAATCCTTATTAAAAAACAACTTCTAATCATATAAAAGTGTTATATTTTCCTTCAAAATATATAAGGTAGACTCAGAATTGTGAAAAGATAATAATTATTTTAAATTATAAAAAGATAATAATTATTTTAGAAATACAAAAAGAAAATAAATAAAAAATATTTTAAAATATATAATTTTTGTAAAATAAAATTTAAATATAATTATTTTTTTTCTATTTGTAAATTTTGTACCTTAAATAATAAAATATATTTCATCTCATTTAAAATCATTCTACGTCCTTTTATAATCATCAATTTTATAAATATAAATTTGATTCATTAAACATTTATCACTATAAGTATGACAGATAAATAAAAGAATAAAAATATTACCATTAAAATAATACTTATACATGACATAAATTATACAAATTGACATGTTTGTTTGGTTTTAAAAAAATAAATGATTCTAGGTTTAGTAAATATAGATATATTTTTCATCTTCATCTATAATGAATATTTTTATTTTATTTTTATTTTCATTTCAGAAACAACCACGTATGATTGACCCATGTATAATTAGTAAATATGTAAAAGAAAATCTAACTTGTAAGAAAATTATTGGTAAGTTGTGTCACTGCATTGCAGCAGAACCAAAACATGGATTTTTTATAATCTCAACCGGTTCCTCCTATTGGATTAGTGAACCGATATAATAACTTAAACTTAATAAAGAAAATCATAAAATTAATTTAAAAAATATTAAAAGTTCCATTCAATTTCTCTCTTAATCTATTCAATATTCGGTTTGCTTTTGAAAACATTATATTCCTCTTCTGTTTTCTTTTCTTCACAACAAATAAGAATGGAAATAAAGTAAATATTAAATAATAAAGTGATATTTTTTATAATTCACGCTATTAAGTCTATCATGTGTTTTTTTTATTTCATCTTATAGATTATCACCTAAATAGTTCATTTAGAATATTATAACAGTGTGAATATATATATATATATATATATATATATATATATATATATATATATATATATATATATATATATATATATATATTAGTAACACATTTCTTAGTAGAGTATCTACTTACTGATTATCAGTATGACTCCCTTGATGGACATGTATATGATTTTTCATTATTTAGTGATATACTAGAGGAGTATTCAACATCTTCAAATGAGTTAGAAGTGTTTAGTGTATCCTCGTGAGACTAGTTATATCTTTATGTATATATTAATTTAGGTTTTGGGTATGCGAGAGATTTCTTTTTAAGACTACTCTTGGAATATTTTATTGTATAAAGAGACAGGATAGATAGGTCTTTTGGATGTACTTTTGACTATTCTCCATTATGTAAAGTGTAGGTTAAGAACGATGTGTATTTTACTTTGGCTAACTTGGTGTAAAACTTAAACTGATGAATATATAAATATATGAATATGTTGCAGTTTATACCAAATTTTATTTACATGTTTTAATTTAAATATATACATATATATAATTTGTGAGAAAATTTATATTTTTTTTGTAATTATAATTAAGGTAGTTTAATGTAACGAGGGGTTACAGTGGAGACAAAGACAATGGTGCCCACGGCGGTGTCGGCAAAGAAGCAGAGGAAAAAGTACAGGAAGGGGGTGGACTACATTGGAGACAATGACTCCAATAATAATGGCAGTGTAGTAACAGACATGGAAGTGAACCAACAACAAACGCGGGAGGAGTAGACGTAGAAGGGAGTAGACAAAGTTGCGAGCTAAAGGAAGATGGAAAATTACAATTTTATCCTTCTGTAATAATTAAAAATAAATATAATGACATGAAAAGTAAGAATATAGGTGTCAAAGAGTGAATGGTAAAAGACATAAAGGGTTTTGAAACATGTTTTTTACAACATGCACCGTAACATTCACCATTTCCTTTTGCAGGTAAATCTATATATCACAAAAATGTCATAATTGGATAAGACATTGTTGGAGCACTAGACACTCTAGCACCCTTAGACTCTTGACTTAGAGATGTTTTGATGATAACAAACACAAATGTATATGTACCATAATCATCTTACATGTGGCTCCATGGCGATGTGACGGAGACAATAGTGCCCATGGCGGTGTTGGCAAGGAAGTAGACGAAAAAGTACATGAAGGAGGTGGACTATAGTGGATACAATGACTCCAATAATAGTGGCGACGTAGTAACAGATGTGGAAGTAGATCAACAACAAATGCCAAGAGGGGTAGACGTAGAAGGGAGCAGACAGAGCTGGGAGCTAAAAGAAGAATATGGAAAATTACAATTTTATCCTTCTATAATAATTAAAAATAAATATAATGAAATGGAAAGTAAGAATACAGGTGTTAAATAGTGAATGGTAAGAAGCATAAAGAGTTTTGAAACATGTTTTTTACAACATGCATGACATTTATATACGACAAAAATGTCATAATTGGGTATGACATTGTTGGAGCACTAGACAGTCTTGCACTCTTAGACTCTTGACTTAGAGATGTTTCGATGATAACAAAAATTAATGTATATGTACCATAATCATCTTACACGTTGTTCCATGGCAATGAGACAGTGTTGACAAGGAAGCAGATGAAAAAGTACATGAAGGAGGTGGTGGACTACAATGGAAACAATAACTCCAATAATAGTGGCAGCGTAGTAACAAACGTGGAAGTGGACCACAACAAACAGATAAAGCTGAGAGAGCTAAAAGAAGATGAAAAATTACAATTTTGTCCTTCTGTAATAATTAAAAATAAATATAATGACATGAAAAGTAAGAATATAGGTGTCAAACAGTGAATGGTAAGAGGCATAAAGGGTTTTGAAACATGTTTTTTACAACATGCACTGTAATATTCATCATTTCCTTTTATGGGTAGATCTATATATGATGACAAAAATGTCATAATTGGGTAAGACATTGTTGGAGCAGTAGACAGTCTAACACCCTTAGACTCTTGACTTAGAGATGTTTTGACGATAACAAACACTCATGTATATGTACCATAATCATCTTACAAGTTGCTCCATGCAGTTGACCAGCTATAGCAAGTATAAGACCCCTAGTAAGTCTTAGTTAAGCCTATCAGACGCTCTATCAGTGTGAACTTTATTTAATTCAAAATAAGCAAGTCAAATCATACTCAAATTTTATATTCGAAATTGATAACAAGCTTATTGGAACAAAATCATATTTAAATCAATAATGAATTAAGAAAGTATTTGAAATTAATACAACGTTTAAAACAAAGAACGAACAAGGAAACATTTGATACTGCACGAATTCAATCTATGATATTATTTGTATTTGTATTTGTTCGAATTGTTTCCTTTCAGGAATTGGCCAATGAGTTTCGAAATCATAAAACCTTTCTTTACCAAGGTCCAACGACTCTAAGAATGCAGGTTTTGCTACGGAAGAAGGATATTTATATGATCGTAGATGAAGAAGTATTTTTTGAAGATGGAGAAAAAAAACTTAAAGAATAAAAAATAAAAAAAGCATGATAAGGAAAATAATAAAAAGAAATAAATGTTGGAATTTTTGGGTCATATAAATATATATTACATAATTAAATGTGTTAGGGCCATTATTTTATTAGCCAAAATATTTAAGTGGTCTAATTAATTTAAAATTATGGCTAAGGGCATATATGTCATGAAAGACTAATTGTGTAGATACCATCAGTAATATTTTTAATTTGATGAGGGGCCAAATTGAAAATATTAAACTCTGAACGTTATAAAAGGGTTATGGTCCCCATTTTGTAGAGCAGAAGACAAAACACACAATTCCTATTCCTTTCTCTTCATCCCCATCAGAAGAGAAACCCAGAAACCCTAGAGGGAATCTGAGGTGCTCTACATTTGGAAGATCACATACCTGAAGTTATATTCATCATCTTCATTTTTCCCAATGGCAAATCTAGATACGCTTCCGCATTTTATATTCATCATAAATTGAGATATGGGTTCATAAGGATTAATTGATTCTGCTATAATTTTGATTCTATATGGATAGAAGTATGTGATTAGTTACAATTATAAATTTCTAATTTTCTATCAATTAGTATCAAAGCCACCCATATTTGATTCGTGTATGATTTAAGTTTTTTTTGTAATTAGGGTTTAAAATTGAGAATTTTTTTTTCTCGGGTTTCAATTCAGAGCTATGTATTTAATTATTATATATATACATATATGATTTTTTTTAATTGAAATCCGTGAATGTTTAAAATTGGATTGCAATATGTGCACGTTTCCCATGGCTAGTTTTTTTTAATCATAGCTATTGGTGTGTTGTTTTTTTTTTTGCTTTTTTGTTTTTTATCTCCAGATTATATATTGCAGTTTGATCTCCAGTGCTTGTTTCAAATCAAATTTGCAATTCAATTTCTTTTGAATTAATTTAATTTTGTCATATGTTATCATGCTGCATATATGATGCCATACAGAAAAAGTATTTTTTCATTTAATTTTGTCTGGGGCAGATCAATATTCAAATTTTGGCTATTATTTGTATTTTTTTTAATACAAAATACAGCAGATTCTAATTGAAACAAGACATCGCCAAAGCGATCTTGTGTAGATTGTTCATATTAAATATTTGTGTATATTTATCCATGCGAGTATTAATCAACGTAAAGGTAGATCAATTCTTGGCCGGATTACATACACACCTGTTATGGTAAACATGGGATAATTATGTTTTTTTGTGTGAATGATAAATCAATCCAAAGAGAGGTTTATTGTTTGACATATTTTAGTATCAATGTTTGATCATTACAACAAATGTACCACTAGCAATTAATATTACTATCCAAAGACTTGATATTGATGATGCACTAGGTATCTTGATATGGGTTATGTCATTATTTGAATATATTGATCTATTATTATTATTATTATTATTATTATTTTGTGAGCATATATTTAAAATTATTTGTTTTATTCTTCTTTCAGCTACTATTGCTTCAATATCTGCTAATCTGAATTTCGTTCCGATTCTTAATGGAACAAATTTTAAGGACTGGAGAGAGAATATGGAAATTGTTCTTGGCTGCATGGATCTTGACCTTGCATTAAGGATTGAGAAACCTACTTCTCTTACAGACTCTAGTACCTCTGAACAGAGGAGAGATTATGAGAAGTGGGATCGCTCAAATCGCATGAGTCTCATGATCATTAAACACGGCATTCCTGAGGTCGTTAGGGGTGCTATCTCTGAAGAAATAACAAGTGCTAAAGATTTCCTTGTTGAAATTGAAAAGCGCTTTGCAAAAAGCGATAAGGCGAAAACAAGCGCTCTTCTACAGAGCTTGATTTCCATGAAGTATCAAGGAAAAGGAAACGTGAGGGAATACATTATGGGAATATCCAATATTGCTTCAAAACTTAAGGCATTAAAGCTTGAGTTGTCGAAAGACTTGCTCATACATTTAGTATTAATCTCTCTTCCTTCACAGTTTGGTCAGTTTAAGATATCTTATAACTGTCAAAAGGAGAAATGGTCTCTTAATGAGCTCATCTCATACTGTGTGCAAGAAGAAGAGAGGTTGAAGCAGGAAAGGACAGAAAGTGCTCATGCTTGGCGTGTAAAGAAAGGTATGTTTTTTACTTTGGTCTGTTAAGAGGTCAATTTAGCTTCAGTACCTAGAAACACTTGGTGGTTAGATTCTGGTGCCACTACTAACATCAGTGTTTCAATGCAGGGTTGCCTAAGCTACTGGAAGCCAATTGATTATGAAATATGGATATATGTTGGAGATGGCAAATCGGTGGAAGTGGAAGCTATAGGGCATTTTAGATTATTATTATGCACTGGTTTTTATTTGGATTTGAAAGACACTTTCGTTGTACCGTCATTTAGACGGAATTTGGTTTCAGTTTCTTATTTGGACAAATTGGGTTATTTATGTTCATTTGGAAACAATATGTTCAATATGTCTTTTAATTCAAATGTTGTTGGAACTGGTTCACTTTTGATTCATGATAATTTATATATGCTTGATGTTGTTGCTTCCTATAGTGAATCCTTAAATATGGAATCACGCGGTACTAAGTGTAAAATTGACAATACTAATTCAGAAGCATTATGGCACAGGCGTCTAGGTCACATCTCTAAAAACAGAGTAGAACGACTTGTGTCACATGGGATCTTGGATTCCATTAACTTCACAAACTTTGATGCTTGTGTTGAATGCGTTAAAGGTAAACAGACAAAAAAAAGAAATTAGGTCTATATAGAGCTACAGACGTCTTAGAGTTGATACATACGGACATTTGTGGACTGTTCCCTACACCTTCATGGAATGGTCAACAATATTTTATATCATTCATAGACGATTACTCGAGATATGCATACCTGTTTCTTATACATGAAAAGTCACAATCTCTGGATGTGTTCAAAACATTTAAAGTTGAAGTTGAAAATCAACTCAATAAAAGAATTAAGAGTGTCAGATCTGACCGTGGTGGTGAATACTATGGCAGATATGATGGTTCAGGTGAACAACGTCCGGGACCTTTTGCCAAGTACCTAGAGGAATGTGGAATCGTCCCACAGTACACCATGCCGGGATCACCTAGCATGAATGGTGTGGCTGAGAGACGAAACAGAACACTTAAGGATATGGTAAGAAGCATGATTTGTCATTCTAACTTACCAGAGTCACTCCGGGGAGAGGCGCTAAAGACTGCAACTTATATTCTAAATAGAGTGCCAACTAAGGCAACTGCCAAAACACCTTATGAGGTTTGGGTTGGGCGAAAGCCTAGTCTAAAACATTTTCATGTATGGGGATGTCCAGCTGAGGCAAGGCCTTATAAGCCAAATGAAAGGAAATTGGATTCTCAAACAGTGAGCAGTTACTTTATTGGTTATTCTGAAAGATCCAGGGGCTATAAATTTTATGATCCCAAATTAAAGATAATTTTTGAGACGGGAACTGCCACATTCTTTGAGGATATTGAGTTTGGGGGGAAGAATAAGGTTAGAGACTTTGTCTTAGAGGAAGAATCGGTAACAATTCCATATCTGATTCATACAGTTGCTTTTGATGAAGCAAGTTTAGAGCCTCTACAAGATATTGTTATTGAATCTCCCACTCAAGATAACTTGGTCGTTCATGAAGAACAAACTCAAAATCCTCAAGAACCTATGCTTCACGAGCCAGTACCTTTGCGGAGATCCACGAGAGATAGGAGAAATGCTATTCCAGATGATTATGTGGTATTTCTCCATGAAAATGAGGAAAATAATGGTATAAAAGAAGATGACCCAGTCAACTTTCGTCAAGCCATGCAAGATTCCAACTCAGATAAATGGATTGAAGCAATGAATGAAGAGTATAAGTCTATGCAAGACAATAAGGTTTGGGAACTTGTCCCATTACCAGAAGGTGTGAAACCCATCGGTTGTAAATGGATATTTAAGACCAAACGGGATTCCAAAGGTAATGTGGAAAGGTATAAGGCTCGTCTTGTGGCAAAGGGCTATACCCAAAGGGAAGGAATTGACTTTATAGAGACTTTCTCTCCAGTATCATCGAAAGATTCTTTTAGGACAGTCATGGCTCTTGTTGCACATTATGATTTGGAGCTTCATCAAATGGATGTCAAGACAGCGTTTCTCAATGGCAACATTGATGAGACAATTTATATGGTGCAACCAGAAAACTTTGTATTGGGAGACCCAAAGAATATGGTTTGCAAACTGACAAAATCCATTTACGGACTAAAACAGGCATCTCGTCAATGGTACCATAAATTTCATCAAGTAATTATCTCATTTGGTTTCGAGATGAATCTTGTTGATGATTGTGTGTATCACAAATTCAGTGGGAGCAAGTACATTTTCCTAGTCTTATATGTTGATGACATACTGCTTGCCACCAATAATACAGACATGTTGAACGAAACAGAGAGATTTCTTTCCAGAAACTTTCAAATGAAAGATCTTGGTGACGCCTCCTTTGTATTAGGAATTCAAATACACCGAGATCGATCTCAAGGTATTCTAGGATTGTCACAAAGGAGCTATATCGAAAAGGTACTTAAAAGGTTTGGCATGCAGGAATGTAAATCTGGGGATACTCCAATTGCTAAGGGAGACAAGTTCAGTCTCAAACAGTGCCCAAAAGGAAAATTAGGAATACAGGAAATGCAGAAGATTCCCTATGCATCAGCTGTAGGGAGTTTGATGCCCAAGTATGTACGCGTCCAGATATAGCATACATAGTTGGGGTATTAGGCAGATATTTAAGTAATCCAGGAATGGATCACTGGAAAGCAGCCAAAAGAGTTATGAGGTATTTGAAGAGAACAAAGAATTATATGCTCACTTACAAGAGGTCAGACCAGTTAGAGATCACTGGATATTCTGACTCGGATTTTGCAGGATGCCAAGATAGTTTAAGATCCACTTCAGGTTACATTTTCATGTTAGCTGGTGGTGCGGTTTCTTGGCACAGTGCCAAGCAAACCCTTATTGCTTCATCCACTATGGCAGCAGAATTTGTATCATGCTATGAGGCATCAAATCATGGAATATGGCTGAGAAATTTTGTCACAGGGCTGCAAATTGTGGAAGGAATTGAAAGACCACTTAAGTTATATTGTGACAACAAATCAGTTGTATTATATTCTAACAACAATAGGAGTTCAACCAAGTCAAAGCACATTGACATCAAGTTCCTAGTTGTTAAGGAAAGGGTACATAGTGGATAGATTTTCATAGAACACTTAGGGACAAACTCCATGATAGCAGATCCTCTTACTAAGGGACTTCCACCCAAGGTCTTTCATGAGCATGTTGCACACATGGGTGTTTTACTATTTGAGGAATATTTGGTTTAGTGGGAGTTAGTCACTTTTATGTATTAGGTTCTATGTTTGATTTTATGTATGCATACATTGACTTTTGAACATATTTGGTTATATATATATGTTTTATTATTCAGATATTACACTTTGTATATTAAGGTTATTAAATGATCTCACTAAGGTAAAGTAGGACCAGTTGAAAATAGGCGTGTACAGACCACTTTCACATAATTTTCATGCTACACATTTCATGATGAGTCTGTCATTTGATTCTGTCAGCATTAGTGATCATTGATGAGTTTAGTTGTGATTGATACAATGAAAACTGTTTTGGTTCTATGTGCGGATGTAATTAATGGACAAGATTTTTGGAATATGCTCAAGACATATAATGGCAAATTTTGAGCTCATAAAGTCTAACACATTTATAAGGATTGTAAGGATATATATATTTGTGACCAGTGGGAGATTGTTGGAATTTTTAGGTCATATAAATATATATTACATAATTAAATGTGTTAGGGCCATTATTTTATTAGCCAAAATATTTAAATGGTCTAATTAATTTAAAATTATGGCTAAAGGCATATATGTCATGAAAGACTAATTGTGTAGATACCATCAATAATATTTTTAATTTGATGAGGGGCCAAATTGAAAATATTAAACTCTGAACGTTATAAAAGGGTTATGATCCCCATTTTGTAGAGCATAAGACAAAACACACAATTCCTATTCCTTTCTCTTCATCCCCATCAGAAGAGAAACCCTAGAGGGAATCTGAGGTGCTCTACATTTGGAAGATCACATACCTGAAGTTATATTCATCATCTTCATTATTATTTCCAATGGCAAATCCAGGTACGCTTCTGCATTTTATATTCATCATGAATTGAGATATGAGTTCATAAGGATTAATTGATTGTGCTGTAATTTTGATTCTATATGGATATAAGTATGTGATTAGGTACAATTATAAATTTCTAATTTTCTATCAATAAAAAGAAAGATTCCACAAAGATTCTTTGCAAGATTCACAAGAGGGGGACTCAGAAAGGAGAGAAAAAGAAATAAAAGAAGAAATTTGAAGGAAAATTGACAAGATGAAGACTTCAAGCTTTAGAAGAGGACATTAAAAGAAAAATAAATACATGATATTCCAAAGAATATTCTAAGAAAAAAAGTCCAAAGTTTCCTCAGTTTTTGTAGTAGAACAAGTGTCTTTTGGAAAGTGACATTTCAAGCTTTGAAGAGTCACTTCTATTTAGATTCTTGGCACCTGGGATGCGCACATCACATGTCTCTTGGAGATCTCTTAACCTTTTCACATGCAAGGGTCAAATGTAATCATTACTTTTCCTAGATTCAAGGAACACCATGTGACTTCTTCTAATTTTGTAGAATTAATTGTACTAATCCTATTTAAGGAGAGTTAACTCTAGGATTAGGAATGAAATTTGATTGACTCTTGACACTTCTATTAGGTGCCACCTAAGCCTATAAAAGGAGAGCTACTCTCACTGTAAAAATAACTTTTGAATTTTGAGTGAAAATCTCATTGTAAGTTCATATCTTGAAAGTCATTCTAAGAATGTTTTTGTCTTGTTTTAATTCTTATCTTGAGAAACTTTTTTAATTGACAATAATTTTTAGTTTAGTATGCCTTCTGTTTCAATTTACGGTTTAATAAATATATTTTAATTATTTAATTAGCTAGAATCTAAACTTGATAATAATATATATAATTTTTAGTTCTAAAATTAAATTGATAGAAATCATAATTTATATAAAATATAAAATTATTAACTACTTCTAATTGAAATAAATATGACATTATTTTTAACATAAAACCTTAAGACTTAATATTTATTTATAGATTTTTTTTATATATAATTTAACTTTATTATTTTTACTCAATGTGAAACTTTACTGATACTCTCTCGTACTTAAATTCTTAACATGAAATTTTGAGTTAAATTGAGTTTTTAAATTTTTAATATTAAATTTTGAGTTAAATTAAGTTTACTCGTTGATGTTGTGACTAACCCACAAAATTCCTAGGTAAAATCCATTTAAGACTAGAGTTACGTAAAAAAAAATATAAAAGAAAAACAAATTAAAAATTTACCTAAATATGGAAACAGATTACAAATAATGATCCTTACTTCACCCGAAATACTTAACTCAAATATATGTTAAAATAGTAATTCAATATTTCAGAACCACACATATCATACGAGGATGACATATTGAAAATCCGACTAATCTGAATTGAATTAGAAACAGCATTATCAGAGAGAAAATTCTCATTGATTCTTGTAATGTTTACGATTGTTATCTTTTGAGAAGAAAAAAAAGTTCCAAAATGGGGTCTTGGTTTAAACTTTAGAGTCGTAGCTAGTTGCCACTTTTGCCAAAGAGTTTGGAATAACAGAACACGCTTAAATTTTCTTTTACAGAACCATTTTAGTAGTACGGCACTGATCTGGAACTGTTGCTAAAAGAATTTTACAGAACACAAATGAATTTGGCGCCTAAGTGTTTGATTGGCTAGAAACACAATACACAGCTTTTTGGATCTATAATTGGAAATGAATTTTAAATATATTCAATTTTTTATTCAACATCAAATCAAACATACACGAATACATGCACAAGAATAAAATTTTGGAAAACTACAATATAGATATGATAGACAGGGAGAATTATAAGATATAAATAATAAAGTGCAAGACAAGTATGATTGTAGTAAAAAAAAAGTAATCTTAAAAACCTCCAAAATGGAAAAGTGTGGATAGAAATTTGTTTCATTAGTAGCAAAGTAAACAGTTGGTGAACAAAGTAGGTATATGCTGATATAGAGTTAGAAATTAATCTTTGAAATGCTAAAATTCATTTCAGGTTATCTTTTTGAAAAGATGTTATTCAAAACATATAAATTTAAGGATCATGCTTAAAAAAACTTGATTATTGTTAATTATACTATATATATATATATATATATCATGTTTGTAGGTGTTCATACATGTAGTACACTCTAAGTACTCAATATATTTGGGTATAACAACCATTTTGAGAATAGCATGTAAGGCTAATGGCTAACATATCACATGCAGACATCATACTATCCTTTGATTCATTGCCATATGGTATGACTAGAGTTGATCTCCACTTTAGCATTGCGCATATAAGCTCAACTGGGATGTCTTTCAATAGCAAACATTGTCAGGGTGCAATAGGGGTGGTGATAAGAGATCACATGAATGATCCTTTATTAGTGGAACACAAAGGAAAATACTAGCTAACTCAAATTTTGTGGCATGAGATGCTCTCTCACTTTCTGACACAAACAGTACTTGCAATTTTAGGAACTTATTTTTCAATCCATAACGGATAATGCAAACATCTGCCACACGCTAAAGGGGTTACAAATCCTTCAGGAATATAGAGGCAACTATTCAATATGAGCTAATGAGAAGAACTCTTGCACTTGAAGATTAGTCTTGCAATTGGGTTGTTTCACACAAATTTGACAGAATGGCCCATGTGGTAGCAGAGAATATGCTTGAAAATTGCTGCCACCAGATTGGTTCAGTTATCTTCATTATAAAGTTACAGAAGCTTTGAGTTGGAGCTTAATTGGTGTGTTGTGTCTTTCCTATTTTCTGAGGATGAACTTTGTACACCTTTGATTTTGGTTTTCTGGCCTTTGTGGCACTCTTTCTACTGACCATAAGGTGGTGTGGCCCAACTTGGTGAAAGAACTTTGGGTCCACCGTGGAGATCCAGATACATGGTACTAACTTCTATAACCCCAAGTCCAATACTTTAAAGTCTACAACATGAAGGAAAAATTGTAAAGTGGAAAAATAGTGAGAAACATTCTACTTTAACTTCAAATGCAAAAGGAAATTTTTAACTATGCACGTACCAGAAACAGGAGATGCTTAACTGGGTTTATGTTTTTAGAAAAGCTGTTGTCACTAATGGTTACCAACGAAAGAACTAAAACGATTTGAAGAGAGGGCAATGGATTGTTTCTTACCTAATAAGTGCTTTCGTAAAATTTATAACTTGTTCATAGTTTCATTTACAACTTTTCACCTTTTGCACTTGAATGATGTTTTGGTTTTCATTGTGTTTGATTTACTGCCTTTCAATTCAATTCATGCAAAGCTGTCAACCCAATTGCATTTAATTAAATCCTCACTGTTAGCTTCCTTTTACTCTTGTTTAGTTTTACTTAAAGTTTCAAAAGTCTATAAATATACATCACAAATATATATTAAATTCTTTTTATTCATATTCATCATTCTAAAATTCTTACTGCTGATTTCGCTATCAAAAAATCTTCTGCATGTAAAACTTCATTCGCTACATGGACTTAATTGTCAGAACTCAACCTCGGAGAATTCACTAACTCAAAGGAAATTCAGCTCTTTCCATATTTTGTGCAGTCTAAGATCACTAGGATTGAGATTTTAGTTATTTCATTTTACAATTAAAAAATTGTATGCATCATAATAAATGAAAACTTTAAAGATAGAGTGTATCTAACAATTTGTAATTTTTATGTGTTGCATCATGACAGATCACTTTTCTTTAATTTTATATAATTTAAGCAACTATTTTTCTCCATTTATGCAAGGTTATTTATTGTCTCTTGCCCTTTTTGGGTGGCAAGCTAATATCAACTCCAACCTTGACAACAAAGTTTCAACATATAAACAACCAGTGAAACCCAAGTAAGTGCAACTTCTTATTCTTCAATTTACGGAGCTGTCCTTAAATGATATTTTACGAGAAAATGTGATTGTTTGATGAGAAAAGGAGCTTATGCAAGTGACAATAAAGTTTCTCTTAATAATAAATATGTCAATGCACACTATAAGGATAAGTAGGCAATTACCACGTAATGCTACATTTTAATTTGGTGATAAGATAGTAACAGGGGTTCCTTACTATTAGTTACAAAATTTTAAGGATTTACTTCAAAATAAATAAATTTAGAACTATTACAGGTTCTAGATAATTTTCAGGATTAAGATTAATCTTTATTACATTTACTCTAGATAAAAAAAAGTTTAAAAACAAAAGGGTATATATTTCAATGATCAATTGCGTTAAGACTTACTAATTTCAATGATTATATGCAAATTGTGTTGGGAATTTGAATTTCTTTTATTGTTATTATTACATTTATACTGCTTCAGTTTTTTTATCAACAGTGTCCATGTTGCTCCTGGTAATAAAGGATGGAAAGAAATATCAATTGATCAGACATTTAGGTGGGAAATTTACAAGTTTCTTCAGAATCTCTAATCAAGTCTTTGCTTCTCCCTTCCAGACAGAAACATTGATGAAACAGTTTTGTGAGAGACAAGTGAAATAACACATCCACATATAATTACTTAAGTCAGAAAGTAAAACACAATCCAGATCATGATTTCATACCAAACATGGTAGTTTTTCTTAGTTACAATTCTGCAAAACATGTTTGTAGTAGTGAGCTAGACTAATAGAAAAGAAGGGAGTGATAATATTTAGCAAGTGTTTTGTAAGTATAGAAGAAAGGAACATGAGTGAAAAAGATTTTATTACTATATACACTGGACAAGGTGTTTCTTCAACTACATTGAATTTCAAAATTGTCTCTAATTTACATTCATCCTACATCCTAATGGCCAACAATGTGAACATAAAAAAAATCAAATGGTTAGATTTTCCTGAATGGCAATAAATGATCCTATAATCTTTCCTCCCACATCCGGGAACTCATCCTGGCCAGGAAGGGATCTTACCTTACCCTTTCTGTCCACTTCTACAGGGTACTTGAGCAGATGCCCTTTCATCTCTGTGGTATCATTTGATGCAAATTGTTTCCAGTTCTCTTCACCCATTGTTCTAATCATCCTAACACATTCAAGGCTCTCTGGTTGTTGAAAACAGTCTTCAATAGTACCTGTATGTTCGGCCCAAAGTGACATTCTATATCCATGGATCTTCATGGTATAGTTTCACAAAGAATTACAGTCAGTTCAGGAAATATGTTAATATTACATAAATGTAAAAACAACATAGTGTGAAAAGACTATTCTAGCTATTCCACAACCCGTATTCTTTCACTTCATACATAGCAAAACATACATTAGTACATCAGAAGTTAAATGCTTTTAGTTCCTTCAAAAGTTATATTTATAAATGCATATTTGTAGGGAATTAGAGAAGCCAAAGAAGCTGGTTTTGTGGCCTGATGATAAGGGCCAGGTTGGCTGGTTGCTTGAATTTAACTCCCCAAGAGTGTGGAATTACAATTTGTTATACATGTACATGTAACGTATCACAACTTCAACTATTGATTTTCAACCAATGCGTTGCCATAAAGGCTTAAGAAAATATGAGAAGTAACGATGTACTAACTTTTAAAAGCTTACCTGCCCAAGTGGATAAAACTTTCTTCTTGCCCAGGTATGATAAGGTTGGTACGCACCCATTGCAATCTCCGTGTCCCTTGTTCCTTCCATAGAGCGCTGGTTGATGTTTGCAGACCCCAATATGACATATTCATCATCAACTATCATGCCTTTTGAATGAACATAAATCATGAAACGTCGATTGTTTCTACTAAATGCCTGGACAAAAAGAACCACCTCACAAGTTTTCAATTACAATCGTTAAAAAGTGTTTGCATGCCACAAAACAGACCATTTAAGATGCTTATAATGATTGGAAGAACATCTGCCAGTAAGACATAACTTTTCACCTATTGTGTTGCTGGTGTAAAAGTACGTTAAAACTGTGTATATGATTAATCCCATTATATAAAATAACACATAGATAATATATATATATATATATATATATATATATATATATATAATAACGAATTATCCAAAGAATATGGACTAAGCTCATTACTAAATTATTACAAATGATACATATTTAAAAATATCTGACAGCCAGGAGCAGTCTACATGCTAACAAAATAATGAGTTGTTTGGAAGAAACTTTTTTTTATTCGTTGGTACTAGACATCTATAGCTTTACACAAACTAAAAGTTTCATGAAACTGCAAGTAGAAAAATGTAATTGAGAAGGGAAGAGGAAATGAGAGCACGTATTCATACTTGTGGACTATTTGCCGGCGGAGGAGTTCCAGACACAGTGACATTCTCATACATATCTATTGCCTCACGATTGCCAAGACAGAAGAAGTTCAAATAGTCTTGTGGAGAGAATGCTGCTTCAAGCCCAACTTCAACCAAAGCCTTGTAAATTGTCCCATACATCATTTGCATTGTTTTATGCTGAAATTTTTAAGGAAAAAGAAAAGAGAGTAAGAAATGGAAGAACCAAGTCCTTTAAGGCCATCTAACTAGCATTGTTTTAGGTCAATGTCAATTGGGGGAACTCCACAGCCGCATCGATAAAAATGTCAGGAACAAAAAAACACCCCAACCAACAACTTCTTAAAATAACCTAATTGATATCAGCCTAAATAATTGTGGTTGATATCAATTGAATACAATCTCGATTAATCGAGAAAAAAATTCGTCAGTATCAATTAGAAGAATGTTAACAAACTCTTAGTGAAATAACATAAACCAAGATCGACTAAAAAAGATAATCCGTATTAATATTTTTGAATTGTTAACAATTATTTAATATTCAGATAACTTTTTGCATTTGGTGGTAATTTAAATACTTTATCCAAAGTAAATCTAAATTCAATAAATTTGAGTTGTCTTTTTCAAAACAAATTTTTTTAAAAGATGAAAGAATTTGAAATGAGATAAAATTCAATGTATTTGAATATCTTAGAAATTATGAAATTGCCTATATAACAGCAATCTAAGTGATTTTGATGAAAGTTTGTTTTTTTATGATGCCAAAATGTAATAATGGTCTATGATTAAAATAAAGCTGCTTATATACAACTAGATGACAGGGTAAACAATTAAAAACCTAAAAGCCTTGATTTCAAACATTTCATAAAAGGAAATCCAGAATAGAAGGTAATTGAAAAGAATATTTATCATAGGCCTTGTCATTTCTATTAAACTATAAATAATTAATACTCGATTTTTTAAAGCATTTTTACATATTTTATTAAAACAGTCAGACTAGTGACCAAGCCAGGATTCTTTTAGAGCATATTCTGGGGCTAGAAGTCGCATAACTACTATCAACTTAAAGGTTGTTCCAGCTTCATATAAGTTTTAGTCATTTCTTTTTTTCTGATTAGTAGAAAGATCAATAGGTCATCTGGATGCTCAAAATCACGATTCTTGAAGCAGGATTCCAGGTAGAATATGAAAGTTCAATCAAACCCTTGTCAGACAAAAAACACTGGCCTTTATCTTGTGTGAGTTGAAGCATACCTGCCAAAATAGAATCCTTTGGGTGGCAGCACCTGTTGGAACACCCTCTGGCCACATTGGAATAACAATGTACACTGCAAATCTCTCATTTGCCCTTATCTTTGCAGCAATCTTCAGCGCAATTTCCATCGGAATTAAATTATTAGCACCTGCAAAAACATGGAAGTTTTAATGTTGAAATGACATATTTGAAACAGTCTAATCAACCTCATTATTCATCTTCACCCAGTATGTGATACAGAAAATCCACCAGGAGTGTCTAGTGATGAGAAGTTCAGGTAGGTTGCTAGAGGTTGTAGGTTCAAACCTCCTTGCCAACAATGTTGCCAAAGAAAAAGAACAAAAAGATACAGTTGATATGTCATGAATGTATTAAAGGAACTAAACATTTGATAAACCTTGAAAATACAGTTATAACAAGTTAAATATTCCATTATTAAACTTTAAAGGAAACCACGGGGATTTATATTTTAGTAAGATTTGGGTACAAACAATTTAATGATATAGAAAAAAGAATACCAGACTATCTGCTATTACGTACTATACTGGTGTAATTTCCAGAGCCTTTGATATATATAAAATGCACCAAAATAACATATCATAGATTTGAAAGGAAGTGGTCTTTTTTCTTTTACATAATTTGTAGATCATTCAGTTTAATTAGTAAAATATAAATTCTGCATGATGAATTTTTGCTTAGGATGCTTTATCTTTATAAAAACTGATATACCATAACAATTTATACTCTTCAAAATCTTCAGCACAGTAAAAGAAGGAATTCTTGAAGCAAAAGGCAAACATGTTCAGAAGAAGAGTTGCATACCAAGGTCTTTATAATTACTCCAATTATATGAAGACCCAATGAAATATTGATTCTCAATATAAATATAATGTTGTGCAGCGCGAATGGCCTTTACATATGCTGTATGTATACTCATGTCAATCAGCACATTCTTCCCACATACTAGATTCTGCAGAAAAACAGTAATATTTAACTATTCTTCATCACACATAAGGTGACTTAAGTCTGATGAATTGAAATCTAGCATGAGAAAGAAAACTTAGAAACATTAAAACCTTTCACTTACCATGCTTGATGCATCTTTTGGCTCCTTCGGAAATCCCTTGACAGAACTTGAATCAATTGAACGGAATATCTGTATTCCAAAAGCATGCATATTCAACGGTTTCCAATAACTAGTGAAAATGAGAAAAAATTAAACTGCTTCTAGAAATTCTAGATCTCTATTCAGCGCTAATCAAATGAGCACCTGAACATGCCATGATGCAGGGTTATCCTCATCATCAAGATTAAGATCATCAGATGAACTGATAATATCTTTTATTCTGTCTAGCTTAAGCAATGCATCATCATATGAACTAGTAAACTTTTTAATCCCTTTAGGTTTCGCAGCTCTTAACCAGCGCTCCTCAAAGTTGGTCAAAACATCGTAAGCTGCTGGACCATCAATTTTAGAATGTAAGTCATGCCATGGCTCCCGTGGACAACCACCAGTATTACCCTATCATTGTAGAATCCACATCATCAGAATAATACAGTCTTCTCGCTACAAACTTTGTTTTAAAATTGAAACGTATTAGTTCTTGGCTACATACTTCCATTATTTTTTATTGCAAGGCTAAAACAGGAGAACATCTCTGTCATGAATTTGCAGGAAAATTTTATGTGTTGGAAATATGGAATAGATTTACATGTTCAAAGACCATGTAGATAGCAAAAGCAAATTTTGTATGAGGTTCAACATATGAGTGGCAATGCTAGTTTTACAGTTCAAAGTGTGTTGAACTGATCACAACATACACTTCAAACTAATCCTTTAATCTTCCCTACACAAGAATATGGAAATATTTCTTTGCTGTAATTTGGTTTCTTCAACAACTACAAAAATTGGAGTCATATACCTTTATGGCTTTAATTTACGTATTTACTTTTGTTGCTTATGAAATGATTGATTGAAAAGTCTAGTGATAATACAACCAAACAAAAAAATACTACCGTGAAAGTAGGGTTGTGATAGTCATCCTTATGCAGTGTCTTCAGTGTCCTAAAGAGAGGATGGTGGGGATTATCATATCGCCCATCACACAAATCAAGTCCACCAACAAATGCAACAATTTTTCTTCTGTCATTTCCAGCATCAGTATCCACAATTACAGTTTTCTGATGATGTGTATATATTGTTCCAACTTCCTGATAAATAGAAAGAAAATACTTATTTTGAAACTCTAGAACTGAAATTATAGATGTATGCGAATAGATATACAGAGATCCAGTGCAAAGATGTAGATATAGAAACAGCTACAGAACCAAACCTTGTCATAAATTCTGACATTCATGACAAGAAGTTGGGAAAACTACCAAATGGGACCACCCTATCAATAGTAGTATGTCCATAATAAAGTATACCGAACTGGGAAGAGGAGATTGTTTATAATCTTCTAGGAAAATGAATCAACTGTTCCTCTAAATAAAAATATTTTAATGGATAGAATCATTGTCAAACAAAACCTTTTGTTTGGCCCAGCTATGTCGTTTTCCACCAATGCGAGGACAAAGCAGCACTTGCACAGAAGAGTGTTTGAAAAATCGTCTAGTTTCCTCGTCATGAGTTGCCATCACACCATCCTGAATGTAAAACAGAATAATTTTGCATAGTTAAAATAAAATCATATCATAGAACTAAGATTTCAATCAAAAAGCAAAACTTGTTCAAGAGTCTTAAAATTAAAATAAAGTATACTTCGTAGATCAAGCTAAAAATGTTATTAATACAGGACAAAATAATGACTTTGCAAGATCGCATATCATATGAAAATAATAATTTAGACAAGGTCAATAGCAAGTTAACTATTGTTCGTATTACTTAATGACAGATTATAAGCAGAGAATTGCATATGGAAAAGAAAAATCAAAAGCCAATATATATAAAGTCTCATCCAACTGCAAACAGAGTTTGATTTGAAGATAGCTCTAATCTATTTAGGGCCATGTCAAGTCCATTGGAAAGACAAAAACAGAGCTTTTATTAAGTGGTACAGAACTATGAGCAGAGTATGAAGAAAGCCATTTCATCTCTGTATTATTTCATAGGAGAAATGATACATTTATAGAAAGAAGGAAGAAAAAAAAAGAAAATGATAAATAGCATACGCTCAGAATTACCTAGGGATTACAATATTGCAAAAAACAGATAAAAATATACTGTAGAATAAATGACAGTAATTCTTCAAAATAATGAGATGCTCCGATTCTCCTAAAATTTAGAGAGCGGCTTCCAAGATGAATAGTAGTAACCTCACTTGCCCTTATTTAAATATACAATCAACTCTTGAACCATTTTTACATTCTTACGTTTCTATTCACAATGACCAACATCTATCCATTTTTTTTCCATTATTAGTTTCAAAGTTGTCACTTGTCACAAAATGAACAAAATTCCAAAAGAAATAGAATGACTGAATTATCATAACAATATGCAGCAAAAAATCCACATGCAGACATTTGCAAATCAAGTCCTACATTGGATATCCATTTCTAGGCATTCAAATTAATGCATTGTGACACATACTTTCCTTTTCAACTGACTTGGAATGAATGCAAACTATAAACCAAATATGATGCACGGATACGATAGGGCGATTTGCATACTTTGAAAAGAATAGGATACTATAGGACTATACATAACATATATCTATTTAAAAATGTAAAAAAGTTCTTAAAACATAATAAATATATAATTGTAATTGTGTGGATCCAAATTAAAATCAGGCTACTTAGATATTGTAAAAAAAAGTTATAAATTTTTGTCATCATAAAGTATTAGTGCTTCATAAATTGAATACTTCATCAAAAAGTATCGGTAAAGTACTTTAGAATATCAGATACGGACAAGTACATGCATCATAGAACCAAACACATCATAGAACCAAACACATGCCTAATCCTTCCAAAACAAAAATGCTGTAATAAGCAACATAAAAGAAACATTACAAACCATTTTGTAACCAAGAATGCTTCTTGATGTAGGGTCATCCCATACAAGGAGAAGCACTCTTACTCCCTCCGATGACTTAGTCCTTAGAAGTTCACCCAGGGTGAAATTTGGTGAATTGCCAGCATCCCTTACCAACCTAGCTTTGTGCCACACTGACCACCCTGTAATGTAAACCAATCTCTGAGCTCCACGTATGGCATTAAAGATGTCCTGCCAACACTTTCCATGAGCATAATACATGCCATGGTTAAGCATAACATTAGGTAGAGAACCATCTGGGACATGAGCATCTTGATACAGAGTAACCGTTCCACCTTTCCTCATTGGAAAGTACGTGCCAGGAACCCCAAAATATTCAGGACCAGCTCCAACTCCTTGAAGATAAGTGATAAGTTTCTCCATTGCAATGTACTGAATGGATAATGTCAATACAGCACCAGGCTTACAAGGCTTCCCATTGCTATTCAGAATAGGGTAGGTCCCTTGTATCTTCTCCCCTGCGAACAATTGTTCTGCTGGAATTGCCACAACACCAATGAGCTGTGAACCCACCACGTCGCTGTCCTTTACAACAAAATGAACTTCAGCTACATGATGTGCAACAGGAACATAGAAATGTTGCTCCCACACAGGGTTTTCACTATTGCTAATCACAAAAGTCCTCCCAATTACAGCATTTGACACAGAAATTGTTACATAGGGATCACTGGTAATCTTCTGGCTCACCGTTCCATCCACCTTGTTGACAGGCAACCTCCCAAACACATCTCCCAAAGTCTTGTGGAACATGTCCATGTTTGGAAGGTGTTTGGCTCCATGAACCCAAATATCTAAATTCCCATGCAGGAGCAGAACTGGTAGAGACGCTTTGGTCTGAGCTGGGACAATCTGCAAGCTCTGATTATTCAGTGAGTCATCAGATTGAGCAGAAAGTGTAGAAGGGTCCCCCTGATCCAAATCTGAGGGCGAGTCGATAGAGTAACCATAAAACTCATCTCTATTATAATTTGAAATTGGCGGGGAATGCGTTAATAATGAAAGTGTACTTGGGGTATCAGACAGCCTAACAATGCTCATGTGATCATCCAAAGGAGGGTAAATAGAACAGACAGGAGGGCTAAAACTATCACTAGTTTGAGGTTCTCCATCTCCTGTGACACTCCATTCTGGAGGATCTTGGTGAGGGTAAGGATAAGTATTGGGTGATTGAGGCATAGGAAAGCCAAAGGAATCATGAGGTGGTGGAGGAGGAGGGTAGGAGGAATGGTCTGTGTTGCTATAATGAGGGGCTGAGGGTGGTGGAGGAGGCGGAGGCGGAGGGTATGAGTAGTTGAAGGTATCTGGAGGATTTGGAGGATATGGATACGGTGGTTGTGCATATGGATCAGGAGGAGGGTATGAAGGGGTGTTGCCAGGGTACAAATAAGGGTTTGGATACCCATATGGATGCTGTGAAGACCCATAATTGTCCATTGATGTAAACAACTCACAATTGAATTATCAGTTTAACTTCAAGATTTGATTTTTCATGCAAAAGGGTCACACCCCAGATGGAATTAGCACAAGGGGAATTGATTGCACACAGACGACACAAGAAAACATTGAAAAAAAATGCTGAATTGAAACTGATCGCGTGGAAAATTAATGGGAAATTTTTGAGAATGATGTTAATACAAATAGAAGGTGCACCAGAGAATTAAGGTAGAATTGTGTGAGGAAAGAGAGGGAAAGGTTTATGATTTGGAAGGTTTGACGAAGAAGAAGATGCATTGCATTGCAGGGTACGGAGATGGATCTCTCCCTTTTCCTCCAATTTTACACTCAGCTTGGTCCCCCACTGACAACCTCTTCTACCAAGTTAAGTTAATCAACTTTTTTTTTTCATACCTATTAAATGGGAAAAATGGATTTATTAACTTGAAAATTAAAATATATTTATTTAATTTAATTTAATTTAATTTATCTCTTGATATATTTTTTTAAAAATAATTATTCAATTTGTTTTAAGAAAAATAAATAAACATTAACTATACAAACAATATAATAAATGAAGTTAATTTTCACCCTTTTGAAAAAAGTTGAATTGAAATGTTACCTGTGCAGTAGGTTACCCAAGGACAAATCCGCACCACGTTTGGTAAGACAGAGAAAGAGAAAAAAAAAGCATAAAAAAAAGTGATTTGTCTCTTGTTTTGCTTTTACATAGAAACGCGATTTGGGAATGTCAGAAAGTATCAAACAAGAAATATCTGATTGTATTGTTAATTGGATAGTCAAAGTTCAAAACTATTTTATAATCTTCTGAAGTATTAGCAACGGAAATAACGTCCTGTTACAGAAAACATAAATTATTTGTTGTCTCAAACCATTGTAAATAATGCCATGTGTTAGCATTGCCAAGAACCAAGCAAGCAATTCAATTAGATTATGTTTGATGGGAATTTTATTTAATTTATTTACAACTTGAAATTAATTTTTTATATTTGATTAATTTTTAAATATAATATTTTTATAAAAAGCATATTTTTAAATAATTTTTAGTTGTTTTTTTATAAAACTATGTACATAAAAAGTGAGAATTTAACTTTTCAAATGTAAAATAAAAGTTTTACTGCATAAAATTATGATACCATATTTTTACTAAATTATTTTCGCGATAAAAAATTAATTTTTCTACAACATTTTTGAAATATTTTTATCAATAAAATAAAATATAATATTCTGGCTCAACCTCGTGAATAATTTTTTCTGTGTATGATTTCTTTTCTTGTATCAAACATTTCATTGGAATGTGTTTTCTTCAGTGTAATTTTTAGTTAAAAGCTATTTTTTAATAAAGATTAAAGATAAAAGCAAATTGATTTGTTGTTGTTTATTTTTTAATTTATAAGTTTTTAACTAAGTTTTTTTATAATTTTAAAAATATTTTTATTTATCTAATAAAAATTTATATCAATATAATTAAAAATATTGTGTAAAATTAAATTAATTTACATAAACTTGGTTAATAATAAATAAAATATTAAAATTGTAATTTTTATCCTAATTTTTTCAGATTTCATAGTTTACTTTAATTAATAAATATTAATTTTAATTCAAATAATGCAAATCACTTAATTAAATTATTCACTTTTGTGATCTTTGGTTGTGAAGGTTATGATATGTTGGTCAAATTTCTAAGTGTATGAATAGGTGTGAGTTTGTAAAAGCATGCTTGAAGTTTGTGAATGAAAATAGTCATTCCAATTATGTTTTGCTCTTCAGTTTGAAATGCTGAAAAAATGCAGAGTTCTAACTATTGTTATCTAAATACATTTCTTATATATTTTTCATTTTTTAAAGTAATAACTCATTTTTAAAATTTATCTCATACATGATACTCTGGCGTAAAAATCTTGTTTCATATATGAGATGTTTTAGAATTTCAATAATTTTATTATTTTTTTTTCTTATATATTTCTATTAATCACATCATTATTTATATTAATACGTAGAAGGAGAAATTAAATATGAGGAACTAAAAATTAATTTTTCTTTTAATTTTTGTATTAAAGTTGCAGTAGCAACTAATTTTAATTCACTATTTCTATTTCTAGTTTGGTGGAAATTAAAAATTTTGATTGAAATTTTGAAAATAAAATTTAAGCATAGTCATTTACAATTTAGTAGGAATTAAAAAATTTGATTGAAATTTTAAAATAAAATTTGAGTATAGTCATTTACAATTTGGTGAAAATTAAAAATTTTAATTAAAATTTATTTAAAAGAATTAGTAGTTCTGATTTTAAATTATTTAAAAATGATTATGAAATTATTTCAAAATTGTTGAAATTCTAATCTCAATCAATTTACAATTTTATTAAAAAATTAATTCATTTATAAATACTTCTGATTAAATTTCAATTAATTCATTTAATAGTAATTAATAAGGGTAAAAATGGAAAATTTATAGAAAATTGAACAAATTAATTACTTTTATTGGTATGTGAGAATTTGTCAAGCTTATAATTTGAAACGGAAGAAGTATATGTTTCTAAAATCTAGAAATAAGATAATATCTTCTTAATTACTTTCTTCTTAATAATTGATTCTTTTAACCAATCAAAATTAAGTTTCAAAATAATATAATTTTTCTATATTAACTTTTATTTTAAAAATACACAATACTTGTTTATTTATACCATTTTGTAGTTGTTTGTAGGATTGAATTTCAAAAGCTTAAAAAACATGAAGAATTTCCTCCTAAACACACAATTAATATGGTGTTCAAGAAATATTTTACAATTCAACTTTAATTATTTTATCTTTTTTGGTTAGTCTTTTCTTAAAGTGGACGATTAATATAAGTTTTATTTCTATTTGATATCAAGTTTGATTATGACATTCGATGGTATATATATATATATATATATATATATATATATATATATATATATATATATCCTCAACACTTCTTATACAAAATTGTCATTTAGGTATGTTAATAAAAGTGTGTGACCAACAAAGTGACATTAAATTGTACACAATTTATCTATTTTTATTGGATCATAAATATCTTTCCATTATTAAAAATATATATCATATAAGTGTTTTTTAAATATTAACTAGTTAATTAATATTTTTAATTAGATAAGTTAGAAAAATATATATTAAATTATTCAAATATAACTAAATCTTAATTTATAAAATTCATGATTTAAATTATAACATTATTACATTTTTATATATTTCAAATAACACAATTTTATATATTTAAAATAACACAGCATAAAAGTTATAGTAATTTAAATAATATGTTTTTATATTGTAATTTTAATAAATCAGTTTTAATATTTTGTACTTATAATATAAATTTTTAAAAAAACTGGCAAACTAGATAGAGCATGTTAGAATTAAATAGCAAGCCAACCTATTTTCTATCCCTGAAGTTATTCTTAACTTTTTTAAAGTTACTTATTTAATAATGTTATTTTTAAAAAATATTTATAACTATAAACAAGTTATGACTACTTATTTTATAAAACTATTTAATCAATTTCCTAATTTTTAAATTTTATTCTTAGAAGAAAAAAATTGTCCAATGCTTTAATTAACTAGTCATTAAACAAAAACTATAAACTGTGTATTTCAGAAATCTTAGAATAAGTTTGATTGCAAAGCTTGTTTGTTAATATGTAGGTTTTATTTTTAAAAAGACTAAAATTAAGATACTGTCTCATTTTAAAAGAAAATGATATAAAGAATAAGTGTTTGCAATTGAATCTAATACTTTTTTACATACATTGTTCAATCATACAAATTAGGTAAATTTTCATGGGAATTAACTTTGATTAAGTAACGTAAACAATATTTATGAAATACACAATATTTATAAATATTATTATTGAAACAGTTTTGCTGCTTAGTCAGAAAAACCATAAGTGAAAAATTAAATAAAAAACTTTTGAAACAAAGATCATGGTAGTAGATTAATGTAAATAAAATAAAATAGTTAATCTTCAAATAGCAAAGGATCCAAGTACCTTTCCTTCCATCTCAAGGACCATGGTCAGGAAAGGATATTTTTTAATAGTTCATTAATACATATATTTTAATTTATAATTCATAAAATTTAGTTTATTTTAATTTATAATTTATGAAATTTAGTTTATTATATTTTTGTTTTTATATTCAACTATGTATTTGATTAGGATTGATTTTGTGTCATCATTTTTATTTTATGTTATCTAAAGATAAATGTAAAATAATATTAAAATTTTATAAAATACAATAAATTTTATTAAAATTTATGAACTAATCAATTATAAAAAAAATAATCTTAGAATGAGATAAATTCATATCTTTGATTGAAACATGAGATTTAGATCCATAAGTGATGAGTGCAAAAAGAAAGTAATACATTTATAAAATTTGCATAACATAACGTTGGTAATAGTGATGATGCAAAAAATATGACGTATCTTTGTGTGAATTATTTGAATGTGAGAAAATTGCATGTTATCAAATTTGAAGGAAATCAGTAAATGGACTAACAAAAGTTTCACACAATTGTTGAAGGACATACTTCTATAAGAAAATGAATTACTTAATCATAATTATGAGGCAAAGAAAATATTTTATTTGATGGATATGAAGTATAAAAAAATACATACATGTCTTAATGATTGAATATTATACAAGAAAGAGTTTGAATGATTGAAAAAAAATCATAGGTGTTTGTTATCACATTATAAGATATAACAAATATCAAGACAGTAATGAAGAAGGTAAAGAGGTACAAAATCTAGCAATGAGAGTTTTGGGTGTGACTTGTAGTGTTACTAAATGTAGAAGAAGTTGAAGTATATTTGATCAAGTGGATCCTAAAAGAAGAAATCATTAATGTTCTTGTTTATATTAAGTATAATCTTCAACTTGAGAGCAGAGAAAAAAAGATTTATGATCCTATATATTTGTTTAATATTAAATTAGATGATGAATAGATTCTGACCTATCAAATAATATTTCATAGATGGATATACATAAATTTTTTATTCTTGAAAAACGAGTTTCAAACCAGAAAAGAAAGAAAAATATTTGGTTAAACTATTAAATTTGTATAAATAAATTAGTCATAAATATTATAATACTTATAAAGTTTTTTATTTCTTTAATAGATTCAAAAAATTTAACTACTAAGATTAATAAAAAGGAAAATCTACTATAACAACAAATAATAATAAAATTAAAAAATATAGTTAAAAAGCTGAAAAAAAAATGAAGATGAGCTAAAAAAATATCATATTATAATAAAAAGATGAACTAAATGACATTATTACCAGAAAAAATGAATAAATGGAGAAGATTAATATATAAAATTTAAATATAGAAATTAGTAATATTGATGGATTGAAATTTTAATTTCATTTTCATATATGATATTTTTAATATTATTTTTTTCATATCACTTATTTTTACTTAAAAATGTAATATTTTATTTATGATATATCTTATGATTCATGATTCGATTCACGATAAGAAAATGATAAACGATTGGCCATTTAAATCTGGTTCACAGTGTGAAGTTCTTAATGGGGTGTTCCAACATATATGATATTGTTTAACTGTGAATGTAAAATATTTGCACAACATGTGTTCTTTTATTCAATAAAGTTTAAAGATGGTAACGAAGTTACAGTAATTGCGTGCTGCATAATATTTCATCAAATAAAGTTCCCCTGCTAGCTCTGAGCCTAAGAGTTATTTTTCTGCTTCTCTCAAATACTACCATTAGAAGACCTTTCATATCATTTCCATGTCACTGCTATAGGACTTCTAACAGCATATTTACCTGATACCCAAGTAAGTGATCCAAATGATAAATTTCCAGGCCTTGCTGTTTTCCCATTTGAAACAAAACTCACCTTATAACTCAATTTCTCACCAGTTCTTCTGAAACTAATATTCCTTGGTTCAACCCGGACAGATACTCCCTTCGGTTCTTCTACTTTCACTGCATAAGAATCTCTGGGGTTCCCTACATTTGTAACTACCCTCTTGAATGTCACACTAGCATTTAGAGCACTTGTACCAAATAGCACAGCAAATGAGGGGTAGTTCAAGTCACCAGCCCGAAGAGCTGATTTTTTGGGACATTTAAAATTACCTTTTGAAAATAAAGCAATTTGGGAGGATGTGTATTTCAGGCTGCACAAGTAATTTAAGTAATCTTTGGTGGTGATGTCATAGACCAATCCTGGATCAGAAGCTCTTTCAGGGTTAACATGGCCTGAACCAAATGCAAAGGGGTCAGCAAATGATGAATTTTTTGAACCATAGTCAGCAATTGCAGCACCTTTGTTGTTTGTTATAGAAGCAGTAGTCATCAGAGCAGATTTGATGGCTGCAGGTGACCAATCCTTGTGCACAGATTTGATCAATGCTGCTATACCACTAACATGAGGACATGACATTGAGGTACCTGAGACTATGTTAAATAGTACACTTCTTTTGTCGCTCGCGAGCATGCTTGGACTAATTGTGGGAGGCCAAGCAGCCATGATGTTCACACCAGGTGCAGTAACATCTGGCTTGATCACATCTCCTCCTACTGCACTTGGTCCTCTAGAAGAAAATGCTGACATAACCGGTGCAGGGTCTCCATATGTTGTCCCTAGGAAGGAAATTGAAGCTGTTGGTGCTTTTGCTGGGTTAATGTAGCTTCTAATTATTTTACTTGCCGAGGCCCCTAAAGATGTGCCTGGCAAAACATGAGGATCAGCAAAAAGTTCTTCTCCCTGGTTTTCTGAGTTGAGTAGTATCATTCCTGCTCCACCTGCCATCTTCACTTCCTCTCCCTTTGCAGTTCTACTGTTTATTCCACGTTCGCAGGCAACTATTTTTCCTTTTACATACTTTGGATCAAGTGAACCTTTGGTACAATACTGTGATGTCCTTTGTGCTTGTGAGGAATTGGCATATACAAGAGGCAATTGGTTTGTTTGCTTGCCCTTGTACAATGATGACCCTTTGAAAACCTTTCCATTTCCAAGCTTCACTTGAGTTGGAAAGCTCCTGTCAGTGTAGCTAGCAGCAACAGTCATGATCCACGGTGCAACATTTCCAACAGTGGAACTAGAAGGGCCTGAATTGCCTGCCGAGCAAGAAACAAAAACACCTTTTTGTGTTGCTCCAAATGAGGCTATGGCAATGCTATCCTGGTAATAAGGTTTGGCAATGCCACCTAATGAGAGTGACAATACATCAACACCATCAGCAACAGCTTTATCAATAGCTGCTAATATGTCCGAGTTAACACAGCCAAAACGCCAGCATACTTTATAAGCAGCTATTCTTGAGGTAAACCTCATTCCAGTGGCTGAACCACGGGCCAAGCCAAAAAAGCTGGCATCATTCACCATGTTTCCAGCTGCAGTTGAGGCTGTGTGTGATCCATGTCCTTGAGCATCTCTAGGAGAACGATAGTCCAGTGTTTCATTGATTCTTCCTGCAAATTTTTCATACCCTTGTAGAAAGACTCTTGCACCAACAAGCTTCTTGTTACAACTTGAGGCAGAGAAGTTGGTGCCTACTTCACAAGCTCCTTTCCAGCGAGAGGGTACTTTGGACAAACCTGTATCTTGGAAACTGACGTGTTCGGGCCATATTCCTGTATCAAGGACTCCTATGATCACATCTGAGGTCAAGTTAGCAGCACTCCAAAGTCCTTTTCCCTCCTGTAGGCCAAGAAAATGGGGGCTGTATGTTGTGTGAATGGTTAATAGTTCATCAGGTATGGCTGCAACGAAGCCATCCACTTGGTTCAAGTACTCAAGCTGCTTATTTGAAAGCTGAGCAGCAAAACCAAAAAGGCTGGTTTCATAAACATAAAGGAGTTGAGGGGCACTCTCTTCTTCGAATGAAGCTTCAGAGATGAATTCAATGACTGATTTGAACCAAGGTTTTATTCTGTCTTGGGAATGGACTGAGGCTTTGATCTTGGTCTTGTCCATGTGTACTATGTATGTGTGCTTCTCCATGACAGCTACTGACTTTGTCACCATAAAGGCCAGGAAGAGTAGGAGTGCCCTGAAGATCATGTTGCCTACACAAAAGTGACAGAAGACAAAACGAATAAACACTTTATATAATATTTTATCTAACAAAATAAAATTAGTATAATATATTCAAACTTCTATGAATTCTTTTTTCCTTATTGCATATTTTTTTTTTGGTTTCTACATACATAATTCTTAGCAATGCAAACTATCTCTAATCTTTCTTTATGAAACATATTTCCTACTCTAGAACATGCATAACTTACAGGAAAAATTTCGCTGCTGGTGTAAATCATACTTTATATATAAGTATAATACTATGCAAGGAACATTGTAAACAATACTACTCGAGTAAATGATACATATAGCTAATTAGTGTTTACTCAAAAACTAGAGGCTATCAATAAGCAGTGACATAGAGAATGGAGGTAGAAATCCAAACCTGTGCTATTTTAGCACAAGAACACTAGAGAAAAAGATATAGGGGGGGTGAAGGATGCCTGTAGCTGCTAACACTGAATCTTTAATAAGCACAAGAAGAAGCCATGCCTGAAAAAGTTAAAGGCTTTAAAATTGTGTTCATTGAATTGCAGTTCAGCAATGGCAATGAGTCTACTTTTTGTATTCTTACCTTCTACTTCACGACTGCACCATTTATATGGGATGATAACAAGTTCTTATATACTTATTGTGATGGGCAACAGCAGGTCCAATCATGGGCCATTTTGTATTAAATGGTACAGATATCTTTCTCCATTCTGTGCCAAGTTATATCATTGACCATGATAGTTGTTTCCACTTTTAATTTTATCCTTATTTTATATCCTCTTATGAGAACCTTTTTATTTTCAAATTGACATTTACAATTGTAACATCATTTCTTAATTATAGAATATTGTGGTATCTTAGGGACAGTTACAACAATGTTCATGTGGGCCAAAACCACATCTTATTTTACTTAAGTAAAAAAGTAAGCTCTGTAATTGGAAATGATTCTACCCCACCATGGTCTTGCCAAGAGAGAATGTTGACACATTCAACACCGGTTAATTAAGTTCTAGCTAATATTTACATTATGTTCACTAACTAGATACACTTCAGATTGCATCAATGAAGAAGATTCATACAAATTTTTCATCTCTTATCTTCTTATCTTTGCTACGGATAACCTTTCTGATTGATAGATATTTTGGGATTTAAAATCTATGCTTCTAAGTATTTTCTGTTGGTTGTCCTTATTATAACTTATCTTTTTATTTACTTTAGCTTAAATCTAAGATGAGGTTTCTTATATATTGTTATCAGAATTTCATGTACATAATTGTTGGGTTCCAAACAACCATAATAAGAGAATAAGAATATAGCAACAAGAATAAAAGAAAGTACCTATATATCATATTAAAAGGTCTTATACATTAATGTCTTAAGATATAATATATACCACATACGTTCTATAGAATTAGGTAAGGGATTAACAAAAAGCTCTAAAATAATTAAAACAAAACATTATCTGAGACATTAATAAGATGATAAAAGGCTAAACATTAGATAGACAGTAAATGGTTTAACTGTTCTTAACATAACTAGACACTTTTTGATAGATTGTCTTTTGTACTCTTTAATGGTCATTGTTTAGAGTAAATATATCACAATAGTCTATCATTATAACTTGAGTTACAAAGTGAAAGTTAACTTCCTAACTCGGTTGAATTACATTTAATAAATTGTATCTAAAATTTTTTCATTAATCTTACAATTTCATCTTAATACACTTGTACACCTAAAGCCACACTAATACTAGTATGCTTCAAACTAATCCTCTTTATTCAGTGTATCTAAATTTAGATACATTCATCTTAATACACTAATGTCACACTAGTGCTAGTGTACTTCAAAGTGATCCTATATTCAATGTTTGAAGCTAAAATGAGAGTTGAAATGATGACATTATGCTTGTCCATTTATTTGAATTTAGTGGAGTCATGGTAATCTTTTCAGATGTAGAAGAATGGTTGATGACTCATATTTCCTTAAGAGTTGACCGTTGTAAATAAGATTTATGGACACACTGTGTCTGTCTCATTTGATTCCACTTCCTAGAACTGTTATATAAGTATCACAATATCAAAAAAAAAAAAATTGGAAAGTGAGTAGTTATGTAGTTAATTATTCATAATTCGATTTTTAAACTTTTCCAAATTCTTTTTTCTCTTAGTTTACATTTTCCAGCATTTTCTAGCAACAGGTTTCTTCTTCTATGTCTTTTCTAATTCAGCGATATCTCTTGCTCGATTTCGTTTAGTGCTTCTATTCAATTTACGTTTTCGCTTTTCGGTTCTTGATTTTAATTTCTGTTTCAGTTTCAATTGCGGATTTCATTTGCTGTTTTGATTTCGATGCTGATTTTAATTTTAATTTCTGATTTGAATTTCATTACTGATTGTGTGTTTTAATTTCTGATTCTATTTTTAGTTTTAATTGTTGATTTCATTTTCAGTTCCTAATTCCAAATCTCTAATCTTAATTTGCAACATAAAGTAAAAAATATAAACGAATATGTGTCCTCGAATTGACACCTTGAATTGAGACCTAGATTAACTTAAAAGAGAACTTAGTATTTTTATTAATTTCACATACGAGAGTGAGTTGTCTTAAGATACAAGAGAGTGAGTTGTCTTATGATACAAGTTTAATGTTGAAGTTTCATATAATGAATAAGTTAAACAATATATAAGGGAGAAGACCCATAAATTTATGGTCTTAAGGTTTTGAGTTGTAGATAGTGTTATAGACACTTGTGTAGTTGTATTTTGTAGCTCATTCTCGTTCCCACAACAATCTTTTATCAAAGGTGACTCTGAAATTTTATTACGAAATTTCTAAGTGGACCATACTTTTGATCAGCATGCTCACATGCTAGAACTGTTTACTATTATTATTAACAATTCTGGCTTTCTAAACAAGGGAATTAGTACGTGTCAGCTAAGCAATAACCCAAGACTCTGTTTGGGACCACAACTTTAGTGCTGGCTAAGTCTTGTAATGTGCTTGTGAATGATATGCACTCATTGATGCAAGAATTTTAAGAGCAACATACATAAGGGGCTTTTCCTTTAGTTTCTGTTATTCAACATGTATCACCCCTTTAAACACAGGGTTGATTCATTTTAGATAATGTTAATGCTAAATTTTGGTTTAGATATTAAGGCTAAACTTGTGTGGTTCAGAACAAGTAAAGTTTTTTTTTCTTCTAATACTTGAACCAGTCCTTAGAATTGAGGAATTTTATTTACATGTTTTCAAGTTTTATGAATAAAATGAAATTTATATATAATCTAATTTTAACTTATAAAAAGTAAAAAGATATTGCAAATGTCTAAGAGACTATTATAATGTAGAAATTATTTTAAGAAATGCTTACTCTTCATCTTTAAACCTGGTTTATATCAAGCGTACAAAGGGGGGGAGACAGAAAAAAACAAAAATAAAGTAAAATAACAAAAAATAAATAAAAATGTTAGCAAACATGGAAAAATAAAAATATTTTACTCTAAACTTTCTGCACAATTATAAAAAAATTATACGGAAGGTTTAGACATTAATTGAGTTTAAAATATAACAAAAAATAAATATTTACAATATAAATATTAATAGAATATTTACTATAGTATATTTTAATATACTATAGTATAATAAAATAAATATGTTATTTTATAACGTAATTAATTATATTTAATTTAATATATTATTTTTTAATATAATTAAGTGTAACTAATATTTATTAATATTTATGCGTTTTTATCATAGAAAAGTAGATAAATAAAATAAAAATATTAAAATAATGAATGAAATAAATGACTAAACTTAAATTTTGATGTTTTATGAAATAATTTATTTTAATTTATTGTTTTAAAATATAATATTTTTTATCCACTAAAATTTTATAATATTTTTTATTTTAATTTAAAATTTGTTTTAACTTTAATTTATATTTTTAAAAATTATTTATATATATTAAATTATTTTATAAAATTGAAAAAACAAAAAAAAAAATAATTTAAATTTATTTTGCAATCGTGCACCTTTTAAATACTCAGTTTATGTGAAAAAATATTTTTTAAACCAAAACAAGTGATAAATACTTAATTATTTTTTAACGCTTAATTCTATTTTATTTTTAATACTAAAAAATTTAATTATTTCCTAATATATTAATCTATAAAAATAATACTTTAACAAATTTTTCACTCTCTGTATAAAGTTGGTGCAGACTCCTAGAGAAAAATCTTTCAAATCAATATACAGATAAGTTATAATTTTCAAAATATTACTTAATTGTTTGGATGAATGTGTAATTTACTTTTAAAAGTCAAAGTTTCTTAAAATAATAATAAAATGGTTCTTATCATACAAATGTTAATATATTTTTCACCTTATTATCATGTAAAAATAGAAAAATAACAAAATACAATACAGGAAGAACGATAATCATAAAGTAATATTATAATTATAAAAAACTTTTGAAATAAATCATCAAAAGAATACATAAGAGTAACAAATAAATATGTTGATACTGAAAATATTACGATATATTTTATTAATTGTTAAAATATAGGAAATTATAAAGTTTCCAATATTAAATTAATTAAAAATTATTTTTGATTTATTTGTCAAGGACTTATTTCATACATAATAATAAATCTTGAAAAGATAAAATTGATGCCAGATGTAAAAAAAATACTACACTTATCCAATTAATTAATATATATATATATATATATTAAATTTTAATCTAATTAATTATTTCATAGGATTCATATGTATAATTAATATTTTAAATCAAACATTAAAATATAAATTATTATTTGGCTAATTTTTACATATTCTTTCGGTCTCATAACACGTGTTATTCTAACGTAAGAATATAGTTATTATAATCAAATAAGATCACAAATTATACAATAAAAAATAAGTTTGTATTTTGAAATTTTGAAATTTTTATGTACATATATATATTTTCACAATTTATATAATTTGTTAGCTCCTTATCTATATATTTTGATGAATATTGTAAGAATCAGAAAATAAAAAGAGAAAGGATTTTCTCTCTCCTCATCACTCTCAGATTTTTTTTCTCTTAAGTTTCCTCCATTGTTAGAGCTCTCATTCTCTCTCTTATTCCTCCACCTCTGGCCACCTTCTTGAAGAACTAATACCACCATTGCCTTCCCCTCGACGAGTAGAAGAGTTTGTATTTTTCCTCTAGTCTAAGAGTACTTTTCTGGGGAACTTCACTTGAATATGTTTGTATTTTTATAGGTTTGATTGAGAGGTTATGAGTGGAGAACCTTTTCTGAACTTGAACTGGTTTTGGTTGAACGAGGTTTTGTGTATATGCTGTATGAGAATCAATTGATGAATTATGATGTTGTGTTGTATTGAATGTATTAGTGTATGACATTACGTTGACTTGAACTGTTGTGTGGTATAGATACCATGGTTATATATTGTATTTTGGACTGTTTGGATGTATTGGAATGATATTAAGATGCTATGAGACTATGTGAATAATGTTGGACAGTAAGGCCTAATGATGAGTGAGTAAAGGCTGTAAGACCCACAAATGGAAAATGGTGAAATCTGAGAATATGAGAAATTATTATTTCATACATGTTGTGTATAGATTAGTGTGTACGGAATTAAGGATAGGCGTAAATGGGGCATCCAAATTTCTAAGATGGTCTGAGTCACATAGATAAAGCCATCTATGGTGAGAAGTTGATGGAGGCACTACATAGGGTTGATAGTAGGCTTCGGCCGGAGTGCAATGCTGGTGTATGTTGTCACCCTGATGAGAGGTTTATTTCATGAGATCATTCTAGGCCTGGGGTCCTTTTCCCTCATTAGGTGGTGTAGTCCCACTGGTCTGAATCCCATACTGTCTACTTGGAGTCATCTGTTTTATGTGTGATTGTGATTGGGTATGTTCAGCCTAAGTCAGGTTGATGATTATTTATATTGTAAATGATTAAATGTTGATAATATATCTTTTGTCAAGATGTAACTCACCCTTGCTTGTATGTGTTGTGTTGTTTGTTGGATTTTACTATGATCGTGGGTTATCACGGGAGCATATGACAGGTTAGGTAGAGAACCTAAGTGAGCTGTTGCCACGTAGTTAGGACCACTTTTGTATAATGTAGGCCTTAATTAGTATACTTTTTGAGATATATATTTAGTGAACTTAGTCTATTTTGGTAGACAGTTGGATGACTTGTAGGCATATATATATATATATATATATATATATATATATATATATATATATATATATATGAATGCATGATTCAAAAGTTTAATATTTTGAGACGTTACAAATTTAGACTATGTTTAAGATCCAGTAATTCCATAAAGTGAAACTATCTCTGTTATAAATTGCACTACTTAATATACTAATTTAAACAATAATTTATGTATTATAATTTATGTACGTGTGATGTTGATTTTTATATATTTTCATTATATAAGAATATATTCAATATATATATATATATATATATATATATAATTTCAACTCAAATTATATTCTAACCTTTGTCATACAAAATTTACATAATGTATTGTTTATGTAATTTAGCTTAAATAAGAACTTATTACAAGGAAGATAAAACTCGTATGTATATTGAGATTTAATATTTAAATATATTTCTATAAATTACTTAATTAAAATTAATTAGAATGAAATTAGGCTTAGTGATCTTTCTTTTAGTTAGGTATGACTATAGGTGGGTTGTTTCTCGTTTCTGATTCACTTAATTATTTTTAGTTTCGTCTCGATTTTAATTGATGATAAAAATTTAGTCTTTACACTCATTTTATTGGGGTCAAATTTTCTCCTCTCGTGACATCCTCTCCTATTTTATTTTTTTAAAATAAATATAATTTTAAAAATTTTATTTTTTAAAATATAATTTTAAAAATTTTATTTTTAAAATATAAATTTTAAAATTTATTTAAATAAATCTAGAAATTCAAACATGATTATAAATATATAATGTTGTGTAATAAATTTATAGAGACTAAATATTTCAATATTAAACATCTTTTTCTTTTATATATTGTTTTGTTATACATAAATTAATATTTTAATATTACAAAATTTAGATTATTTTATTAATGAAGTATATTTTAGTTTATTATTTTCATATTTAAATATATACGTAAAAAAGGTATTTGATAATTTTTTTTATTTTATACAGGTTTAGTTTTATTTATTAATATTAAAAAATATAATATAATAAAAAGAGAAGAATATGAAACATAACCCTCTATAAGCAAAGAGTAAAAAGAAAAACAAAGAATAAGATTAATATTTTAGGGTTTAAGTTTAAATTTAAAGATAAAATAAGGATAAATATAGATACGGTGTTACATTATTATATCTGATCCCGAATTCGATTTCTTAAAATAGAAAAAACCTTAAACATAAATCTGAAACTGATCAACTCAATCTTTTCTATCAAACTCAAGATAGATACAATTTAATTTCATGGATATAGATTTAATTGTCATCCTTATTTTTTATTATTAGTTATATATATTGCATCTTCTAACTCCATACTTATTATAATGCATTAATATAAACTTAATATACGTGTGATGTCGATTTTTATATATTTTCATTTATGTATATAAGAATATATTCAAAAAATATATATATAATTTCAACTCAAATCATATTTTAACCTTTGTCATACAAAATTTACATAATGTATTGTTTATGTAATTTAGCTTAAATAAGAACTTACTACAAGTAAGATAAAACTCGTATGTATATTGAGATTTAATATTTAAATATATTTCTATAAATTACTTAATTAAAATTAATTAGAATGAAATTAGGTTTAGTGATCATTTTTTTAATTAGGTACGACAATAGACGGGTTGTTTCTCGTTTCTGATTCACTTAATTATTTTTAGTCTCGTCTCGATGATAAAAATTTAGTTTTTACACTCATTTTATTGGAGTCAAATTTTCTTGCCTCGTGACATCCCCTCCTATTTTATTTTTTTAAAATATAATTGTAGAAATTTTATTTTTTTAAAATATAATTTTAGAAATTTTATTTTTTTAAAATATAATTTTTTATTTTTTATTTTTTTAAAATATAATTTTAAAAATTTTATTTTTAAAATATAAATTTTAAGATTTATTTAAATAAATCTAGAAATTCAAACATGATTATAAATATATAACGTTGTGTAATAAATTTATAGAGACTAAATATTTTAATATTAAACATATTTTTCTTTTATATATTGTTTTGTTACACATAAATTAATATTTTAATATTACAAAATTTAGATTATTTTATTAATGAAATATATTTTAGTTTATTATTTTCATATTCAAATATATATGTAAAAAAGGTGTTTGATAATTTTTTTTATTTTATACAGGTTTAGTTTTATTTATTAATATTCAAAAATATAATATAATAAAAAGAGAAGAATATGAAATTAAGAATAAGATTAATATTTTAGGATTTAAGTTTAATTTAAAGATAAAATAAGGATAAATATAGACACGGTGTTACATTATTCCACTACTAGAATTTCTTTATTTTCATGAGAATTTTTCTACAAATTTGTTATAAAAATTGGTAAGAAAAGAGTTTCTTGCTATTTTTCCTATAAACTTTCTATAAATTTATAGGAAAATTCTCATAAAATATTAAAAATTCTAACTCCATACTTATTATAATGCATTAATATAAACTTAATATACGTGTGATGTCGATTTTTATATATTTTCATTTATCTATATAAGAATATATTCAAAATATATATATATAATTTCAACTCAAATCATATTTTAACCTGTCATACAAAATTTACATAAAGTATTGTTTATGTAATTTAGCTCAAATAAGAACTTACTACAAGCAAGATAAAACTCGTATGTATATTGAGATTTAATATTTAAATATATTTCTATAAATTACTTAATTAAAATTCATTATAATGAAATCAGGTTTAGTGATTTTCTTTTAATTAGGTATGACAATAGGCGGGTTGTTTCTCGTTTCTGATTCACTTAATCATTTTTAGTCTCGTCTCGATTTTAATTGATGATAAAAATTTAGTCTTTATACTTATTTTGTTGGGGTCAAATTTTCTCCCCTTGTGACATCCCCTCCTATTTTATTTTTTTAAAATATAATTTTAAAAATTTTATTTTAAAAATTTATTTAAATGAATCTAGAAATTCAAACATGATTATAAATATATATATTGCATCTTCTAACTCCATACTTATTATATGCATTGATATAAACTTGTATTTGTGTTTTTTATTATATTGTTTTATAAATACAATATGTAACACTCCAATATTTTAGATTATAAAAATATTAGAATATAAAAATATTATATTATAAAGATATTTTTTTATAAAGATATTAGATTAATAAAAATATGAAGTTATAAAGATATTCAGTTATAAAAATATTAGATTATAAAAATATTTAGTTATAAAAATATTAGATCATAAAGATATTATATTATAAAATGTTCAGTTATAAAATGATTAGATTATAAAGATATTTAGTTATAAAGATATTAGATCATAAAGATATTATGTTATAAAAATATTTAATTATAAAGATATTAGATTATAAAGATATTGGGTTATAGAGATATTTGATTATACAGATATGAGATTATAAAGATATTATATATTATATTATAAAGATATCAGATTATAAAGATAATACAATTTAAAATAAAAAGGGGCTAGTTGGGTAGTTTGTTTTCACATAACTTTATTCTCTCTACCTCTATTCTTTCTGTTCTCTCTATTCTCTCTCCACACTCTCTCTAAGGCTTATATATTGAAACCCTAACGGTCTCTAGATCCAGAAGAATTAATAGGAGACTAATAATGTAAGGAGAAGTTCTACCCAATCAGTTTTGTGAACGGGTAAGTCTAGGTCCGTTTATTCTTAAGAATTTTGTTTTGGAAAGTTTATTGTTTTTGAAGATTTTTCTCAATGAATTCTCTTTATGGGGAGATGTTATACAGTATCTTGAGATAAAAGATGAACTAAGGATTAAGATTGCAATTTTCCCATCTGAGCAAGGAACAAACAAAAATCCAGGTTAGGGAAGTTAATGTTCAAAAATATATAAATCGATACTAAGAAAATTAATGTTATATATATATAATTAATATGTTTTGTATATTATTGTTGTATTGAATGTAATGTGTGAAAAACCTTGTTTTTGGTATTGTTTATGATGTTTAAGTTGATATTTGGATGTTTGTTGACAATCAGTGGAATGGAAAATTTGTTTGAGGGTCCCTAGAGGGTTTTGGTCTCGATCCTATTCTTGTTTATAAATTTAGATTATTATCTCTAAATAAAATTGAGAAAAATTTATTGGTTATGTATGACCTATGATGTTTTTGTGTGAGACCGAGTAGAGCCAAGGGTTGGTGCCCATAATATATTGATATGTGTTGATGAGATGTTTGGTACCCGGGGAGGTACAACTTTATGTGAGGCCGAGTAGAGCCTGGGGTTGGTGCCCATAATCTACTGATGTATGTTGATGAGATGTTTGGTACCCAGGGAGGTACAACTTTATGTGAGGCCGAGTAGAGCCTGGGGTTGGTGCCCATAATCTATTGATGTGTGTTGATGAGATGTTTGGTACCCGGGGAGGTACAACTTGCATTTTAGGTGGTGAGTTATGCTAGAGCGGATTCAATGAGATCCCAGGTTCCGCTGGTAGTCCCGATCACGTAGACTAAAATGCCAGGTGGTGAGGAGCTGATGGGGGGATGTGAAGACCTGCTCTGAGGCTATATTGAGGTAGGCCAGGGCCAGAGTAGGGTTGACAGTAGTCCTACCCTGTGGGTAAGGTGGTCAGAGTGTTATTGTGCCGGTACAGTAGCCGACCACAATGTGACCCACAGGTGTTAGTTTATGAGTTCGGACATAGTAGCCGTGTCTTCCGGAAGATGTTTTCTTTTTAGAACATTTTGAATGTGCATGAGAATGTTGTGGTTATGTGTATTACATGATAATATTATTTGTGTTGTTACTTTTGAATTATTAAAGATGCATTAAATTTCAGAGCATTTAAGTATGTTCTATGATAAATGTACATGAGAATGATGTGATGATGAATATTACATGATACTATTATTTTGTGTTGTTATATTTTTGAATTATTAGCTTACCCTGCAATTACCGATTGTTTGGCCTGCGATGGGAGCAGATATTTTAATAGGTAAGAGGGATGCTTCTGAATACAAATATTATATATATAATATGTGTTTTATTATCGGTTAATACAAGTTACGTTTGCATACTAAGTATGATAATAGTAACAATTTCTTGGATCGTTACACAATATATGTATGGTTGTTTTTAAGTTTATATAATTTTGTTTGTTGAATGAAAAATAAGATAATTAAATATATTATTTATGATATTGAAATTATGTTGTAATATAAAAATTAATAAGAAATATAATTATATACATTTTTAAACTCTTGTTGCTTAATTATATATTTAAGTGATTATTTTTTTAATTTGAGTGAGAAGTTCTTCGTCTTATATGTTAATTAATTTATGTTTTTACTTGATTACGTTTTAATTTCTTTTTATTTTTTATATCAGTATCGTTCTTTATAAATTTTATATTATGATCTTAATATATTATTAAAGATAAATAACTTAATTTAATAACATGGGAATGTAATGACGTAATTTATTTCAAGTTGTACAGTGAAATTATGCGATGTTATTATTTTAATTTATTTTATAAATTATTCATCATTAAATTGATATTTACATTAAATGATTTAACTTGTAAAAATTGATATATATATATATATATATAATCATAATATAAGAAAAATGAAAAAATAATGATATTAATATTACTAATAATAATATTTGAAAAATTATATCAAAGATTTTAACAAAATGGTGGCTATGTGAAAATAGGTATGACAACACTGTGAATTTTGCCTGACTTATATAATTATTTATGTCTCGATTTTTGTTAGGAATAAAAATTTAGTTTTCATACTCATCTTATTTAAAATTAAATTTTCCCGATTCTCATCTAAAAATTTAAGTGTAATTACAAAATATATATATATATATATATATATATATATATTTGTGTGTATCAAAAAATAAACGGTTAATAATAAATTTATAGAAATTAAGTATATCACAAACACATAAACTTATATTGAGAATAGTCTATAATTATGTTAAAAACATAGAATATACTAATCAGTCAGTAAGTTAAAAAAAATTGTTTATGAATGAATATGTAGCTACAAAATACATTTCTTGCATGTTAATACAAGTGTTAGAAATAATTTTAAATTATGTTTAAGCGGTAAAAAGGCATTTCATATATGTATACGACGTTTTTTAAGTGATGGAGCGATAACATACTTGGAGGAAATATTAATAGTAAATATTTGTCTTAGTCTTGTTGGATCTTAGGTGTAAGGACTCATCGTGCAAGGTATGAGGATATTATTATAACGGGGTGAGTTGTTATGTAAGGAGGTGTCAATAGAAGTTTAAAAAATCTTCTTCCTACTTTAATGTAAATGTCAATTTCGCCCCGCCCAAAGGGCTAGGTCCTAACCCATATGGGCTAGGGTTAAAAAAACCTAGGATAAAAAAGTTTATAAAAAAAAAGAAATCATAGGACCAAAATATATACAAAAGTCTCTTGTGTCAGGGTCAACCCATACACTTAGATTAAGTTAAGTTATACAACATTATGTCAAGTTGGTCGAGATGAGTCCATGTCAGATATAGTTAGATTGTGTCGAGTAGGACCCACATCGATCAAGTTGTGTCAGACCTATACCAGTCAGGTCGACCAGTCCCATGTCAGTCAAGTCTAGTTCGGCTAACGTCAGCCGAGTCAAGTCTGGCATCAACTAGATTAAGTCAAACCAACTTCAACCAGGTCGAATCGGCTTAACATCAACCAGGTCAAGTTGGGCACTCGTTCGTCGAGTTGAGTCAGACCCGAGTTAGACCCATGTCAGGCCTATGTCGACCAAGTCGAGTTGGGTCCTCGTCTAAGTCGAGTCTAACTGTCGTTGGTTGAGTAGAGTCAACTAGCGTTGACTGAGTCGAGTTAGGTCGATATTGGTTGGGTCAATGTTGGCTGGGTTAATTTGGACTAGCATCGATTGGGTCGAGTCAGGTTAACACCGATTGGGTTGAGTCGGACATCGGCTAGCTCAAGTCGGACCCACAATCGATTCAAACCCTCATTCCTAGAGTCAAGTTGAGCCCATGTCGACTAGGTAGAGTTGGACCCAAGTTGGCCGAGTCGAGTTGGGCTTGAGTTAGCCGAGTCGAGATGAGCTTAAATTGACTAAATCGACTCAAGCCCACATTATTCCAGTAGAGTTCAATTTGACCCATGTCAGCCTAGTCGAGTTAGGTCCATGTTTGTTGAGTCGAGTCAGGCCAACATTGATCGGGTCGAGTTGGACCCACGTCTGTTTAGTCGAGTCAGACCTACATTGGTCAAGTCGAGTCAGACCCACGTTGGTCGAGTAGTATCGGGTCCAAGTCTATTGAGTTGAGTTTGACTCATGTTGGTCGAGTCAAGTCAGATCCACGTTGACTGAGTCAAGTTAGGTCCACGTTGATCGAGTCAAGTCAGACACGTGTTGACTGAGTCGAGTCAGACCCACGTCAACCTAGTTGAGTTGGGCTCACTTCCTGAAGTTAATTGAAGTCTTGTAGTGGGTCAAATCCACCTTGGCCTTGATCCTAACCCACTTTATGTGGATGCTTTGTGGGTTGGGGCTTTTTCAACCCGCTCATTTGGGGGCTAATAAAAAAGGAACTTTTTTAAGAGTGAGTTGGAGTTAGCCCATGAGTCATAGATCAAATTGACATTTTTACTCTCATGCATGTAGTTTTCTTCTTTCATTCTCTTTTCTTCTTCAAACTTATTTTCGTGAACTTTTCCTCCTTCTTCATCAAATTCAGAATTGTAGACCTCTATTGTGAAGTTATCTAGAAGATATTCATTAGAGGGTAGAACTCAAGCTGAAGTGTTTCTTTTGGTTAGTCTCGTTTTGCTTTTCTTTTTTCTCTTCTAGTAAGCATGCATGTAGGGTTGTGGCAAAAAAGAGAGTTTTAAGTTTTAACTTGATTTAGGTGGTATGTTTTTATGATTTGGATTTCAATATTTAACGTGACTAAGGAATTTCTAGGTGTGGTGATTTCAGCCCTTCTCCAAGTTATCCTTTCTTTAATTCATGAGAAATCTTATATAGGAAAAGTTATAATCTAACTCTAAATTTTACTTAGATTTAATTAGTATGTTGAGTTTTGTTATGGAGTATTATGTGAATATTTAAAACATGCTAATAAAATCTTAAATTGATATTACATCATTAAGTATTTTTGGCATATATTTAGAAAATTATAAAGGTAAATTGACCTTGTGATTAATATCTTTGGCATGTATTTAGGAATTATATTGGTAAATTCACCTTTAGAATTGAATAGTCATTAATGAGTTATGTCATAACCTTATGCTAGCATGTTAGCATGACATGAGATTTGTGAATTGGATAAATTGACACATTTTAAACTATGTTGTTAATTTTAAATATTTATTGGATATGATCCTTTAAAGAACTAGATTTTTAAGTTGAGACTTTAGATATGGCTATAATGGTAAATGTTTTATTTTTTTAGTTGTTAGGTGATTTATAGCAAGTATAATATAGATCTATAATTGGTAGTGAGCAAAGTGATTGATATGCTATGTAAGGAGTTGACACTTTGTGAAATTACGAGTTTTATGATATTTTCAAACTTTAGATATATTTCTCAAAAATGATGATATTCTTATTGAGGTCAAGAGAAAGACTCTCAACTTTGGATGTTCCTTACCCAGACGATTTAGTATCATTCAAGCGAGCTACCACGAAAGAAAAACTTCAAATCACTAGAAGAATATCTCTCAAGAGAGAATACTTTGCTTAAGTGATATTCACCTCTACTTAAAACCTACTTTAGATTGATTAAATATCTCTTAAAATATTAGTTTTGTTGCATGGTTATATCATAACATGGTAAGATCATACAATTATAAGTACTTGATGATTATACTTATCTTGGAAAATGATTGAATGAGATATATGTTATAATTGTGTGAGAGGGTAATAATCTAATTTTCCTCGAATATAATACAAGTATTAAGTCATAGATCTATCAAAGAAATAAAATATTCAACTTACATAATATAAATGAAGGTATCAAGTAGTGAAAGTTGATAGAGATTCTTGTACATTTTTGTTGAATAGGTGATAAAGAATAACCTTAATTTGAGGTAGGTTCTTGGTTGATATAAAAAAAAGTGGTTGTGATGTCCATATGTGCCTTGTTTATAGGTTTGGTGCTAGTAACTTGTAACAAGATTAGTCAACATGTTACCTAACGTGGAGTTATTGAAAAATAATGATATCCCAATCATTATGACAAATCATGAAGAAGAAAAGATAAAATTGTTAAGACTGGAGGACACTTAACATATGATCCATGAATCATGTACCATGTATGCAAAATCACTAGTAAGAAACAACTAAATATTTGAATGAGAGATTTCATGATGGAAAAGAAATGAGATTTTGTATTTAGGCTGGTTATTGAAATTTTTTAAGATGAGACTATTTTTGTGGACAATCTTATCTTCTTTCTTATATACTTTCTCCTTCTCACCTTATTTTCAATTTTTTCTTATTATATACCCCGACTTACATAATTTATGTGATAAGTTTGATCCATTTTGTATTACTAATGCAATTATAACCTTATTTTTCATTTATTTTTTATGTTCTCTTTACTTTATTGTACTCACTTTTCTATTAGATAACTCAACAACATCTTCTAAAAATCTTAGTTTATTTCTTTAGATGTTCAAATTGAAATAATGTATCTCCTAAACTCTTTTATTATTTACTAACTTATCTATATTGTGAGAGTTATATCATTTGTCAAACATATGAGTTAAAAATTATGAAAATAAAAAGTAATCACATGAATCACTTAGAATATATTAGATAATAGAAGTTATACTTTAAATGCATGTGTATCTTTATTTTATTTTATAAACTTATATATTTTGAATATTTTAAACTTTTATATATGTATATGAATAAGTTTATGTTTTCAATTATTTAAATTTTAAATAGTGGAATACATTTAAAGTCTCCAAAAAATTTAGTCTAAACCCAGCTAACATCCAAAGAATTAAATTTTGATCTCATCTTGATATGTTAGTTGTTATGATTTCTATTAGGATTTGTTCACTTCATTTAGTTTAAACTTTAAATATTTTAATTTAAACTTAAATTTTATATATAATTAAATTAACTTAAGTTGTGGGTATGAATAGTTTTTTTTATGCATAGAGACTAAACACATTTATTACGTGGGTTACGTAGCTTTGGATCTAAAAATGTTTTCATCTATGTATTCAAATATCGTGTGGGTTATAAAATAATAGACATTTAAGTCGTTATTTAAGTATGATGCTGGAAAATACCTTTAATTTTTTTTTTTCATTTTACTTTGAGTTCAAATAACAATTTTGACAAGAAGAAGTCGAAAGTCAAGTCAAAATGTGAAAGATGGACAAGTTTCAAATGTTCCGATAGGGGCGAATGTCAAAACCTTGAAATATTGTGTGATCAACATTAAGTTTTATTAGTAATGATAATAATGTTAGTTCACATGTCCCTTGGTTTGATAAGAGTACTATCTCCCCTGTTTCTAATTGTCTTTTAAGATTTTTTTATATCAACTAATAAAAATATTAATTTTTACAATTTATAATAAATCTTTAAAATATTTTTAATAACATTTTTAAATAATTAAATATAATTTATTGATTAAAAATAATACAAACAAAAGAATAGAAAATAATTAATTCATACCAACAATAAATTATTCAAAGTTTATAAAAAATAATTTAATTGTTCTAAATATTTTTAAATCGAAAAATATATTTAATAAAAAAAATTAATATAATAAATTTTACAAACAATTGAAGAAATATTTTTTTTTCTAAAAAGAAAATTATTAAAAAAATAAAAAAAATAATTTTTTCATGTTCTAAACTTGAAAAATGCACATCTATTTGGATTGATTTTACAAACGATGACTTTATATATAATAAGTTAATTTTTAGTGGTAGCTATAGAAGCCTTAAAATCACTCATTTTTTATCGAGCCCATGTTTTAAACATATTATGATTTTTAGGTTTGTTCATTGATAATTTTGGTCCACTTTAAAAGAAATTAAAAAAATAAATATATAATATTAAGCATATATATATATATATATATATATATATTAAATTTAAATTATATTATTAAAATTAATTTTAAAATTTTTAGATAATTTGATATATAATCACTAATATATTTATATACTTCAATAAAATAATGTTATTTATATTTAAATTCATTTTTTTAATTTCTTTTAAGGTGGAACAAAATTATCAGAACAACCTAAAAATCATGTTTAAAACAAGGTCTGAATCAAACATTGGTGATTTTAAGATTTCTATATCTAACTCACCACTAAGAAATAACTTATTATATAAAAATTTAAATATATATGCATTTTCCAAGTCTAAGCAAGAAACTACCACTTTTATCGAGTGAATTAACTTTATTATTACTATAAAAAGTGAATTTGATCTAAGTTTGTTTAACCTGTGAGTTAAATAAATTGAAAAAGAGACATAATTTAACTTAAACTACAATTTTTTAACCTAACATAGTCCGTTGAGTATGCTTTATAAGTCAAATTCATTTTAATAGTTGTAATAATTCAAATGTTGACGTGAAATATTATTTTTTTATAAAAAAAATAAACATACTGTGTACTACAATAAATGTAAGACTCTGATAATGTTTCATTTTTATTTTCAGAAATTATATTCTTCAAATATTATATTCAAGAATAATATTCTCATAAAAGTATTTACTAATTTAAAAAATTTAAGATACTTATCCATTTTTTAAAAATAAAACGTAATTAAGAATATATTTACATAACCAAGTATTAAATATCATACAAATAAAAATTATCTAACAAATAATCTGTAATATAATATGTTTTTATCTCTCTTTGCAATTTTCTATTAATAAATATTTTAATTATATTTATAAAGAACATATGTATTTGTTTGTGGACAGAGAGATGTATTATTTTGTGAGAGATTTTTTTATATGCAACCTTATGTTATAATGCAATTATTTCTTTTATTTTTATTCTTATCTTTTTATTGTTATTGTTGTTCCGACCATTCTCATTTTCATATTAACGGAAAAAAGAATAAGAGAAATAAAGGTTTTTAAATGCACAAATATAATTCTTTTGTTTTGGTGAAGACTAATACAAAATATGAATCCTAAACAGTAAGGTAACTAAGTTTAACGTTTGATAGTTTAAGATTTTGTTGGTCAATAACTGAAACATGAATTTTCAAATGATATTTCAAAGTTTAGGCAATAGAGTATGTTCTGGGATTAGGGACGCGTCTTCTTTCCTTTAATTTTATTTTCAACATCTTATTTGTACCACAAAATTGTTTGTATTTTTTTACCACCTGAATCTTCAAATCTGTAGGAAAATAACCTAACTGATTTAGACATGAAACTCGTTGGTGTGATGCTTACATATATCTTGGACTTCCAAGGAGACCAACACATGAAGTTAGATTTATTCAACTCATAAAACGATCATTAGGATCTATAAAAGGGAGATATCATGTCCTCAAAGGAAAAAAAGCACCTTCAATCTTAAACCTTAAACTTTGTTAATTGTTACAGGGTTTAGTCTTATAATCATATCCAATGAGTATTACCTTGTGGTTTTTCTTGCTACCCTTTTGCCTCTTAAACTTGAGCACCAACATCATTTCGGTAACTGGTCATTGTCTTGGTCATCAACAATCTTCGTTGCTCCATTTGAGGAACAACCTCATATTCAATCCAACGAAGTCCAAAAAACCGATTCACTGGAACCAAAGCAATGATTGTTGTGAATGGACTGGAGTGACATGCAACAAAGGTCATGTTATAGCTCTTGACTTAAGCCAAGAATCCACCTCTAGAGGTATTGATCATTTTAGTAGTCTCCTCAAGTTGCAATATTTGTAGAGTTTGAACTTGGCTCATAATGATTTTCATTATGAGATTCCGCCAGAGTTTAAAAAGCTAAAGAGTTTGAAGTATTTGAATTTGTCGAATGCTAGATTTGAGGGTCAAATTCCAATTGAGATCTCTTACCTGACAAAGTTAGCGACTCTTGATTTGTCTAGCACAGTTGCTTCAAAACATGCTTTAAAACTTGAGAGACCAAATATTGCAACGCTTGTACAGAACTTCACAAAAATCAAAGAGTTACATTTGGATGGCATTGCAATATCAGCCAAAGGAGAGGTGTGGAGTCATGCTTTATCTTCACTTACTAACATGCAAGTTTTAAGTATGTCATCTTGTAATCTCTCTTGTCCTTTTGATTCTTCATTAGTAAAACTACAATCTCTCTCAATACTTCAATTGGACCATAACAATTTAGCATGTCCAGTTCCAGAGTCTTTGGGGAGTTTGTTTAATTTGACCACCTTTCAACTCAGTGGTTGTGGTTTGAGTGGAGTTTTTCCAAAAAATATCTTCCAAATACCATCATTGCAAGTGCTTGATGTGTCTGATAATCCAGGTCTTTGTGGCTCTCTACCAGACTTCCCAAGTTAGGGCTCTCTCTACAATGTCAACCTTGGCCACACAAAGTTTTCTGGACCATTGCCAGAGTCTATTGACAATTTGAAGCAATTGTCTAAATTAGACCTATCAAATTGCCAGTTCAGAGGGACACTTCCTTATTCAATGTCAAATCTCACCCAACTTGTTCATCTGGACTTGTCGTACAATAACTTCACTGGTCGTGTTCCATCTTTTAATAGGTCCAAGGCCCTGATAGTTTTATCCCTTAATCATAATAATTTTATAGGTACAGTTTCATCTTCTCATTTTGAGGGCCTTATAAATCTCATGAGCATTGATTTAGGAGATAACTCCTTTGATGGAAGAGTCCCCTCATCTTTATTAAGACTTCAATCTCTTCGACATCTCATGCTTTATTACAATAAATTTGATGGTGTATTGGAGGAATTTCCTAATGCTTCCTTGTCATTATTAGAGATGCTTGATTTGAGTGGCAACAACTTTGAAGGGCCTATTCCTATGTCTATCTTTCAACTCAAAAGACTTTGTTTGCTTCAACTTTCCAAAAATAAGTTCAATGGAACTATACAACTTGGTATGATTGGGAGGCTGCAAAATTTTTCTTCACTTGATCTTGCAAACAATAACTTGTCAGTTGATGCAAGAATTGAGGATACATCATCCTTTCCCAGTTTGAAAACTCTTTGGTTGGGTTCATGCAATTTGAGAGCATTCCCTGACTTTTTGAAAAATATATCTGCATTACTCTATCTAGACTTGTCTAGCAATCAAATTGAAGGAACAATACACAACTGGATTTGGAAATTTGACAATATGGTTATTTTGAATATTTCTTACAACTTTTTGACATATTTTGAAGGGCTTTTCCAAAACCTTACTTCAAATTTGTTGAAACTTGACCTTCACTCAAACAGTCTCCAAGGATCTCCTCCTACTTTTTTGAAAAATACCATTTATTTGGACTATTCAAGCAATAAATTCAGCTCTATTAACTTTGTCGACATTGGTAGTCACATTCCTTTCTTGTACTTTCTCTCCCTTTCGAAAAACAGTTTTCATGGAATAATCCATGAATCCTTTTGTAACATTTCAGATCTTCAAGCACTTGATCTTTCGCATAACAAATTCAATGGTCTCATTCCAATGTGTTTGACAAGAAGAAGTAACAACCTCAGACCACTAAATCTTGGTGGAAATAAGCTCAATGGCTATATTTCAGATGCATTCTCAACTTCATGTTCTCTAAACATTTGCAATAAGAAGTTAAATAAAATTTTAAACATGAATGAAATTTAAAAAGTCAAGGTTTTAAATATTTTAAATTAATCTTATAAAACAAAATAAAATATATTAAAAAATAAATTAAATATCTATACATCTCACCATTTCTTTTAATGTAATTTTTTATGAATTAATTTTATTTTTTAATAAATAAAAATATTTATTTAATAAAATAAATAAGTAAAAAACATTTTTATTTTAAAATGATTAAATATTTTTAAAAAATAAATACTACATAATTTTTTAATATCAGTTTTACAAAATTATATATATTTTAAATTATATTATTTTATATTTTTCAATTACTTACTTATAAAATTATAAAAATTAGATATATTTTTAAAATTATATTATTTTAATATAATAAAAATGTACAATACACATGCACGAAAATTCACATGTTTGAACTAATTTAAAAATAAAAGTATTTTTCCATCAATCTACATTCTATTAACATGACTGGTTCATGTTCTCTTAAGGTTTTTGGATCTTAGTGGGAATCTTTTAAGGGGAACCATCCCAAAATCACTGGCTAATTGCCAAAAACTACAAGTTCTAAACCTTGGAAACAATCAACTAGTTGACGGATTTCCATGGTTCTTGAAGAGCATCTTCTCCCTCAAAGTCATGATTTTAACGTCAAACAAATTGCATGGGAGTATTGGATGTTCCAATAACATTGACAACTGGGAGACACTTCAAATTGTTGATTTAGCCTCTAACAATTTCAGTGGTACATTACCAGCATCACTCTTACTAAGTTGGAAAACTTTGATGCTTGATGAAGATAAGCTTGGACGATTTGGTCATCTATATTTTAATCTATATGACGACTTTAATCCTGTGAATTTATTAACTGCAATGGTAGATCTCAGAAGTGAGCTACGACTAAAGTTAACTAAACTTATAGCATCAGAGCCACGCCTTATAATAGACCACATAATCTCTCATGTCTTTGAGGAGGGTGTTAGTGTTCGAACTTATGAGGACTCAGTTACAATTTTCAACAAAGTAGACAGTTAAATTTGGTTAAAATCCTCGTTGCATTCACTTTCTTGGATTTCTCATCCAACAATTTTGAAGGGCCAATACCAGAACAACTTATGAATCTCACAGCACTGCATGCTCTTAACTTGTCACAAAATACTTTCTCAGGTATCATCCCCTCTTCCTTGGGCAATCTAAAGCACCTTGAGTCCTTAGACTTGTCTTTCAACTCTTTAAGTGGAGAGATTCCAATAGAGCTTGCACAATTATCCTTTCTTGCTGTCATGAATCTCTCTTATAACCATTTGTTGGGTAAAATACCCACAGGCACACAAATTCAGACATTTGCAGCTGATTCATTTGTAGGCAATGAAGGGTTATGTGGACCTCCACTAACCCAAAACTGTGATGATGGAGGGAAAAAGTTTTCACCACCAGCATCTGAAACACCTGATTCTCATACAAAGGGTTCAATTGAATGGAATATCTTAAGTGTGGAGTTGGGGTTTACTTTTGGCTTTGGAATTTACATATTCCCTCTTATTTTCTTGAAGAGATGGAGGATGTGGTATTCCACCCATGTGGAGAACATCCTTTGCGAGATTGTTCCTCAGCTTGATTTCGTTTATGTGCATCGTGGGGGACAAAATTATAGAATTATGATGTGGAACCGTTATTGATTGTAATTTGCAATTTTTCTACTTTTGTATTTGTCATTTACTTGATCTTATTTTTAAGTTGATTTTTGGCAATAATGATTTCATCAATAGAATGTAGGTTGAACCTACTAATAAGATGTAATGTCAATAGTTTTTCTAAATATTCTAAGATTCTTATTTGAGCAGGTGCAAGACTATGAATATATTTGCTTAATGTTCAAAATTGTTCTGCATCAACCAAAAGCTGCAATTAGTAGCTTCTGCATATCATCAAAACATACACTAAAATTAAAGTTTCTACATTATTTTGTTTGAAAGTGCATATGTATGAATCTGCTCAAGAGATTTCATAGTATAGACTTGATCAATGTTTCATTTGGTCAATCTACTCAGTAAAACTTTTTCATTGGTTAGTCAATCAATTAATTAGATTTTGAGCAAATTTACTTCCTCTTAAGGCCTTAACTTACTTGGTGTCCAATGTTAGAAATTTTGAGTGCTCAAGAAAAAGAAGGTGGTTTTGACTTCTGTATATAGAAAAATATTTACTTTTAACCTCTTTAAAATAAATAATCCTTTTTATTCCTTCATTTATAAAAAAATATCATACATATAATTCTTCTTCTTATAAATTATCAAAAATTAAATTAAATTTAGACAGACAAAAGAGGTTTAGGAGCGAATAGTAAACTGCATTGCACTATGGCAGGACAGCTAGTATGGCAGGACAGCTAGTAAATGAGTTTTACCTATGCCTTTACAGAAGAAATGGCAGTGTTTGATTTTTCCAAATTAATCAAATGAATGCAACCATTCACCTCTCTCCTTACTCCACAAAGGATGATTGGTAAAAATTAATTATATAAATGATAAAAAAGAAGTTCTAGCTTCATATTTTTCATAAATATTTAATATCCCAAAAATATATAAAAAGTATGTTTGATAAAAACAACTAGATAATTATTAGCTTATTTAACTAATAAGTTAATTTAACCAATACAATGTAAGTATATTAAAATAATTTATTTCAGAAACTTATATCTTAAAGTTATTTTAACGGTTTATTTAACTGTATTTTATAATTATTTCTTAAATTTTAATATATATTATATTGTTTACCTATTATTATCTTTTTTTCAATGTTATATACACTGTATTATTTATAATATTTATGGAATTACTTTTTTTTAATTTTTATATGTAATTTAAATTACAAATTGAAATAACAAATATTTTATTAAATTACACACAATAAAAATTGTAAAGAAATATTAACATAACAGTAATTTAAATAAAGAAATAAAAATATATTTATAAAAAAATACTAAAAGGTTTAATAAAAATTTAATTATTTAAAAAAATATAACATTATAATTGCATAATATATTTTTGTTTAAAAACACAAATTTTATTTTTATAATATAACTTATATAATTATATATTTAGTTAAATATGTTTTTAAAATTTGAACTATATGTTAAAATTGAGTTTTATTTTTATACAACCTTTAAATCAATTTTATCTTTAAAACTATGAAAGTAGGATAAGAAATCCTCGATAACAAATGACATATTAAGAGTGACTACATATCAAACTTTTCATGTTCAATCCTTGGTGCCACACCCACCACCACCCTCCCACCATCACACCTCCACCACCATCGTCCTACCACCACCACAACCCACCACTACCACCCTCCCATAACCACCACCCCACCACTACCACCCTCTCATAACCACCACCCCACCACTGCCACCCTCCTAGCACCACCACCCCACCACCACCACTACCACCCCACCATTCTTTGATGGCTTGCAAGTTGTGCTAGTCACTTGGGTTCTTTAGCTCCTTCAAGTTTGGAGACTTCCACGTATTGATTCCCAACTCCACGTCCACATGCTTGTACTCCAATAATGGTTAAATTTTTAGTTTAAACTTTCGTCCTAAAAAATTATCAAAGTCTATGTTTTACTTTTAGAATTATGATAACCAAACCTATAATTATCTTAAATATTACCCTCCTTCTAGAAAATATATGTTTCTCTGTAATGATTCATGAATTTTATAGAACACAAAACACCTTTGACATGGTCTTCTTTCTCTCATTAAAGAGCTTTGGATAATTTAATATATTTTGGTTATAACTAAATCACAAAGAGAAAGATTATAATTTTGATCTGGTTTCATATATAAGACTAGAGCAATTATTCACAAAGAAATAATGAACTGAAACACAAATTACTTCAATCTTTATTTATTATTTTCCATGAAAAGATTGAAAAATAATGGTGGATTTAGTTGTTTTTAACACATAATTAGTGACTCAAAAAACCTTCTAGCACTGGGCATCCACAATCTGTGACTACCATCATGATTTCTGGCTTTTATTAAGAGAGCATTGGTCGAAAATGACAGGGTGCGGTGAAGAGTGGTGATGGATGAGTGGGGCAAAGGGTGGCGCTGAAGGGGTGAAGGAAGAAGAAAGAGATGGAGGTTAGTTTATGGGTGACGATGGTGAGTACGGTTTGAGCCACATGGAAGTTATACAATATTAATAAACCTTGGAACTCCGTTTTCCACATAGGATATATTTTAATGTTATTTGTCACTAACGATGATTTACACCACTTTCATAAACACAATGACAAAATTAGTCCAAAGTTTGCTTTAAAGACGAAACTCAATTTCGACATATAATTTAGGGATTAAAAACATATTTAGTCATATATATATATGTATATATATATATACATATATATATTTATATCGACTAATTTACCAAAAATCTCTATCCTGTGTCTGGATCCATTGATGTAAAGTGGTAATACTCTTCATGTTTGTATTGGATAATTTGAAGGGAAATGCACATATGGAAAAGGGAAGGGATGAGAGAGTATTGTCCTCTCCAATTTGTGATAAAATGGAGAGAAAGTGAGGTGTGAAAAGTCACTTTACACATTTCTCCTTTATAATTTAGACAATTTAACCATCAATTTCATATGTGCTCAACATTAAAATCATAAGTGGAACAAAGAGTCATGGAAAATGTGTTTTGGATGTATTTTGATTTCAAATAATATTTAACTTAAATATATTTTAATTAATTTCTTAAAATAAGTCAAATAAGTAAAATAATTGAAATTAAGAAAAAAAAATGGTAAGTTTCTTTTAAAATAATTTTAATTATTTATACCATCAACCAATAAAAAATGTTTTTAAAAAATATTATAAATTTACCTAACTTATTTTATATTATCTAATATATCATTGATTATGATACACATGTAATTAAGTTGTATGAAATTTGGAATGGTAACCAAACCAATATGCTTCATTTTTAACAATGTAATATTATGTGCTTATTATACTTTTATTTTTTGTTATGTTTAATTTTTTTTCAAATTAAATTTTAAATATTATATTTTTTTTTTTAAAATTTAACCTTTCAATGATTCGAAACATTTTAACATAATTTTCTAAATATTATTAATATATATTTAATTTAATAAAAATTATTTTTACGATTTTTTTCATTTGAAAAACAAATCTTATTAATTATTTTTTAATTTAAATTTATAATTCACCTTCTATAAATATAATTAAGGATATGTTCGTAATTTTCTATTTAACACAATTAATTTATTTATTTTTCACATAAAATCAATCTCAAACTTTCCAACCCACTTTTAATCCACACTATTCCACTTTCTATTCACGTTCTTCTCTATTTTCTCCCTTTCTACTCCCACCTAAATCAAATTAATTTATCTCTATAGAATTTATAAGCTACCAACTAATTTATCATATAGCTTTGCCAAACATACCCACAATATACTTAATGTATATCACAAATATAATAAACATGAAATTATGTAAATAAACTGAATCTATAATATTTAATTTCAAAATATTCAAAGAGATTGGTTTTTAAACTTAAGTATAAATTCAAATATTAATAAGAATTTATTAATTTTTAGGTTAATTACCATCTAGCTATACAAAATTTCACAACATAACTACCATATTAAATATTGTCATACAATTCCCACACACATATATACACATACACACATGTAGTGGTATGGTCAAAGCATAGTATATAAATGGGGTGCAAACCTTACTTTAGAACTCAATTTTGTGAGGTTGAATTAGAGATAAACTCATTTACTAAGATAATATCAAAGCCATATAAGTTTATCCTAGTGAGATTCTTTGAGGCTATTGTTCCACCAACTGTTGGCTCTTGTTAAACCCACAAATATTTAATCTAATGTTTGAAATGTTCATTCCTCAATGTGAGAGAGTGTGTTGGAGATCTCATGTTGACTAGTGATATAACCAAATTGTAGTATATAAGTTGAATGAAAACTTTATATTACAAGACATTTTTGTAGGATTGAGTTGGACAAAATCTCACAACAAAAGTTCAATAAAAGGCAACAACCATGTAAACTTTTATCTTTTCTCCAATCTTAAATTTAAGAACGTTTTTCTTGTTCAAATTCTTGGATAGAAATATCATATCATAATCATTAAAAATTGTTAATAATCCAAAAAATAACAACATACAAATCTTAGACCCTTATCCCTTGCTCTAGTCTACGACATTTGGCCCCAATATTAAACACTCAAACAACGTTCTCCTTTTTTATAAATTTCTTGAATCAAAAGTCCAAATCATAAGCATAAAAAGATGCTGATAATTGAAAAAGAAAATTATGGTTGTCAATATCAAATGAAAATAAATTTTCAATAAAAAGGAAAAATAAATTCCAACAAAACCTCAACAAACCCTAAACCTTGAACTCTTATATCTTGATAGTGTTGAATTTTGACCAATAATTTTGAAGAGACCAAAATAATATACTCAATTTATATGTATTACCAGTGTCACCAATTAATATAATAAACATAATTATAAAAAAATCACATTTCTTTTAAAGAACTAGTTTTTTAATTCGTCAACAAAATCATAACTAAAATTTTTAGCTATTTATTTCTCAATGTAAATAATCATACTTTTTTCTTCCATTCCATTTCACAATCTTGTTTCTTTACGACAAAAAATGATTTTTTTGTTGTGGATGTAGAAACATGAAAGAGTTAAAATAAGATTAATCAAATAAAATTTAAAATAAAGATTAATGAAGTAAAATGTACTTTACTTGCTTATTAAAATCTAAAAAATAAACTACAAAAATATAATTAAATACTAAGGGACATAAGCTATAAAAAATTTCATACAATTCTTCTAAAATTAAGAATACTTACATGAGTTAGATTGTAAGAACTTGAGAGAGAAGACAATATATTTTAAATATTCTTTACAAATGAAAAGAAAATATATATTTTTTGCATGAGAAACCGTAAAAGCTATTCTTGTGTATGAGAAATGTTATAATATAAAACTAATATTTTACTATCAAATGGGACAAGAGAACTTTTTCTTTGCTTTCTTCTAGAATAAGACATATATCACTTCAAGTAAATCACGTATTACCGACACAATATTCCTGATGGAAAATTTTCCATCAATAAATTATAAAATAAGATGAAATATAAAATTTGCCTTTAAAATAATCTATCTTTAAATCCGTCGATAAATTTTAATATAATTAGAATATATATATATATATATATATATATGTTTATACATTCACACATTTATATATTTATATGTTTATACATTCACACATTTATATATTTATATGTTTATACATTTATACATTTATATATTTAACATCTACACATTTATACATTTACATATTTATACATTTACACATTTATATATTTATGTATGTATATTTGCAAATTCTTAATTGAAAGTCATTGTAATTTATTAGTTAGAGTGTCACTCTTCAACTTTCGACTCCTACAAATGTTATTTTATCTAAAATGTATATATGTATACAGTGGCGGATCTTGACTAAATTTCTAGGGGGAGCCACTGTATATTAAATCAATTTAATATTTTAATAATAATTAAATAATATAAAAAAATTATAAATAAAATAATATAATATGTAAAAAAATCAACTTAATAAACAAAATTAACATTAAATATAACATTCAATTTACTTACAAACATCAATTCAATATACTTGTTCATAATGTAATAAAAAATCGTAAGATTATATGATTTTTATTTCAATTCCGTGTTAGAGTATATTTATAATCGTAATACACTGTAATTGGTGAAATCATAGAGAAAAATCGAAAAAAACGTAGAATCGAACAAATTTAACGTTTTAACAAATGCAGGCACTGAATGAGTTTTAATTTCATTTTAATGGGTTTAATTTCTTTTATTAGTTTTAATTTTTTTTAATATTGAGCACTATTCTATATTCCAGTTATCTATAATATTTTTTAACTCTTTCAATAATTTTGAATTATTTAATTTAGAAGTTGAACAGTTTTTAATTTTTTAATGATTTTTAATATTTTTTTAATATTTAGTAATATTGTTTCTACTAATTTAAGAGTTGAACAATTTTTTTAGAGGTTATTTTAACATGTAAGTCTGAAGATTGTTTTTACTTTTTTAAACCTTAAACAATTTTTAAATTTTTTAAGCCTAATAAAAATAATTAAAAATTAAATCTTTCCACTTCTGAAAATAAAAGTTAAAACGTTCTTTGTTCAATGTAACTATTTGCTCATTTGAAGTTGAAGAAATATCATTTTCATTTTTATCAATAATCTTCCTCTTAAAAAAAAACATCAATTGTCTTGTTCTTAACCATGAGTATTGTACCTATTAAAAAATAATTATTTAATTTCAAAATATATAAAATTATAATAAATGATAATTTACAATCTAATCTACATAGTAGTAGACCTCCTAAAAATATAATCTACAATATAATGTAATTTACTTACAATAGTCACATAAAAGCATAAAAAATAAATAATATTAAATAAAAAAAGTTATAATAGGTACCTGGAATGGAAGAAGTTTTATAGAAGTATATTAGAAGATAAGTGAGTAGAGAAGAAACCTAAAAGAGAAAAAAACTCATTATATCTTAACATAAAGAGAAGAAGAAGAATATTAAGAGTCTATATTTAAAGCAAAAAAGTAAATGTAAATTGCTGTTATCTATAAATTTTTATGAAAACTTTAAAAAGTATACCTCTTAAAAGAATTTATTAATTGTAAAAATTTATTTTATTAAATTGTGGGGGCCCATATAATAAATTTATATGTACAATAAAAATGTTTGGGGGGCCGTGGCCCCCACCGGCTCCTATTAAGCTCCGCCCCTGTATGTATATATTAGAACCTATAAAAATAACAACAAATATAGTAAAATTAAAATAATTGGACTCCTAAATAAATAATCCAAAAATTATTTTCTTCTTTTAATTTATTTCATAAATAATTATTTATTTTTATCGATGGTCAAAATCTGTCGATAAAATTAGTTTTCCTTGTACTAACAAATAACAAAGTTACGATTTTCTATACTAAAGAAAGAATGAACTCATTAGACAACTTAGGAAAGATAATATATTAATTATCTTCAAAACATTTTATCCATTCTTTTCATAATTAATTTCAATTTTAATACTAATTAAAATTAAATGACATACAATTTTAATTTTAGAATTTTGAAAACAAAGATCCATCACTACTTAATTAAGTGTATGACTTTGTTTCTTCAGTCTCAAATAGACAAACTTTATCTTTGTTGTTAATTAGTTTCTTCAATCAAAAGTTCAAAACTTAAAGAAAACTTAAGTATAAGAAAACGTTGTTAATTGCAATTAGAAACAAAGGTTCTCAATAAAAACATGCTCTTCTCAGTGAAACTAAAACAAAGTTATTTCTACACTTGTTAATCAACATAACATCTTTTGTCTCATTTCGTCTTAGTCTTCCATACAGTAAAGATTTGAGAAGTAAGAAAATTTCACATAAGCAATTATCAGAAGTGATTTTCAATTTTCCACCCTATCATGTCTATCACAAAAAGAGACAAATCAAAAAACAAAATAAATGGTGAAAAAAGAAATTACAAATAACAAAAAACCAACAACTGTTAATATAATAAACACGATTAGAAAGATAAATTTTCTTGTATTAATGAAACAAGTAATCAATATTTTGGATGGTCATATATATATTTGTTGAATAATATGCATAGTGTTTTATAGATAGAACAACAAAGAGTTATACAATTAATTTTACATCTCTCTCCTTCTCTTTTTCTTTCTACCTCTCTCTCTTTATATATATATATATTAAAATAAACTTTCTTTGTTCATAAAAAAATATATATATATATATACATACAATATATAACATGTATATGATCACTTCTTCCAGGACTCAACCATTTAATAAAATACAACACAATACCTAACACACACATATATATCATCACATCAAATGATATTCTCATAACACCTCGAGCCAAGTGTACAATGATTTTCTACTTCACGCACCATTTCATCTGAATACACTATTGACACTTGACTCTGCTTCCGAAAGACTCTCATGCATTGAAAATAGACTCAAAGATATGCATCTGTCACATTATCCCACATGTGGCCTAGCCACTAAAACAGTACTCAATAGTACTCCTCAACTCAATGCGACAAGGTTAATTCCTTATAACCAGCTAGAGTCAATCCTGTTTCTTACCACAAGCTAAGTTACAAGAAACCTCCCTCCTATGATACTTTTCCTTACTTGGATCTAGACATTCAGGATATCACTTTCAGAATCATAAATTCAATACATCATCCTAGACACCACAGTATAGTATTCCTCCTACCTTAGAAATAAATATACTCATCATACTCATCATAGACTAACTCATAATGTATATGTACATCAACATACATGGTACTTATCAATATATCATATATCAACTCAATAATTAAAATCAGTTTTATACAAAATTTAGTTCCTGCATAATTCCTCTTTTTTCTTCTGTTTCCCTTCAATAATAGTAAAATTCACCATTGGCTTAATCATACCTTCATTTCTATTCAAATCAGGATACAAAATCATTCAATAAATTTAACTCAATACAAAACAAAGATATTCATAATATTTTATAAGTGATAACCAAGTCATCTCAACAAACAGAATATTCATCAATTCTAAGAATTTCAACAATTTAAATAAGTTTTTCTTATCTTGACAGTTCTTCTAAAATACTAGAATTTTCTAACTTCTAAAAATTTCTTAGTAAGAATAGGAAGAACAAAAACCTAGCCCCAAAAAAAAACAATTAATTTATAAGAATGCAATAAGACATTTTGGACAGTGGAAATATGTCCAAATCTACTCAAAACTCAATTACAAGGTCCAAATCGAATATGCAAGCTTAACACTCAAGAACAAAGGAATAGCAGCAGAGGGAACACGGAGGCAAGACGAAATTTAGTCCAAACTGAAGTTGATCAGATAGAAATACTCCACTCTTTAGATCACAATTGTGGGCTTTGATTTTGAAAGAGATGTGTGAAGGCTGCAAATTTGGAAGAGAGAAATCAGAGCTGCTTTGAAATTGGGGTTGGAAAGAGAGGTTTTGTGAAACTGAAACCCTAATTCTTCTTCTAACCGCATTTCAAAATTAATTAAAAGAATAATAGTATTCTTAATTAATTAATGAATGAAAATATAAAATAACTATATCTTACATTTCTTCCCAACATAAAAAAAAATTCGTCCCTGAAAATTTACTTACTTACAAACAATTTAGGATAGACTTCTTTCATTATCACTTCTAGTTTTCAAGTGGAACTACCAGGCTTCGCATCCCACAATATCTTCATCACACTGATTTTTCTACCTCTAAGTTCCTTGATTTGTGTATCTTTGATTCTCACTGATCTAGTTGTAAAAGACAAGTCCTCCTTGACTTGCACTTCATCTATTTCAAGTATATGATTAGTATGAAGGGCATGCTTTTGAAGTTGAGACATATGGAAGACATTACGGAGATTAGACAGTTGAGGAGGAAAGATAGTCTCATAAGTCATTGGACCAATGCGTCTTAGAAATTGGCATGGTCAATGAATTCAGGAGAAAGCTTTTTTGACTTCAAAGCTCTTCTCACATCCTTAGTAGGTATCACTCTAATAAACTTATAGTCACCTACTAAAAACTCCAGAGGTCTCCTTCTCTAGTCTGCATAAGACTTTTGTTACTCTCGGAAACCTTCTCTCTTGTATCTGTTTGACGTTCTCAGTGGTTTGTTGAAGTAACTCTGGCCTAATCAATACACTCTCCCCATCCTGATACCAACAAAGGGGAGTTCTACACTTTCTCCAATACAGTGTTTCATAAGGTGTTATCCCAATACTTGTGTGATAACTTATTATATGTAAATTCTACCAATGGTAATATTTCATCTCAGTTTCCCATATTATCTAACACACTAGTTCCAGGTCTTATTGAGACTGTATGGTTCTTTCAGATTGGCCATCTATTTAAAGATGACAAACATAACTCATATTCAATTTAGTACCTAGATCATCCTGAAGAGTCTGCTAGAACTTAAAGGTGAACATAAAATCTCAATCTAGTATAATATTGGAGAATATTCTATAGAATTTTATGATCTCTTTGATGTGTTATTGAACTATTTTTATTCTAAATATTCAATGTACTTTGATTTGTTACTGTAATATTATATTAGTATTTTTTAATGATAATTTATTATTATTATTTTTATAGGAATTTTAGGAATCTCCAATTTCATGAATAATATAATAAACAAAAAATTTGAAGTGGTTTATATTTTAAAATAAAATATGTATTATATTTTTTATTATGCATAAATTTTTTTATTAAACTTTTAATTTAGCCATTGACTTTCAAATTTAGTTAATTTTATCATTTTTCAATTTATTTTTTTACTTTCACATCAATAATGTTGTTTTACTAACCAATAGAAAGTTGGTTACTTGTAGAATTGAAAGGAAAAATCCATGTTTTATACAAATGATAATAATTACGAAATTTAAATATTTAAAATAATTTTTAGACCAAGCTAATATTATTAAAAAGTTATACTTGTATAAGTTTTTGTAAACATTTGCAATAAGAAGTTAAATAAAATTTTAAACATGAATGAAACTTAAAAAGTCAAGGTTTTAAATATTTTAAATTAATTTTATAAAATAAAATAAAGTATACTAAAAAATAAATTAAATATCTATACATCTCACCATTTCTTTTAATGTAATTTTTTATGAATTAATTTTATTTTTTAATAAATAAAAATATTTATTTAATAAAATAAATAAGCAAAAAACATTTTTATTTTAAAATGATTAAATATTTTTAAAAAATAAATACTACACAAATTTTTAATATCAGTTTTACAAAATTATATATATTTTAAATTATATTATTTTATATTTTTCAATTACTTACTTATAAAATTATAAAAATTAGATATATTTTTAAAATTATATTATTTTAATATAATAAAAATGTGAAATACACATGCACGAAAATTAACATGTTTGAACTAATTTAAAAATAAAAGTATTTTTCAATCAATCTACATTCTGTGAATATGACTGAGAAGTCATTTCAATTTATAATCAACTCCTCTAAATTCAATACAATAAATGATAAAGATGAAATTGTTTAGTTTACTAGTTTCTCTGTTTCAAAATAGTGATAATTATTATGCCTTTACAAAAAAAATTAGTTTTTAAGTATTAATCCACTTAAAAAAAATTAATTTGATTAATTATTATCATTATATATATAATTTTAAAATTTATGGGAGGGACAGCTTAAATCCTGGATTACACTGCTCTCAGTCAGTGGAAAACTCTTTAGGTGATAAGCTCATTACCCCTTTAATATATATATCTTTACTTTTTATATTTATTTATACATTTTCTTAAAGAACATGTCAATAAACAAGAATGTTCAAAATCATTTCATATCTATTTTCAAGTTTCTCTCTTTTAATATTCATTTGTTGTTGTTTTTTTTCTACCATAAAGATTATTTAACTCTAAAAAACCACTTTTCTTTATAGGTTTCCAATCTAACACATCCACATGATAAAATTACTACACTAAATATTACGTGCTTACTATACTTTTATTTTTTCTTATGTTTAATTTTTTTCCATATTAAATTTTAAATATTATAATTTTTTTAAAAAAATTTAACCTTTCAAAGATTCGAAACATTTTAACATGATTTTCTAAATATTATTAATATATATTTAATTTAATAAAAATTATTTTTACAATTTTTTTCATTTAAAAAACTATTCTTATTAATTATTTTTTAATTTAAATTTATAATTCACCTTCTTCAAATATAATTAAGGATATGTTGGTAATTTTCTATTTAACACAATTAATTTATTTATTTTTCACATAAAATCAACCTAAAACATTCCACCCACTTTTAATCCAAACTTTCTCACTTTCTATTCACGTTCTCCTCTATTCTCTCCCTTTCTACTCCCACCTAAATCAAATTAATTTATCTCCATAGAATTTATAAGCTACCAACTAATTTATCATATAACTTTGCCAAACATACCCACAATATACTTAATGAATATCACAAATATAATAAACTTGAAATTATGTAAATAAACTAAATCTATAATATTTAATTTCAAAATACCCAGAGAGATTGATTTTCAAACCAAAGTATAAATTCAAATATTAACCAAAATTTGTTAATTTTTAGATTAATTACCATCTAGCTATACAAAATTTCACAACATAACTATCATATTAAATATTGTCATACAATTCTCACACACATATATACACATATACACATGTAGTGGTATGGTCAAAGTATAGTATATAAATGGGGTGCAAACCTTACTTTAGAACTCAATTTTGTGAGGTTGAATTGGACATAAACTCATTTACTAAGATAATATCAAAGCCATATAAGTTTATCCTGGTGAAATTCTTTGAGGCTATTGTTCCACTAACTATTGGCTCCTGTTAAACCCACAAATAATTAATCTAATGTTTGAGATGTTCATTCCTCAATGTGAGAGAGTGTGTTGGAGATCTCATGTTGATTAGTGATATGACCAAATTGTAGTATATAAGTTGAAAGCAAACTTTATATTACAAGACATTTTTTTAGGATTGAGTTGGACAAAATCTCACAACAAAAGTTCAATAAAAGGCAACAACCATGTAAACTTTTATCTTTTCTCCAATCTCAAATTTAAGAACGTTATTCTTGTTCAAATTCTTGAATAGGAATATCATATCATAATCATTAAAGGTTGTTAATAATCCAAAAAATTAAAACATAAAAATCTTAGACCCTTATCTCTTGCTCTAGTCTATGACATTTGGCTCCAACATTAAACACTCAAACAACCTTCTCCGTTTTTATAAACTTCTTGAATCAAAAATCCAAATCATAAGCATAAAAAAATGTTGATAATTGAAAAAGAAAATTATGGTTGTCAATATCAAATGAAAATAACTTTTCAATAAAAAGGAAAAATAACTTCCAACAAAACCTCAACAAACCCTAAACCTTGAACTCTTATATCATGATAGTGTTGAATTTTGACTAATAAATTTGAAGAGACCAAAATAATATACTCAATTTATATGTATTACCAGTGTCACTAATTAATATAACAAACATAATTATAAAAAATCACATTTTTTAAAGAACTAGTATTCATTCTTTCAAATTTTTTTAATTCGTCAACAAAATCATAACTAAAATTTTTAGCTATTTATTTCTCAATGTAAATAATCATATTTTTTTCTTCCATTCTATTTCACAATCTTGTTTTGATAATCTTTACGACAAAAAATGATTTTTTTATTGTGGATGTAGAAACATGAAAGAGTTAAAACAAGATTAATCAAATAAAATTTAAAATAAAGATTAATGAAGTAAAATGTACTTTACTTCCATATTAAAATCTAAAAAATAAACTACAAAAATATAATTAAATACTACGGACATTAGCTATAAAAAATTTCATACAATTCTTTTAAAATTAAGAATACTTACATGAGTTAGATTGTAAGAACTTGAGAGAGAAGACAATATATTTTAAATATTCTTTACAAATGAAAAGAAAATATTTTTTTTTGCATGAGAAACTGTAAAAGCTATTTTTGTGTATGAGAAATGTTATAATATAAAACTAATATTTTACTATCAAATGGGACAAGAGAACTTTGTCTTTGATTTCTTCTAGAACAAGACATATATCACTACAAGTAAATCACGTATTACCGACATGATATTCTTGATGGAAAATTTTCCATCAATAAATTATAAAATATGATGAAAAATAAAATTTGTCTGTCAAATAATCTATCTGCAAATCTGTCGATAAATTTTAATATAATTAATATATATATATATATATGTTTATATATTTACATATTTATATATTTATACATTCACACATTTATATATTTTATATGTTTATACATTTACACATTTATATATTTATATGTTTATACATTTACATATTTATACATTTACACATTTATATATATATATATATATATATATATTTATGTATGTATATTTGTAAATTCTTAATTGAAAGTCATTGTAATTTCCTAGTTAGAGTGTCAGTCTTCAACTTTTGACTCCTAGTAATGTTAGTTTATCTAAAATGTATATATGTATATATTAGAACCTATAAAAATAACAAAAAACATAGTAAAATTAAAATAATTGGACTCCTAAATAAATAATCCAAAAAATATTTTTTTCTTTTAATTTATTTCATAAATAATTATTTACTTTTACCTATGGTCAAAATCTGTTGGTAAAATTAGTTTTTCTTCTATTAACAAATACCAAAGTTACGATTTACTATACTAAAGAAAGAATGAACTCATTAGACAACTTAGGAATGATAATATGTTAATTCTCTTCAAAACATTTTACCAATTCTTTTCATAATTAATTTTAATTTTAATATTAATTAGAATTAAATGACATACAATTTTAATTTTAGAATTTAGAAAACAAGGATCCACCACTACTTAATTAAGTGTATGACTTTGTTTCTTCACTCTCAAATAGACAAACTTTATCTTTGTTGTTAATTAGTTTCTTCAATCAAAAGTTGAAAACTTAAAGAAAATCTAACTATAAGAAAATGTTGTTAATCGCAAATAGAAACAAAGGTTCTCAATAAAAACATGCTCTTCTCAGTAAAAATAAAACAAAATTATTTCTACACTTGATAATCGACATAACATCTTTTGTCTCATTTCGTCTTAGTCTTCCATACAGTAAAGATTTGAGAAGTAAGAAAATTTCACATAAACAATTATCAGAAGTGATTTTCAATTTTCACCCTATCATGTCTATAACGAAAAGAGACAAATAAAAAAAAACAAAATAAATGGTGAAAAAAGAAATTACAAATAACAAAAAACCAACAACTGTTAATATAATAGACATGATTAGAAAGATAAATTTGCTAGTGTTAATGAAACAAATGATCAATATTTTGGATAGTCATATCTATCACTATAATATATATTTGTTGAATTATATGCATAGTGTATATAGATAGAACAACAAAGGGTTTTATAATTAATTTTACATATCTCTCTTTCTCTTTTTCTCTCTCTCTCTCTTTTTATATATATATATATATTAAAATAAACTTTCTTTCTTCTTAAAAAAATTATATATACATATATATATATATATATACAATATTTAACATGTATATGATCACTTTTTCTAAGACTCAACCATTTAATAAAATATAGCACAATACTTAACAAACACACACACACACACACACATATATATATATATATATCATCACATCAAATGATATCTCATAACACCTCAAGCCAAGTGTACAATGATTTTTTACTTCACGCATAATTTCATCTGAATACACTATTGACACTTGACTCTGCTTCCGAAAAACTCTCATGCATTGAAAATAGACTCAAAGATATGCACCTGTCACATTATCCCACATGTGGCCTAGCCACTAAAATAGTACTCAATAGTACTCCTCAACTCAATGCGACAAGGTTAGTTCCTTATAACCAGCTAGAGTCAATCTTGTTTCATACCACAAGCTAAGTTACAAGAAACCTCCCTCATATGATACTTTTCCTTACTTGGATCTAGACATTCAGGATATCACTTTCAGAATCATAAATTCAATACATCATCATAGACACCATAGTATAGTATTCCTCCTACCTTAGAAATAATTATACTCATCATACTCATCATAGACTAACTCATAATGTATATGTACATCAACATACATGCTACTTATCAATATATCACATATCAACTCAATAATTAAAACCAGTTCTATACAAATTTTGCTTCCTGCATAATTCCTCTTTTTTCTTCTGTTTCCACTCAATAATAGTAAAATTCACCATTGGCTTAATCATACCTTCATTTCTATTCAAATTAGGATACAAAATTATTCAATAAATTTAACTCAATACAAAACAAACATATTCATAATATTTTATAAGTGATAACCAAGTCATCTCAACAAACAAAATATTCATCAATTCTAAGAATTTCAACAATTTAAATAAGTTTTTTTTATCTTGACAGTTCATCTAAAAAACTAGAATTCTAACTCCCAAAAATTTCTTAGTCAGAATAGGAAGAACAAAAACCTAGCTCCAATAAAAAAATAATTAATTTATCAGAATGCAATAAGACTTTTTGTACAGTGGAAATATGTCCAAATCTACTCAAAACTTAGTTACAAGGTCCAAATCGAACATGCAAGCTTAGCACTCAAGAACAGAGGAATAGCAGAAGAGGGAACACGGAGGCAAGACGAAATTTACTCCAAATTGAAGTTGATTGATTAGAAATACTTCACTCTTTAGATCACAGTTGTGGACTTTGATTTTGAAAGAGATGTGTGAAGGCTGCAAATTTGAAAGAGAGAAATCAGAGGTACTTTGAAATTAGGGTTGGAAAGAGAGGTTTTGTGAAACTGAAACCCTAATTCCTCTTCTACCCGCATTTGAAAATTAATTAAAAGAATAATAATATTCTTAATTAATTAATAAACGAAAATATAAAAAACTATATCTTACATTCTTCTCAACATAAAAAAAAATTCGTCCCTGAAAATTTACTTACTTACAAACAGCATAGGATATTTATACATTTACACATTTATATATTTATGTATGGATATTTTCAAATTCTTAATTGAATGTCATTGTAATTTCTCAGTTAGAGTGTCCGTCTTCAACTTTCGACTCCTACTAATGTTAGTTTATCTAAAATGTATATATGTATATACTAGAACCTATAAAAATAACAAAAAATATAGTAAAATTAAAATAATTGGACTCCTAAATAAATAATCCAAAAAATATTTTTTTCTTTTAATTTATTTCATAAATAATTATTTACTTTTACCGATGGTCAAAATCTGTCGGTAAAATTAGTTTTCCTTGTATTAACAAATAGCAAAGTTACGATTTTCTATACTAAACAAAGAATGAAGTCATTAGAATCCTTAGGAAAGATAATATATTAATTCTCTTCAAAACATTTTATCAATTCTTTTCATAATTAATTTTAATTTTATTATTAATTAAAATTAAATGACATACAATTTTAAATTTTAGAATTTTGAAAACAAAGATCCATCACTACTCAATTAAGTGTATGACTTTGTTTTTTTAGTCTCAAATAGACAAACTTTATCTTTGTTGGTAATTAGTTTCTTCAATCAAAAGTTCAAAACTTAAAGAAAACTTAAGTATAAGAAAATGTTGTTAATCGCAAATAGAAACAAAGGTTCTCAATAAAAACATGCTCTTCTTATTAAAAATAAAACAAAATTATTTCTAGACTTGATAATCGACATAACATCTTTTGTCTCATTTCGTCTTAGTCTTCCATACAGTAAAGATTTGAGAAGTAGGAAAATTTCACATAAGCAATTATCAGAAGTGATTTTCAATTTCCACCCTATCATGTCTATTGCGAAAAGAGACAAATCAAAAAACAAAATAAATGGTGAAAAAAGAAATTACAAATAAGAAAAAACCAACAACTGTTAATATAATGGACATGATTAGAAAGATAAATTTGCTATATTTAATGACATGGTAAGATCATACAATTATAAGTATTTGATGATTATACTTTTCTTGGAAAATGATTGAATGAGATATATGTTATAATTATGTGATAGGGTAATAATCTAATTTTCCTCGAGTATAATATGAGTATTAAGTCATAGATCTATCAAAGAAATAAGATATTCAACTTACATAATATAAATGAAGGTATCAAGTAGTGAAAGTTGATAGAGATTCTTGCACATTTTTGTTGAATAGGTGATAAAGAATAACCTTAATTTGAGGTAGGTTCTTGGTTGATATAAAAAAAAGTGGTTGTGATGCTCATATGTGCCTTGATTATAGGTTTGGTGCTAGTAACTTGTAACAAGATTAGTCAACATGTTACCTAACGTGGAGTTATTGAAAATAATGATATCCCAATCATTATGACAAATCATGAAGAAAGAATGATGGATATAGAAAAAATAAAATTGTTAAGACTGAAGGACACTTAACATATGATCCATGAATCATGTACCATGTATGCAAAATCACTAGTAAGAAACAACTAAATATTTGAACGACGGATTTCATGATGGGAAAGATATGAGATTTTGTATTTAGGTTGGTTATTGAAATTTTTTAAGATGAGACTATTTTTGTTGACAATCTTATCTTCTTTCTTATATACTTTTTCCTTCTCACCTCATTTTCAATTTTTCTTATTATGTACCCCGACTTACATAATTTATGTGATAAGTTTTATCATTTTTGTATTATTAATACAATTATAACCTTATTTTTCATTTAATTTTTATGTTCTCTTTACTCTATTGTACTCACTTTTCTATTAGATAACTCAACATCATCTTCTAAAAATCTTAGTTTATGTCTTTAGATGTTCAAGTTGAAATAATGTATCTCCTAAACTCTTTTATTATTTACTAACTTATCTATATTGTGAGAGTTATATCATTTGTCAAACATAGAGTTATATCATTTGTCAAACATATGAGTTAAAAATTATGTAAATAAAAAATAATCACATGAATCACTTAGAATATATTATATAATAGAAGTTATACTTTTAGTTTTTAAATGCATGTGTATCTTTATTTTATTTTATAAACTTATATATTTTGAATATTTTAAACTTTTATATATGTATATGAATAAGTTTATGTTTTCAATTATTTAAATTTTAAATAGTGGAATACATTTAAAGTCTCCAAAATATTTAGTCTAAACCCAGCTAATATCCAAAGAATTAAATTTTGATCTCATCTTGATATGTTAGTTGTTATGATTTCTATTAGGATTTGTTCACTTCATTTAGTTTAAACTTTAAATATTTTAATTTAAACTTAAATTTTATATATAATTAAATTAACTTAAGTTGTGGGTATGAATAGTTTTTTTTATGCATAGAGACTAAACACATTTATTACGTGGGTTACGTAGCTTTGGATGTAAAAATGTTTTCATCTATGTATTCAAATATCGTGTGGGTTATAAAATAATAGACATTTAAGTCGTTATTTAACTATGATGCTGGAAAATACCTTTAATCTTTTTTTTCATTTTACTTTGAATTCAAATAACAATTTTGACAAGAAGAAGTCGAAAGTCAAGTCAAAATGTGAAAGATGGACAAGTTTCAAATGTTCCGATACGGGCCAATGTCAAAACCTTGAAATATTGTGTGATCAACATTAATTTTTATTAGTAATGATAATAATGTTAGTTCACATGTCCCTTGGTTTGATAAGAGTACTATCTCCCGTGCTCTAAGTGTCTTTTAAGGTTTTTTTATATAAACTAATAAAAATATTAATTTTTATAATTTATAATAAATTTTTAAAATATTTTTAATAATATTTTTAAATAATTAAATATAATTTATTGATTAAAAAGAATACAAATAAAAGAATAAAAAATAATTAATTAATACCAATAATACATTATTCAAAGTTTATAAAAAATATTTTAATTGTTCTAAATATTTTTAAATCTAAAAATATATTTAATAAAAAATAATTAATATAATATTAAATTTTACAAACAAAAGAAGTTTTTTTCTAAAAAGAAAATTATTAAAAAAATAAAAAGAATAATTTTTTCATGTTCTAAACTTGAAAAATGCACATCTATTTGGATTGATTTTACAAATGGTGACTTTATATATAATAAGTTAATTCTTAGTGGTACCTATAGAAGTCTTAAAATCACCTTTCTTTGACCCAGCCCATGTTTTAAACATATTATGAGTTTTAGATTTGTTTAAAAAAATAAATATAAAATATTGAGCATATATATATATATATTAAATTTAAATTATATTATTAAAATTAATTTTAAAAATTTTAGATAATTTGATATATAATCACTAATACATTTATATACTTCAATAAAATAATGTTATTTATATTTAAATTCATTTTTTTAATTTCTTTTAAAGTAGACCAAAATTATCATAACAAACCTAAAAATCATAATATGTTTAAAACAAGGGCTGAGTTAAACATTGATGATTAAGATTTCTATATCCAACTCACCACTAAGAAATAACTTACTATATAAAAATTCAAATATGTATGCATTTTTCAAGTCTAGAGCAAGAAACTATCACTTTTATCGAACTATAAATGATATGTGAATTAACTTTATTATTACTATAAAAAGTGAATTTGATATAAGTTTGTTTAACCTATGAGTTAAATAAATTGAAAAAGAGACATAATTTAATTTAAACTACAATTTTTTAACCTAACATAGTCCGTTGTGTATGCTTTATAAGTCAAATTCATTTTAATAGTTGTAATAATTTAAATGTTGACGTGAAATATTATTTTTTTATATAAAAAAAATAAACATACTATGTACTACAACAAATGTAAGAATGTGATAATGTGTCATTTTTATTTTCAGAAATTATATTCTTGAAATATTATATTTAAGAATAATATTCTCATAAAAGTATTTACTAATTTAAAAAAATTTAAGATACTTATCCATTTTCTAAAAATAAAACGTAATTAAGAATATATTTACATAACCAAGTATTAAATATTATAGAAATAAAAGTTATCTAACAAATAACATCTAATGGGTTAAGATCAGTTAAATCATTTACCTTTATTATTTCTGTAATATAATATTTTTTTATCTCTCTTTGCAATTTTCTATAAATAAATATTTTATTATATTTATCAAGAACATATGTATTTGTTTGTGAACAGAGAGATATATTATTTTGTGAGAGATTTTTTATATGTAACCTTATGTTATAATGCAATTATTTCTTTTATTTTTATTCTTATCTTTTTATTGTTATTGTTGTTCCGATCATTCTCATTTTCATATTAATGGAAAAAAGAATAGGAGAAACAAAGGCCTTTAAATGCACAAATATAATTCTATTGTTTTGGTGAAGACTAATACAAAATATGAATCCTAAACAGTAAGGTAACTAAGTTTAACGTTTGATAGTTTAAGATTTTGTTGGTCAATAAATGAAACATATGAATTTTCAAATGATATTTCAAAGTTTAGGAAATAGAGTATGTTCTGGGATTAGGGACGCGTCTTCTTCCCTTTAATTTTATTTTCAACATCTTACTTATACCACAAAATTGTTTGTATTTTTTTACCACCTGAATCTTCAAATCTGTAGGAAAATAACCTAACTGATTTAGACATGAAAATCGTAGATGTGATGCTTACATATATCTTGGACTTCCAAGGAGACCAACACATGAAGTTAGATTTATTCAACTCATAAAACGATCATTAGGATCTATAAAAGGGAGATATCATGTCCTCAAAGGAAAAAAACACCTTCAATCTTAAACCTTAAACTTTATTAATTGTTACATGGTTTAGTCTTATAATCATATCCAATGAGTATTACCTTGTGCCTTTTCTTGCTACCCTTTTGCCTCTTAAACTTGAGCACCAACATCATTTCGGTAACTGGTCATTGTCTTGGTCATCAACAATCTTTGTTGCTCCATTTGAGGAACAACCTCATAGTCAATCCAACGAAGTCCAAAAAACTGATTCACTAGAACCAAAGCAATGATTGTTGTGAATGGACTAGAGTGACATGCAACAAAGGTCATGTTATAGCTCTTGACTTAAGCTAAGAATCCATCTCTAGAGGTATTGATCATTTAAGTAGTCTCTTCAAGTTGCAATATTTGCAGAGTTTGAACTTGGCTCATAATGATTTTCATTCTGAGATTCTGCCAGAGTTTAAAAAGCTAAAGAGTTTGAGGTATTTTAATTTGTCGAATGCTAGATTTGAGGGTCAAATTCCAATTGAGATCTGTTACCTGACAAAGTTAGTGACTCTTGATTTGTCTAGCACAGTTGCTTCAAAACATGCTTTAAAACTTGAGAGACCAAATATTGCAATGCTTGTACAGAACTTCACAAAAATCAAAGAGTTACATCTGGATGGCATTGCAATATCAGCCAAAGGAGAGGTGTGGAGTCATGCTTTATCTTCACTTACTAACATGCAAGTTTTAAGTATGTCATCTTGTAATCTCTCTTGTCCTTTTGATTCTTCATTAGTAAAACTACAATCTCTCTCAATACTTCAATTGGACCATAACAATTTAGCTTGTCCAGTTCCAGAGTCTTTGGGGAGTTGTTTTAATTTGACCACCTTGCAACTCAGTGGTTGTGGTTTGAGTGGAGTTTTTCCAAAAAATATCTTCCAAATACCATCATTGCAGGTGCTTGATGTGTCTGATAATCTAGGTCTTTGTGGCTCTCTACCAGACTTCCCAAGTCAGGGCTCTCTCTACAATGTCAACCTTAGCCACACAAATTTTTCTGGACCATTGACAGAGTCTATTGACAATTTGAAGCAATTGTCTAAATTAAACCTATCAAATTGCCAGTTCAGAGGGACACTTCCTTATTCAATGTCAAATCTCACCCAACTTGTTCATCTGGACTTGTCGTACAATAACTTCACTGGCTGTGTTCCATCTTTTAATAGGTCCAAGGCCCTGATAGTTTTATCCCTTAATCATAATAATTTTATAGGTACAGTTTCATCTTCTCATTTTGAGGGCCTTATAAATCTCATGAGCATTGATTTAGGAGATAACTCCTTTGATGGAAGAGTCCCCTCATCTTTATTAAGACTTCAATCTCTTCAACATTTCATGCTTTATTACAACAAATTTGATGGTGTATTGGAGGAATTTCCTAATGCTTCCTTGTCATTATTAGAGATGCTTGATTTAAGTGGCAACAACTTTGAAGGGCCTATTCCTATGTCTATCTTTCAACTCAAAAGACTTCGTTTGCTTCAACTTTCCAAAAATAAGTTCAATGGCACTATACAACTTGGTATGATTGGGAGGCTGCAAAATTTGTCTTCACTTGATCTTGCACACAATAACTTGTGAGTTGATGCATGAATTGAGGATACATCATCCTTTCCCAGTTTGAAAACTCTTTGGTTGGGTTCATGCAATTTGAGAGCATTCCCTGACTTTTTGAGAAATATATCTGCATTACTCTATCTAAACTTGTCTGGCAATCAAATTGAAGGAACAATACCCAACTGGATTTGGAAATTTGACAATATGGTTATTTTGAATATTTCTTACAACTTTTTGATAGATTTTGAATGGCCTTTCCAAAACCTTACTTCAAATTTGTTGAAACTTGACCTTCACTCAAACAGTCTCCAAGGGTCTCTTCCTACTTTTTTGAAAAATGCCATTTATTTGGACTACTCAAGCAATAAATTCAGCTCTATTAACTTTGTCGACATTGGTAGTCACATTCCTTTCTTATACTTTATCTCCCTTTCGAAAAACAGTTTTCATGGAATAATCCATGAATCCTTTTGTAACATTTCAGATATTTGAGAACTTGATCTTTCACATAACAGATTCAACGACCTCATTCCAATGTGTTTGACAAGAAGAAGTATCAACCTCAGGCTACTAAATCTTGGTGGAAATAAGCTCAATGGCTATATTTCAGATACATTCTCAACTTCATGTTCTCTTAAGGTTTTTGGATCTTAGTGGGAATCTTTTAAGGGGAAGCATCCCAAAATCGCTGGCTAATTGCCAAAAACTACAAGTTCTAAACCTTGGAAACAATCAACTAGTTGACGGATTTCCGTGCTTCTTGAAGAGCATCTCCTCCCTCAAAGTCATGATTTTAAGGTCAAACAAATTGCATGGGAGTATTGGATGTTCCAATAACATTGGCAATTGGGAGACACTTCAAATTGTTGATTTAGCCTCTAACAATTTTAGTGGTACATTACCAGCATCACTCTTACTGAGTTGGAAAACTTTGATGCTTGATGAAGATAAGCTTGGACGATATGGTCATCTATATTTTAATCTATTTGAAGACTTTAATCCTGTGAATTTCTTAACTGCAATTGTAGATCTCAGAAGTGAGCTATGACTAAAGTTAACTAAACTTATAGCATCAGAGCCACACCTTATAATAGACCACATAATCTCTCATGTCTTTGAGGAGGGTGTTGGTGTTCAAACTTATAAGGACTCAATTACAATTGTCAACAAAGGTAGACAATTAAATTTGATCAAAATCCTCATTGCATTCACTTCCTTGGATTTCTCATCCAACAATTTTGAAGGGCCAATACCAAAACAACTTATGAATCTCACAGCACTGCATGCTTTTAACTTGTCACAAAATACTTTCTCAGGTAGCATCCCCTCTTCCTTAGGCAATCTAAAGCACCTTGAGTCCCTAGACTTGTCTTTCAACTCTTTAAGTGGAGAGATTCCAATAGAGCTTGCACAATTATCCTTTCTTGTTGTTATGAATCTCTCTTATAACCATTTGTTGGGGAAAATACCCACAGGCACACAAATTCAGACATTTGTAGCTGATTCATTTGTAGGCAATGAAGGGTTATGTGGACCTCCACTAACCCAAAACTGTGACGATGGAGGGAAAAAGTTTTCACCACCAGCATCTGAAACACCTGATTCTCCTACAAAGGGTTCAACTGAATGGAATATCTTAAGTGTGGAGTTGGGGTTTACTTTTGGCTTTGAAATTTACATATTCCCTCTTATTTTCTTGAAGAGATGGAGGATGTGGTATTCCACCCATGGGGAGAACATCCTTTGCGAGATTGTTCCTCAGCTTGATTTCGTTTATATGCATCGTGGGGGACAAAATTATAGAATTATGATGTGGAACCCTTATTGATTGTAATTTTCAATTTTTCTACTTTTGTATTTGTCATTTACTTGATCTTATTTTTAAGTTGATTTTAGGCAATAATGATTTCATCAATAGAATGTAGGTTGAACCTACTAATAAGATGTAATGTCAATAGTTTTTCTAAATATTCTAAGATTCTTATTTGAGCAAGTGCAAGACTACGAATATATTTGCTTAATGTTCAAAATTGTTCTGCATCAACCAAAAACTACAATTAGTAGCTTCTGCATATCATCAAAACATACACTAAAATTAAAGTTTCTGCATTATTTTGTTTGAAAGTGAATATGTATGAATCTACCCAAGAGATTTCATAGTATAGAACAAAACATATTGAAATTAGGCACCATTTCATAAGAGATCACATTGAAAAGAAAGATTGTAGGATTGATTTCATTTCAACTAATGACCAATTAGCTGACATTTTCACTAAGCCTTTAGGTCGGGACAAATTTTACAAACTAAGGAATGAATTAGGGATCCTAAACATCAATAATCTTTCTTAAATTTTCTACTGCTGCATTAAATAGTTTGTTAATTCTGTGAAATAGTTGGCTTATTTCATTTAACTGACAAAGATATTATACTGCTGCATTAATAGTCTGTTAATTTCTATGAACTAACTGACGTATTTCATTAAATGTGCCTACTGTTATTAATTCTGTCAGAATAGCCTATTAATTGCTTTGACTAGTTGATTAATTTCATTAACTGCAATTGAATTCATATTGATTTTCAAGCGAATAAGTTTTATTTCTTCATTTCAAACTAAACCTAATCTGTTAAAAAAACCAATTCGTACACTGGGTCAACCGCATTCAAAGATGGAACAGTTTTAGATGCATGTGAAGTTGCTTTATTGGTTTTGCAAAACTGAATTTCCATTTCTTAACATATTCTCTCTGCATTTTCTGACCTTGAGCATCTGTGATTGAGTGCAAATCTGTTCAAAATATTCACAATTAATATTCGTTTGACCAAGCTTCTCAATCTCTCTATATACATCTAATACTTCTGCATATCAAATACAATATCTGTGCATCATTCTATTGTTGTATTCTCTCATCCAAAATGTCTACTAATGAGTATTTTCTAGTTGAAAGCGATGATGACTCTGATGCACCAATAGCTAATGCATTTCAAAGGCTTAGAAGATCTTCCAGAATTCGTATGCCTACCCATACTGCACAAACTACTCAAACACCAGCAAGAACAACACAAAATAGAAACAGAGGTTCCACCTCTGGGTCTCCAGCATAGCCAATAAGAATTCCAGAATCAGCTGCTGGATCCTCCAACCCAACTGAAAGAAAATATTTCTCAAGAGATACAAGGTTCGTGTGAAGCTTCCTGCACCTATAACTGCTACTGAAAGTGATTCAGAAGAAGAAACTGAATCAGAACATGAAGAAGGCAATGAAATCATTGAGGCTGTGGAGATAAAGATGCAGAGGAAGCTGATTCTCACTCCAAAAATTCTGAAATTCAACTGTCTGAACAATGAAAATCTGATTTTCGTGAAGAATGCTCTTCAAACACAAGGGCTAAGGCAGTTTGTGGAAATGGAAGGTAACTTCTACAATAATATAATTAAACTGTTTTATGCTAACCTAAAAGCAGAGAACAATGTGTTGATCTCTCAAGTAAGAGGAAGAGAAATAAGGATAGATAATTCCTTATGGAGAAGGATAGCAGGGCTGAAATATGAAGGAGTGAAGATTAGCAAAGGGAATACATCATCTGTACCCAACTTCAACAAGGATTCAGCATTTAATTCCTGCATGCGAAATGAAGATGAAGAAGCAATTATGAAGTACAATGTTGGTAAGATAAAACGTGATGAGAGATTACTAGCTTTTATTATTGCTTGGCAGCTTATACCCAGGGGGAGTAACCATGCTCAGCTCATGGAAGAAGACTTGGCCTTGATTCAGGGCATGAAAAATAACATCAAGGTGAACTGGGTGTATATGATCAAACGACACATGTTTAAAGCCAAACGTCTCAATGACCACAAGCTCCCTTATGCTATTTTCATCTCAAGAATACTGGACTACTTCAACATACCAACCGAAGGAGAAACCACAAAAATCATCAACCACAAGCATCTCTTTGACAACTACTATCTCAGGAAGATGGGTCTGTCAAAGGTCAATGATGAGTGGATTTTTGAAGCTGGATCCTCCTCTTCTGCACCAAGATCATCTATCAATGATGGCACTTCATCAGGGAATCAACAAGATTATTCGGCATACCAGATGGTTCCTTATACTGCACCTCCTGCATACCAAGGCATTCCTATGTCTGAGTTTGAAAGAATGTTAATTTCTAGACTAAATGTTCTTACTTCTATGCAGAGAAATACCCATGAAACCATGGTTGCCAGGTTCTCCAATATTGACTATGAAATTAAGCTGATACAGCAGCAACTTGCTGAAATTCAAGTTTCAGTGGAGAGCTTTGAAGGCACCTCTGCACCAAACACATCTGCCATGGAAGTGGATGCTGCAGATGAAGATGATGATGACGAGGAAGATGAGGATGAAGATGATGAAGATTAATCACTGCTATTTCTGCCTTTAATATTTTTGCTATTATGTTGTTGCATTTTGAACAATTATTTGGGTCTGTAATATTATTTATACTCATGTTTTCTGCTATATCTGCTATATAAACATGCTTATATCTGCTATTTGCTAATGTTAAAGGGGGAGATAATCTTCCATCTATTCTCTTTGATTTTCTACAGGTTTTGTAGGTTGACATCATCAAATAGGGGGAGTTTGTTGATGATTTTGGATTTGATGATGTTTAAGGATGTTGCTGGAAAATTAATAATTGTTTGATGATTTAGCTTAGAAAAGATGTTAGATTATTTTGTTGATAGTTAGCTAATTGTGATATAAGAACCTGCTGTTTTTATTAATCGTCAATTAGTCTACTAATACTGTTATGTTAGTCGACTATTTTCACTAATGTATCAGGAATGTGGTTTTAATGAAAATAGCTAACTGGTTTGTTGTTTAGTCAACTACTTCGTGCCAGGCTTCATATTATGCAGATATCAGCAGAGCGCGACTTGAGCTCCTCTCTTGGCCTATAAATACAAGTCTCAAGCAAGACTTCAAGTGCGAAAGAATACTGAGAGAATACCAAAAAGAATAGCCAAAAATCTGAGTTGAAAGGATCAAGAAAATTCTGCAGAGAATTCTTTTAAAGTTTCAGTTTTTCAAGAGAGTCTGCTTTTTGTATTTTACTGTATTCGTTTGATCTCTGTGTTGAGATTTTTCTATGGGGTTGCAAACCCTGTGTCTGTGATTGGGGTGATCACATAGATTCGGTGTGAATCTTGGGTTAAAGATCAATTTCTATAGGGTTTAGAAATGGATCTTTTTTATTCTTGTAGTCTTTAGAAAAGGTTGGTTTTTGTAAAGACTTGATATATCTTAGTGATTAGAGATCTGTTAGTGTTACAGATTGGTAACTAGATGTAGCTCTTGTTCAAGAGTGAACCAGTATAATTCCTTGTGTTTTCTTTCTCATCCTTCATCATCTTGAATATCTGTCTGTTGAACTAATTAGCTAATTCACTGTAATCAGTTAACTATTTTTCTCTGCACTGCATCAGTAAATTTTCTGAATCTTAATAGTTTCGAAATAAATAATCATATCAATTCAACCCCCCCTGATGAGTCATTATTTTCTTTTATTTTCTTACCTTTTTGTACTTGTTTTCATCTCTGATTTGTGCTTAATTGTTTATATTTTGTACTAATTTCTATTAGAGCTATAATTGGACCAGAAATTCATATTTTAATTAATTTAAATTTTCTAAGTTTAATTATTTCAATTTTTATTTTCAGGGCAGTTTAAAATTATTTTGGGCTTGGAATTAATTCATGGACTTCAAGAGGAGCTGCCACGTCACCACTGCCATGTAAGCTGCCACGTCACAATTTGAATTTTGGGCCCAATGGGTCTAGGTTTTCTTGCCCATGCAATGCAGCTACAAGTAGGGCAGCTGAGGAAGGAGCGGAGGCGGCAGTAGGAATTTAGGGTTATGTTTCTTTTCAAGAGAGACCAGTTTACATTTTGTTTTTGGTTTTAGTTTTTAATTCAGAATTCGTCTACTGTTCCATAGTTCCATAATTCCAGTTTTCCATTTTCTATTGCTATTTCGTTTTCAATTTCATTTTCAATTTCAGTTTACATCTTCTGCAATGCATTTTCTGTTTTCTGAGTTAATGGAAGGCTAAAACCCCAGGGTGAGCCTCTTGGGCATGCTGCACTCTGATGGAGGTTCTGTGCGTTTTTTTTTGGCTTCGTACGTTTGATTCTCCACTGTGAAGTCTCTGTTCTGGAGGATGCTTAATTCTTCGGAAGGAGACCTTACAAGGTTCACGTTTGCTTAATTCGTGTAGGGAAGTCTCGGGTTAACTTTCGCTTAGTTGGTTAATCTAGACCGAACAAGGATTAAATGGAATGATAATTTGTTGTGAACCAAGGATGTCAGAAATGCATTGCGTTCAAGAGTCTTGCCTATTTTAATTACCGCAATTAATTTGTTATTTGTCTGCTGTTTTTAATTAACCCTTGTTTTCTGTCCAAAAACCCCCCCATTGCATGTTCAATCTTTTGACAGTGAAAATTGGTCCTTGGGAGACGACATAGGAATCATTTATAGTACTACATTTAATTGTTTTTTATTTGACCGAGTACGGCATCAATCACCTCCCTTCTTGATATAATTCCGCACCTAACACTTTCTTTTTAGTAACTAAAAATAATGCCTTCAACTCTTTTAAAAAATTTGTCAAGGCTATTCAAAATGAAAAAGACCTAAAAATAAAGTCTTTACGAAGTGATCATGGTGGGGAATTTCAAAATGAATTGTTTGAAAGCTTTTGTGAAGAACTAGGAATTTCACATAATTTTTCTTGTCCAAGAACCCCTCAACAAAATGGAGTAGTAGAAAGAAAGAATAGGTCATTGGAAGAATTAGCTAGAACAATGTTAAATGAAAATAATCTTCCAAAATACTTTTGGGCTGATGCAGTTTCTACAGCATGTTATGTATTAAACAAAACATTAATAAGACCTATTTTAAAACTAACTCCTTATGAACTTTTAAAAGGTAGAAAACTAAACATTTCTCATCTCAAAGTTTTTGGTTGCAAGTGTTTTGTGTTAAATAATGGAAAGAATAACCTTGGGAAATTCGATTCAAAAGTAGATGAAGCAATATTTTTAGGATATTCTTTAACTAGTAAAGCATATAGAATATACAATAAGAGAACATTACATGTAGAAGAATCTATTCATATAAAGTTTGATGAATTTTTGGACCTTGAGGAAAACCCTCTTGAGTCACGAAAGAAATCTATAGATATAGAAGAAGAACAGGATGCAATTGAAAAAGATCAACCACAAGATGAAAATGTTGAGAAACTTAGAAAAATTCTAGAAGATTTGAACATCAGTGAACCTACAAATGTTCAAGATCTTCCCAAAGAGTGGAGAACACCCAGAGGACTATCATTGGAGAATGTTATTGGAAATGTTGATCAAAGAGTTACCACAAGAAGTAAAATGAATAACTTCTGCATGAATGTAGCTTTTGTCTCACAAGTAGAACCCAAAAGCATAGAAGAAGCCTTACAAGATGAATATTGGATTCAGTCCATGCAAGATGAATTAAATCAATTCAAAAGGAATGAAGTGTGGGATCTTGTACCAAGAAAAATTTCTATACAAGTAATTGGAGCAAAATGGGTATTCAGAAACAAGTTAGATGAAAGCGGAAATATAACCAAGAATAAGGCAAGACTGGTAGCAAAAGGATATAGTCAAGAAGAAGGTATTGACTATGATGAAACCTATGCCCCAGTTGCAAGACTGGAGGCAATAAGAATTCTACTAGCTTACGTAGCAATTATGAAGTTCAAGTTATATCAAATGGATGTGAAAAGTGCTTTTCTAAATGGATATATCAAAGAGGAAGTCTATGTCTGTCAACCTCCTGGTTTTGAAGACTATCAACATCCAAATAATGTCTACAAGTTAAAGAAGGCACTCTATGGACTCAAACAAGCACCTAGATCTTGGTATGAAAGACTGAGCAACTTCCTGGTAAGCCATAATTATAGAAGAGGTAAAGTAGATCCAACCTTGTTTATAAAAGAATCAAAGAAAAATATTATCATAGTTCAAATTTATGTTGATGATATTATATTTGGATCAACTAACAATGATCTTTGCCAAGAGTTTGCTAAGATTATGCAGGGTGAGTTCGAGATGTCAATGATGGGTGAGCTGACATTTTTCCTTGGACTACAAATAAAACAAAACACCGAAGACATCTTTATCTCACAAACTAAATACTTCTTAGAACTCTTAAAGAAATTTGAATTGGAAAATGCAAAGGAAGCAGCTACTCCAATGGCAACATCTTGCTATTTAGATCAAGATGAAAAAGGTAAGATGGTGGACCAAACCAAATACAGAGGTATGATCAGTTCCTTACTTTATGTTACAGCAAGTAGACCAAATATTATGCATAGTGTGTGTGTTTGTGCTAGATTTCAATCTAATTCTAAGGAATCACACCTAATTGTTGTAAAAAGAATAATTAAATACCTAAAAGGAACAAAATCATTTGGTCTTTGGTACCCCTCAGGAGTTTCACCTAACCTTATAGGATATTCAGATTCAGATTATGGAGGTTGTAAACTAGACAGGAAAAGTACAAGTGGTACATGTCATCTACTTGGCACTCCAAGAAACAGGCTTGTGTTGCTCTATCCACAACTGAAGCTGAATATATAGCTGCTGGAAATTGTTGTGCACAGATTTTATGGATAAAACATCAGCTAGAAGATTATAACATATTCTTATATCACATTCCTCTTAAGTGTGATAGTACTAGTGCAATTAATTTAACTAGAAATCCCATTATGCACTCTAGAACTAAACACATAGAAATTAAGCATCATTTTATTAGAGATCATATATTAAAAGGAGATTGCCTAATTGAATATATCGATACACAACATCAATTGGCTGATATATTTACCAAACCTTTGCCTAGAGATAGATTCTATGAATTGCACATAGCCTTAGGAATATTGGATGGAAATTCAATTTAAAATTTAAGATGTGTGTGATAATCGATTATGTAAATAACATAATCGATTATGGTGCCTTTAATCTGTTTTTTTTTTCGTCCATAATCGATTATAAAATTTTCTTAATCGATTATTCTTTTTCGCACTCTGTGATAATCGATTATGTCACTAACATAATCGATTATGTCGTTTTAGAAATAAAAATCCCTCTTTCTGGGCTCACATAATCGATTATGTAAAGAACATAATCGATTATGCGACGACGTTTTTCTACAAAATCGATCGTTTTTTCAAAATATGACCGTTCTGATTCATTCCAACGGTCACTAAACGCTTTCCTGTGCTTTTGAACGTTTTCCCAACGGCTATAAGCTCGTTAATCCACACATTAACTCGAATTGGGGTCTTGTTTATAAATACCCCTTTTCTCACTCTCTTTGCCATTTCAACCCTAGTTTTGACTTACTGTTTGAGATTCTCCTCCGTGCATGTTCTGCTTCTTCGTTTTTCACTCTCACACAATCCTTCATTTGCTTCCATGGCCTCCTCTTCCCAACCATGAAAGAAGCTATCCGCAAGAAGCCATGGGAAAGAATCTGCCCAATCCTCTCAACTAAGAGCCAATGATCTTTTTGGATGGATCTCTGATGAAGCTGTCCATGAAAAATTCTGAATTGATTTCAAAGATCGGAAATTAGGTCCTCCGAAGAGATTGAGCATCAACTACTTCCGCACAGAAGGGTTCTCATTTCAAGAATTGCTCATCACTCAAGTTCTCAAGCATTTCCTTGAGTTGGGAAAGGGTAGTGTTAATGATAGACTCTACTATCCAGATTTGGTCAAAGTCTTCTTCTACAATTTAAAGAGACAAGATGGAATAGATTCCACCAAGGTGATGGGTGTGGAAATTGTGTTGGATAATGACGTTTGGATCAATGTGGCTAAGGTCCCAGTAAATGTTGGTGAAGACATCACACCAGGATTTGAAGGCTTTAACAAGATACAAGTTTATAGGAGCTTTCTGAAAGAAGATTTTACTGGCAACATTAATCTCTACAAGACTGGCCCCATGAAGGTGAATGAAAGGCTTTTAGCCTACATCTTAGGCTGGATCATCTGTCCAAGAGGGACAAATCATGCACAACTCACTACAGAGGATGTGCTACTGCTCTATGGACTCACATCTGGTATTCCTCTAAACTGGCCAGAAATTATTTCTATTTAAATGTTTACTGCAAAGAGGCTCCACTCCCACCTACCATATGCACTGTTTATCTCCAAAATTTTGATCTACAAAGGTGTAAATCTTGAAGGAGAGCGTCATTTGTTAATGGACAGTAGTAACACAATATCTAAAAACGTGCTTCACAAGATGGGTCTACAAAAACAGGATGACCAATGGATCTCTCGGGAAGATACAATCCAAGTTGATCCTGTTGCTATGGAGCAAGACCCACCTCCAAATCCTCCTCCTCAATCTGCTCCTCAGGAAGATTACTTGCACATGCTGCAAAGTATCCAACTATGGCAACTGGACTATAGTGCCATACAAGATCAAAGGTTTGCCACTTATCAACAAAATTATGGTAATAAGAATACCTTTGTCCGGAAAAGTTTTGAGGAGTTGAACTCATCCATCAGAAGGAGCTTTGAAGAAGTTGATGTAAGTTTATCTTCCATTGAAAGGGCTTTAAGAGATGCCCACTCTAGGGATGATGAAGACGACTGAAGATCCTATCGCTTTCAGATCTTTGTGCTTTCTGTTTCTTTTTAATTGTTATGCATTTTTCTTTATGTATGTTTTTTTTATGATTATCAATAAAAAGGGGGAGTATGATTATGATTATGTTTTATTTATGATTATGTTTCTTTTAAGGGGGAGAAATTAATTGATTAAGGAGGAGTACGAAATTAAGTACCTAAAATAGGGGGAGTGCAAAAAGATGAATTGTTTATTGATCTTGTGATTTGACTCATATAATGTATTATGTTTTACACTAACTCATTTGTACTAATCTTGAGCTGATTACAAAGTCAAGCAATTTCTTTCAAGTTCAATAAAAGGCAACAACCATATAAACTTTTATCTTCTCCCCAATCTCAAATTTAAGAATGTTATTCTTGTTCAAATTCTTGAATAGAAATATCGTATCATAATCATTAAAAATTGTTAATAATCCAAAATATAACAACATACAAATCTTAGACCCTTATCTCTTGCTCTAGTCTATGACATTTTGCTCCAATATTAAACACTCAAACAACGTTCTCCTTTTTTATAAACTTCTTGAATCAAAAGTCCAAATCATAAGCATAAAAAAATGTTGATAATTGAAAAAGAAAATTATGGTTGTCAATATCAAATGAAAATAACTTTTCAATAAAAAGGAAAAATAACTTCCAACAAAACCTCAACAAACCCTAAACCTTGAACTCTTATATCCTGATAGTGTTGAATTTTGACTAATAATTTTGAAGAGACCAAAATAATATACTCAATTTATATGTATTACCACTGTCACTAATTAATATAACAAACATAATTATAAAAAATCACATTTTTTAAAGAACTAGTATTCATTCTTTCAAATTTTTTTAATTCATCAACAAAATCATAACTAAAATTTTTAGCTATTTATTTCTCAATGTAAATAATCATATTTTTTTCTTCCATTCTATTTCACAATCTTGTTTTGATAATCTTTACGACAAAAAATGATTTTTTTGTTGTGGATGTAGAAACATGAAACAGTTAAAATAAGATTAATCAAATAAAATTTAAAATAAAGATTAATGAAGTAAAATCTACTTTACTTCCTTATGAAAATCTAAAAAATAAACTACAAAAATATAATTAAATACTAAGGGACATAAGCTATACAAAATTTCATACAATTCTTTTAAAATTAGGAATACTTACATGAGTTAGATTGTAAGAACTTGAGAGAGAAGACAATATATTTTAAATATTCTTTACAAATGAAGAGAAAATATTTTTTTTTTGCATGAGAAACCGTAAAAGCTATGCTTGTGTATGAGAAATGTTATAATATAAAACTAATATTTTACTGTCAGACAGGACAAGAGAACATTGTCTTTGCTTTCTTCTAGAACAAGACATATATCACTACAAGTAAATCACGTATTACCGACATGATATTCCTAATGGAAAATTTTCCATCAATAAATTATAAAATATGATGAAAAATAAAATTTGTCTGTAAAATAATCTATCTGCAAATCCGTCGATAAATTTTAATATAATTAGAATATATATATATTATATATATATATATGTTTATATATTTACATATTTATATATTTATACATTCACACATTTATATATTTATATGTTTATACATTTACACATTTATATATTTATAAGTTTATACATTTATACATTTATATATTTAACATTTACACATTTACATATTTATATATTTACACATTTAGATATTTATATATTTATGTATGTATATGTGCAAATTTTTAATTGAAAGTTATTGTAATTTCTTAGTTAGAGTGTCAGTCTTCAACATTCGACTCCTACTAATGTTAGTTTATCTAAAATGTATGTATGTATATATTAGAACCTATAAAAATAACAACAAATATAGTAAAATTAAAATAATTGGACTCCTAAATAAATAATCCAAAAATTATTTTTTTTCTTTTAATTTATTTCATAAATAATTATTTATTTTTACCGATGGTCAAAATCTGTCGGTAAAATTAGTTTTCCTTGTATTAACAAATAACAAAGTTACGATTTTCTATACTAACGAAAGAATGAACTCATTAGACAACTTAGGAAAGATAATATATTAATTCTCTTCAAAACATTTTATTAATTATTTTCATAATTAATTTTAATTTTAATAATAATTAAAATTAAATGACATACAATTTTAATTTTAGAATTTGGAAAAAAAAGATCCACCACTACTTAATTAAGTGTATGACTTTGTTTCTTCAATCTCAAATAGACAAACTTTATCTTTGTTGTTAATTAGTTTCTTCAATCAAAAGTTCAAAACTTAAAGAAAACCTAAGTATAAGAAAATGTTGTTAATCGCAAATAGAAACAAAGGTTCTCAATATAAACATGCTCTTCTAAGTAAAAATAAAACAAAATTATTTCTACACTTGATAATCGACATAACATCTTTTGTCTCATTTCGTCTTAGTCTTTCATACAGTAAAGATTTGAGAAGTAAGAAAATTTCACATAAGCAATTATGAGAAGTGATTTTCAATTTCCACCCTATCATGTTTATCACGAAAAGAGACAAATCAAAAACCAAAATAAATAGTGAAAAAAGAAATTACAAATAACAAAAAATCAACTACTGTTAATATAATAGACATGATTAGAAAGATACATTTGCTAGTGTTAATGAAAAAAATAATCAATATTTTGGATAGTCATATCTATCACTATAATATATATTTGTTGAATTATATGCATAGTGTATTATAGATAGAACAACAAAGAGTTATACAATGAATATTACATCTCTCTCTTTCTCTTTTTCTTTCTATCTCTCTCTTTATATATATATATATATATATATATATATATTAAAATAAACTTTCTTTCTTCTTAAAACAATTATATATATATTTATATATACACAATATTTAACATGTATATGATGACTTCTTCTAAGACTCAACCATTTAATAAAATACAGCACAATACTTAACACACACACACACACACACACACATATATATATATATATATATATATATCATCACATCAAATGATATTCTCATAATACCTCAAGCCAAGTGTACAATATTTTTTACTTTACGCATCATTTCATCTGAATACACTATTGACACTTGACTCTGCTTCCGAAAAACTCTCATGCATTGAAAATAGACTCAAAGATATGCACCTGTCACATTATCCCACATGTGGCCTAGCCACTAAAATAGTACTCAATAGTACTCCTCAACTCAATGCGACAAGGTTAATTCCTTATAACCAGCTAGAGTCAATCCTGTTTCATACCACAAGCTCAGTTACAAGAAACCTCCCTCATATGATACTTTTCCTTACTTGGATCTAGACATTCAGGATATCACCTTCAGAATCATAAATTCAATACATCCTACACACCACAGTATAGTATTCCTCCTACCTTAGAAATAATTATACTCATCATAGACTAACTCACATAATGTATATGTACATCAACATACATGCTACTTATCAATATATAACATATAAACTCAATAAGTAAAATCAGTCCTATACAAATTTAGTTCCTACATAATTCCTCTTTTTTCTTCTGTTTCCACTCAATAATAGTAAAATTCACCACTGGCTTAATCATACCTTCATTTCTATTCAAATCAGGATACAAAATCATTCAATAAATTTAACTCAATACAAAACAAACATATTCATAATATTTTATAAGTGATAACAAGTCATCTCAACAAACAGAATATTCATCAATTCTAAGAATTTCAACAATTTAAATAAGTTTTTCTTATATTGACAGTTCTTCTAAAAAACTAGAATTCTAACTCCCAAAAATTTCTTAGTCAGAATAGGAAGAACAAAAACCTAGCCCCAACAAAAAAACAATTAATTTATCAAAATGCAGTAAGACTTTTTGGATAGTGGAAATATGTCCAAATCTACTCAAAACTCAATTAGAAGGTGTGAACACCTAATTTTGTCCTTCTGTATATATTTTTTTTATAATTTTAAATGTAATTTTTTTTCATAATTTAAATTTTAAGAAATTTTAATTTTTTCTTTCAAATGAGCTTTTAGAAAGAAATATAGTAATTATTCTGGTTGGTCCATTTATTTCTTTTTTTTAAAAAGAAAAAGAAAAAGATATTAAGAAACTGACAATAGCAATTAAGTATTAAGTTTCTCTCTCCCATGTGCACATCTCTCTGTCAGACACTCAAGTACCCATCATAATAATGCAATTAAGTATTAAGTTTATCTCTCCCATGTGCATATCTCTCTGTCAGACACTCAAGTACCCATCATAATATCATAATAATTCATTACGTGAACAGTAAACATTCACCTCTTGCACTTCCCCAACAGTGTTCAGTCACATCAATTAAAGCTGAGGATCTCTGCACATCTTCCTTGAAAAAACTAAACATAAATTTTGAACTCTGAAAAAAAACAAAATTTCTCCACTATAAATACCTTTACATCAGAGAAAGAAAAGGAGGGTTGGCAGTAGAAAAGAAGGAGATATTAATAGAGAAAGAAAAGGGGTTGGTAGTAGAAAAGAATGAAAGATTAACAGAGAAAGCAAAGGAGTTGGCAGTAGAAAAGAAGGAGACATTAATAGAGAAAGAAAAGGGGTTGGCAGTAGAAAAGAAGGAGAGATTAACAGAGAAAGAAAAGGAGTTGGCAGTAGAAAAAAGGGAGAGATTAACAAAAAAAGGATTCAGAGAAGAATCAACAGTGATTGGAACTAGAAACAACCAGGACAACAAACAGGTAAGTTTTGTTTGTACTTAAATCTTTAGCTGTAATGTTTTGTTGTATAATTGATGCAATATACACAGTTTAACACATAAATCACATTTGTTTAATCAAACATTCATCATACAGTATGCATGATCATCATAGGATACTTACAAAACAATCTTTAGCAAAAAAAGAGTTTTGGTAAAGAATAAAAATGAACATAATAGTTAAAAATGATAACTTTGGAACCCAAAGAGAACCTTCACATGACACTGCATGTTTTTTTTTCTTTACCGTCAAAATCATCACAGTCTCCTTAACTCACTCATCACCTTGCTCTCCTTTGAGAACATATCTTGGAGGAGGTGTGAATGACCAACATGTGAAACTATTTGAGAAAGTTTTTTTCTTTTTTCTTCTTTATTTTAGAACTCAAATTTGTGTAAGTTATTTTCCAGTGTATATTAGATCTGTGTCTGTGTGAGATGATTGATGAAGATTTTAATGCAAGATGTTAGAGAAACTTCTCCTAACTATTCTTTTTTTTTGTTCTCTTAAAAAAACATAAAAATTAAAAAAAGAAGTAAAGTGGAACCTAGTTTTTTTTCTAATGCATTTATTATCATTTCCAAAAAAAACTCTGACCATTTGTCTGCTGAAACAACCATTTCCTTATGATCTTGGTTACTGTTGGTTTTTTTTTAATTAATTGATACTGTGTATACATTATGTCTCTCTGCAGATTAATTTGAATCTAATTGTGTTTTCTTTTTGCACATTGTGGGTTGCTAGAATTTAATGTTTTATTTTTATGTTTTTTATCATGAAAAAAATTATATTAAATTATCATTTTTAATAATAACTTTTTTTATAAATTTATTGCTTCTTAAGTTATATTGATTTATATGTGGAGAATAAATTAACAGGATGTGACATCCTTTTAATTTTAAGATTTAAAATGCAAGTTGTGACAACTTGTCTATTTTAAAGTCCTACTCCTTTTTTAATATATAAAAAAAACAAGATCTTTTATATAAGTATAAATATGGACAAAAATAATTAATTATTTGAATTAAATAATTTCTTGTTTAGTAGAAAAAACATGTAGTTTTAGTTTTATTTTGATTTAAAATTTAAATAAGATATTTGATAATTTTTTTAAAATTTATAAAAGAATAGAGAATGAGTTAATTGGATGGAACATCCTTTTAATTCTAAGACTCAAGGGTACATGTTGTTACAATATGTAATCCAAAAGTCTTTCTCTCAATTTTTTTTATAACAATAATAATACTAAAATAAAAAAAATATTTCAATAGATTGGCTTGGGTGTACACCCCTATCAAGTCTCCTAGGCATATGTGAGTTGTGAAAATTCAAATATCCTAGGTAACTCTGATTCTCCATTGCACTTGGAGATACGTAGGAGCAGGAGCCCACTCCTGTCGAGCTAAATATATAAAAATAATATTTTACTTATATCTAATAATAATAATAATAATAATAATAATAACAATAATAATTATATTTTAAAAAAAAAGATAAATTATTAATTAACCTTTGTTTTAATCAAAGTTTTTATTTTTATTTTTAGGGTGAGATAAATGTTAAAAATAAATATAGATAATATGCTTAATTAATTATGGGTAACCATCTTTATGATGGGCCTTGTGGGGTGTTAATACCTTTCCTACAGGTAATCAACTCCCAAACTCAAAAATCTAGTTTCTCAGACCAATCTTTTTTTAATGGTTTTTCCTAATAAATATTGGTGGCGACTCCATTTTGTTTTTATTTTTCGCTGATCCCGGTTGCGACACAAGTCTAAACTGAACATGCAAGCTTAACACTCAAGAACAGAGGAATAGCAGAAGAGGGAACATGGAGGCGAGACGAAACTTACTCCAAACTGAAGTTGATCGGATAGAAATACTCCACTCTTTAGATCATAGTTGTGGTTGTGGGCTTTGATTTTGAAAGAGATGTGTGAAGGCTGCAAATTTGGAAGAGAGAAATCAGAGCTGCTTTGAAATTAGGGTTGGAAAGAGAGGTTTTGTGAAACTGAAACCCTAATTCCTCTTCTACTCGCACTTCAAAATTAATTAAAACAATAATAATATTCTTAATTAATTAATAAACAAAAATATAAAAAAAAACTATATCTTACATTTCTTCCCAACATAAAAAAAAATTCGTCCCTGAAAATTTACTTACTTACAAACAGTTTAGGATAGACTTCTTTCATTATCACTTCTAGTTTTCAAGTGGAACTACCAGACTTAGCATCCCACAATATCTTCATGACACTGATTTTTCTACCTCAAGTTCCTTGATTTTTGTATCTTCTATTCTCATTGATCTAGTTGCAAAAGACAAGTCCTCCTTGACTTGCACTTCATCTATTTCAAGTATATGATTATACTTTTGAGTTGAGACATATGGAAGACATTACGGAGATTAGAAGTTGAGGAGGAAAGACAGTCTCATATGCCGTTGGACCAATGCGTCTTAGAAATTGGCATGGTCAATGAATTTAGGAGAAAGCTTTTTTTACTTCAAAGTTCTTCTCACACCCTTAGTAGGTATCACTCTAATAAACATATGGTCGCCTACTAAAAACTCCAGAGGTCTCCTTCTCTAGTCTGCGTAAGACTTTTGTTACTCTGGGAAGCCTTTTCTCTTGTATCCGTTTGACCTTCTCAGTGGTTTGTTGAAGTAACTCTGGCCTAATCAATACACTCTCCCCATCCTGATACCAACAAAGGGGAGTTCTACACTTTCTAGGTGTTATCCTAATACTTGTGTGATAACTTATTATATGTAAATTCTACCAATGGTAATATTTCATCTCAGTTTCCCATATTATCTAACACACTAGTTCCAGGTCTTCCTGAGACTGTATAGTTCTTTCATATTGGCCATCTATTTAAAGATGATAGACATAACTCATATTCAATTTAGTACCTAGAATATCCTGAAGAGTCTACTAGAACTTAGAGGTGAACATAAAATCTCAATCTAATATAATATTGGAGAATATTTTATAGAATCTTATGATCTCTTCGATGTGTTCTTGAACTATTTTTATTCTAAATATTCAATGTACTTTGATTTGTTATGGTAATATTATATTAGTATTCTTTTAATGATAATTTATTTTTATTAATTTTATAGGAATTTTAGGAATCTCCAATTTCATGAATAATATAATAAATGATGAATTTGAAGTGGTTTATATTTTAAAATAAAATATGTATTAAGCTTTTTATTATACATAAAATTTTTTTAAACTTTTAATTTAGCCATTGACTTTTAAATTTAGTTAATTTTATCATTTTTTAATTTATATTTTTACTTTCACATCAATAATGTTATTTTACTAACCGATAGATAGTTGGTTACTTGTAGAACTGAAAGAAAAAATCCATGTTTTCTACAAATGATAATAATTACGAAATTTAAACATTTAAAATAATTTTTATACCAAGCTAATATTATTAAAAAATTATACTTGTATAAGTTTTTATAAACATTTGCAATAAGAAGTTAAATAAAATTTTAAACATGAATGAAACTTAAAAAGTCAAGGTTTTAAATATTTTAAATTAATCTTATAAAATAAAATAAAATATATTAAAAAATAAATTAAATATCTATACATCTCACCATTTCTTTAAATGTAATTTTTTATGAATTAATTTTATTTTTTAATAAATAAAAAATATTTATTTAATAAAATAAATAAGTAAAAAACATTTTTTTTTAAAATAATTAAATATTTTTAAAAAAGAAATACTACATAATTTTTTAATATCAGTTTTACAAAATTATATATATTTTAAATTATATTATTTTATATTTTTCAATTACTTATAAAATTATGAAAGTTAGATATATTTTTAAAATTATATTATTTTAATATAATGAAAATGTAAAATACACATGCACGAAAATTCACATATTTGAACTAATTTAAAAATAAAAGTATTTTTCCATTAATCTACATTCTATTAACATCCTCTAAATTCAATACAATAAATGATAATTGTTTAGTTTACTAGTTTCTCTATTTTAAAATAGTGATAATTATTGTACCTTTACAAAAAAAAATCTAGTTTTTAATATATATATATATATATATATATATGACAGAATTTTAAAATTTATGGGAGGGATAGCCTAAATCCTGGATTACACTACGTTCTCAGTCAGTCGGAAACTCTTTAAGTGGTAAGGTCATTACCCCTTTTATATATATATCTTTACTTTTAATATTTATTTATACATTTTCCTAAAAAACATGTCAATAAACAAGAATGTTCAAAATCATTTCATATCTACTTTCAAGTTTCTCTCTTTTAATATTCATTGTTGTTTTTTTTTCTACCATAGAGATTACATAACTCTAGAAAACCACTTTTCTTTATAGGTTTTCAATCTAACACATCCATATGGTAAGATTACTACACTAAATATTACTTGCCTACTATACTTTTTATTTTTTCTTATGTTTAATTTTTTTTCCAAATTAAATTTTAAATATTATAATTTTTTTAAAACAATTTATCCTTTTAAAGATTCAAAACATTTTAACATAATTTTCTAAAGATTATTAATATATATTTAATTTAACAAAAAAAATTTTACAATTTTTTTCATTTCAAAAACTATTCTTATTAATTATTTTTTAACTTAAATTTATAATTCACCTTCTTCAAATATAATTAAGGATATGTTGGTAATTTTCTATTTAACACAATTAATTTATTTATTTTTCACATAAAATCAACCTCAAACTTTCCACCCACTTTTAATCCAAACTATCCCACTCTTTATTCACGTTCTCCTCTATTATCTCCCTTTCTACTCCCACCTAAATCAAATTAATTTATCTTCATAGAATTTATCAGCTACCAACTAACTAATTTATCATATAGCTTTGCCAAACATACGCACAATATATTTAATGTATATCACAAATATAATAAACATGAAATTATGTAAATAAACTAAATCTATAATATTTTTAATTTCAAAATACCCAGAGAGATTGGTTTTCAAACCAAAGTACAAATTCAAATATTAACTAGAATTTGTTAATTTTTAGGTTAATTACCATCTAGCTATACAAAATTTCACAACATAACTATCATATTAAATATTGTCATACAATTCTCACACACATATATACACATACACACATGTAGTGGTATGGTCAAAGCATAGTATATAAATGGGGTGCAAACCTTACTTTAGAACTCAATTTTGTGAGGTAGACATAAACTCACTTACTAAGATAATATCAAAGCCATATAAGTTTATCCTAGTGAGATTCTTTGATGCTATTGTTCCACCAACTGTTGGCTCCTGTTAAACCCACAAATATTTAATCTAATGTTTGAGATGTTCATTCCTCAATGTGAGAGAGTGTATTGGAGATCTCATGTTGACTAGTGATATGACCAAATTGTAGTATATAAGTTGAATGCAAACTTTATATTACAAGACCTTTTTGTAGGATTGAGTTGGACAAAATCTCACAACAAAAATTCAATAAAAGGAAACAACCATGTAAACTTTTATCTTTTCTCCAATCTCAAATTTAAGAACATTATTCTTATTCAAATTCTTGAATTGAAATATCATATCATAATCATTAAAAATTGTTAATAATTCAAAAAATAACAACATACAAATCTTAGACCCTTATCTCTTGCTCTAGTCTATGACATTTGGCTCCAATATTAAACACTCAAACAACATTCTCCTTTTTTATAAACTTCTTGAATCAAAAGTCCAAATCATAAGCATAAAAAGATGTTGATAAGCATAAATGAAAATAACTTTTCAATAAAAAGGAAAAGTAACTTCCAACAAAAGCTCAACAAATCCTAAACCTTGAACTCTTATATCTTGATAGTGTTGAATTTTGACTAATAATTTTGAAGAGACCAAAATAATATACTCAATTTATATGTATTACCAGTGTCACTAATTAATATAACAGACATAATTATAAAAAATCACATCTTTTAAAGAACTAGTATTCATTCTTTCAAATTTTTTTAATTCGTAAACAAAATCATAACTAAAATTTTTAGCTATTTATTTCTCAATGTAAATAATCATATTTTTTTCTTCCACTCTATTTCACAATCTTGTTTTGATAATCTTTATGACAAAAAATTATTTTTTTGTTGTGGATGTAGAAACATTAAAGAGTTAAAATAAGATTAATCAAATAAAATTTAAAATAAAGATTAATGAAGTAAAATCTACTTTACTTCCTTATTAAAATCTAAAAAATAAACTACAAAAGTATAATTAAATACTAAGGGACATAAGCTATAAAAAATTTCATACAATTCTTTTAAAATTAAGAATATTTACATGAGTTAGATTGTAAGAAATTGAGAGAGAAGACAATATATTTTAAATATTCTTTACAAATGAAAAGAAAATATTTTTTTTTGCATGAGAAACCGTAAAAGTTATGCTTGTGTATGAGAAATGTTATAATATAAAACTAATATTTTACTATCAAACGGGACAAGAGAACATTGTCTATGCTTTCTTCTAGAACAAGACATATATCACTACAAGTAAATCACGTATTAATGACATGATATTCCTGATGAAAAAATTTCCATCAATAAATTATAAAATATGATAAAAATAAATTTGTCTGTAAACTAATCTATCTACAAATCCATCAATAAATTTTAATATCATTAGAATATTATATATATATATATATATTTATATGTTTATATATTTACATATTTATATATTTACATATTTATATATTTATAAATTCACACATTTATATATTTATATGTTTATACATTTACAAATTTACACATTTATATATTTATATGTTTATACATTTATATATTTAATATTTACACATTTATACATTTACATATTTATACATTTACACATTTATACATTTACATATTTATACATTTACACATTTAGATATTTATATACTTATGTATGTATATTTGCAAATTCTTAATTGAAAGTCATTGTAATTTCTTAGTTAGAGTGTCAGTCTTCAACTTTCGACTCCTATTAATGTTAGTTTATCTAAAATGTATATATTAGAACCTATAAAAATAACAACAAATATAGTAAAATTAAAATAATTAGACTCCTAAATAAATAATCCAAAAATTATTTTTTTTTCTTTTAATTTATTTCATAAATAATTATTTACTTTTACCGATGGTCAAAATCTATCGGTAAAATTAGTTTTCCTTGTATTAACAAATAACAAAGTTACGATTTTCTATACTAACGAAAGAATGAACTCATTAGACAACTTAGGAAAGATAATATATTAATTCTCTTCAAAACATTTTATCAATTCTTTTCAGAATTAATTTTAATTTTAATATTAATTAAAGTTAAATGACATACAATTTTAATTTTAGAATTTTGAAAACAAAGATCCATCACTACTTAATTAAGTGTATGACTTTGTTTCTTCAATCTCAAATAGACAAACTTTATCTTTGTTGTTAATTAGTTTCTTCAATCAAAAGTTCAAAACTTAAAGAAAACTTAAGTATAAGAAAATGTTGTTAATCGCAAATAGAAACAAAGGTTCTCCATAAAAACATGCTCTTCTCAATAAAAATAAAACAAAATTATTTCTAGACTTGATAATCGACATAACATCTTTTGTCTCATTTCGTCTTAGTCTTTCATACAGTAAAGATTTGAGAAGTAAGAAAATTTCACATAAACAATTATCAGAAGTGATTTTCAATTTCCACCCTATCATGTCTATCACGAAAAGAGACAAATCAAAAAATAAAATAAATGGTGAAAAAAGAAATTACAAATAACAAAAAATCAACTGTTAATGTAATAGACATGATTAGAAAGATAAATTTGCTAGTGTTAATAAAAAAAATAATCAATATTTTGGATAGTCATATCTATCACTATAATATATATTTATTGAATTATATGCATAGTGTATTATAGATAGAACAACAAAGAGTTATACAATTAATTTTACATCACTCTCTTTCTCTTTTTCTTTCTCTCTATCTTTATATATATATATATTAAAATAAACTTTCTTTCTTCTTAAAAAAATTATATATATATATATACAATATTTATTTGACAAAATTTTATATATTTTTATTATCAAAATTATTTTTAAAAATATAACAAAAAGTGAAATCGTTATATCACATTTTTATTTTTTTATTCACTATCCGAAAAGTTGTTGAAGCAGGCCACAAAAGGTCCCTCTAACTATTATTTTTAAATAAATGGTAAAGATTTATTTTTTATCTCCTTTTTTTCTATTTTATTTCCTTTTTTTCAATTTACCAAGTAATGATTAATCGGTAAGCAAACACAATTGTCGTTTTTAAGTAATGAATTTTACATAATTTTGTTGAACTAATAATTGGAAATATAATTGAACTCACAATTTACTTAATGATAAAAAATGTTTCAACTAGTATAATAGTATTAAAAACTATAAGTTTTTATTAATAATAATAATAATAATATTTTTTCTGCCTATTTTTTTTATCTATATCAGAGTGAAACCATTAATAGGAATTGCTAAAGATGTATATGATCAATATATATTTTAATACGTTTGATATATCTGTATCATTGTTTCCATTTTCCTAAAATCTATATGAACTATTCTTAGCATGCAAGCAGGGATGGCAATTAGACCCGCACCCGTGGGGACCGAACCGCCCCCGCCCCGAGTTTGACGGGGAAAAACCGAGTTGACCGGGTTCGGGGTCGGGTTCGGGTTTTCCCCGTTTAAATCAATCGGGTTCGGGTCGGGGATGGGTAATGCAATCCCGTCCCGCCCCGTATCCATCCCCGCCCCGTATCCATCCCCGCCCCATCTTTAAATTTAAACATAAACCCTAAAACTATTCATATTCTTTCTTAGTGTTTCTTTTTATTTTTTATACATAAAGGGTTACAGTGTCTTCTCTGAAACCCTATTCTCTATTCCACACTTTTCTCTTTTCTTCTACCTTTCACTCATTCTTTCAACTTTCTCAATCTTTTCAACCAGTTTCAATATACTCTCTCTTTCTCTCATCCTCTACACATTTACTTTTCTTAGTCCCTTCAACCAATTTGGTGAACGCATAACATAAGGTTAGTTCTTTGTTTCTTTATCAATTTTCTAAATATTGTGCATTGATAATAACATCTATTATTATTTTATTCTCTGAAATTTTTTGTGAGGACTTCATTTGAGGGATTTGATGAGCAATATTTTGTAATCTCATTGTAGCTAATCTATTACATCTATGGTTAGATACATAACATTTTGCACAATTTCTCACATACTTTCTACATTTGTTTTGTATACTGATTTGAGTATTCATACTTCTATTTTTATTTTTCATTTTCTAGTATTATTTTATTTCTATTTTGTTTTTTAACATCTTATTTACCATTTGATATTTAAATTTTAAAAGTGTATTCATTGTAAACTATGTAACCCTATTAACTTTGTTTGTAATCTCTTTGTGATTAATCTATTACATTTATGATTAGATACATAACCTTTTGTACAATTTTGCACAGATTTGTTATGTTTGTATACTGGTGTTTCTATTTCTATTTTATTTTCATTTTCTAGCATATTTTTATTTCTATTTTCATGTTCTTAACTTTGATTTTCCTCAAAATTAAATTTTAAAAGTGTCTTCTTTGTTAACTGTATAATTGTTGTGATTTTTTATTAATTTTGTAGTCTATCTTTATCAGTTTTTTTATAATTTGTAATCTCTTCGTGAGTAATCTGCTACATTTATGATTGGATACATAAACTTTTGTATAATTTTGCACAGATTTGTTATGTTTGTATACTAGTGTTTTTATTTCTATTTTAATTGTTTTCATTTTCATGTTCTTAACTTTGATTTTCCTCAAAATTAAATTTTAAAAGTGTCTTATTTGTTAACTGTATAATTGTTGTGATTTTTTCTATTAATTTTGTAGTTTATCTTTATCAGTTTTTATAATTTGTAATCTTTTTGTGACTAATCTATTACATTTATGATTAGATACATAACTTTTTTGTACAATTTTGCACATATTTGTTATGTTTGTATACTGGTTTTGAGTGTACCTATTTTTATTTCTATTTAATTTTTATTTTCTAACATGATTTTATTTCTATTTTAATTGTTTTTATTTTCATCTTCTTAACTTTCATTCTCTTCAAAATTAAATTTTAAAAGTGTCTTCTTTATAAACTGTATAATTAATTACTCGTGATTTTTTATAAAATTAAAATTTAAAAATTATTGTTGAGAAATGTGATAAATAAATCATTTTACTTTTGTAATTGCAGAAATTTTATTTGTTGTTATGGAAAATATTGGAATATCACAAGCACATCAACCTCGTTAGAAGAAAATGTAGACCCTTCAATCGGTGATCCTACTACTACACCAAATGAAGTTCCCCAAAGAATGTAAGATAATGAGCATGAAGAAACTGCACAATCAGGATCAAATAGGCTTAAAAGTAAATAATGGAGAGGACAAGGCTCAATACAATTATTGTAAAATGCTTTTGGGTGGAAAATCAAAAATGGAACAAATAATTTGTAAATAATTTATACTAAAATATACTTCATTAAGAAAATAATTTAAAATTTGTAACATTATAATATATAAAAGAAAAAATATTTAATATTAAAATACTTAATTTCTATAAATTTATCTTTAACAGTCTATTTATGTGATACGCTATATATATATATTATAGTTATGCTTAAATTTTTAGATTTATTTAAAATATTTTAAAATTATATTTTAAGAAAATAAAATGGAACTGGGATGGGGCGGAGCTGGAAACCCGACTCCGATGGGGATGGGTGTGAGGACTAAATTGTTATCCCTGGCGGGATCGGGACTGGGACGGGGATGGTTAAGTGAATCTGGGACTGGGGCGGGAGGTTGTATAATTGTTGTGATTTTTATTAATTTTGTAGTCTATCTTTATCAGCTTTTTTATAATTTGTAATCTCTTCGTGAGTAATCTGCTACATTTATGATTGGATACATAAACTTTTGTATAATTTTGCACTGATTTGTTATGTTTGTATACTAGTGTTTTTATTTCTATTTTATTTTCATTTTCTAGCATATTTCTATTTCTATTTTAATTGTTTTCATTTTCATGTTCTTAACTTTGATTTTCCTCAAAATTAAATTTTAAAAGTGTCTTATTTGTTAACTCGTATAATTGTTGTGATTTTTTCTATTAATTTTGTAGTTTATCTTTATCAGTTTTTATAATTTGTAATCTTTTTGTGACTAATCTATTACATTTATGATTAGATACATAACTTTTTTGTACAATTTTGCACATATTTGTTATGTTTGTATACTCGGTTTTGAGTGTACCTATTTTTATTTCTATTTAATTTTTATTTTCTAACATGATTTTATTTCTATTTTAATTGTTTTTATTTTCATCTTCTTAACTTTCATTCTCTTCAAAATTAAATTTTAAAAGTGTCTTCTTTATAAACTCGTATAATTAATTACTCGTGATTTTTTATAAAATTAAAATTTAAAAAATTATTGTTGAGAAATGTGATAAATAAATCATTTTACTTTTGTAATTGCAGAAATTTTATTTGTTGTTATGGAAAATATTGGAATATCACAAGCACATCAACCTCGTTAGAAGAAAATGTAGACCCTTCAATCGTGATCCTACTACTACACCAAATGAAGTTCCCCAAAGAATGTAAGATAATGAGCATGAAGAAACTGCACAATCAGGATCAAATAGGCTTAAAAGTAAATAATGGAGAGGACAAGGCTCAATACAATTATTGTAAAATGCTTTTGGGTGGAAAATCAAAAATGGAACAAATAATTTGTAAATAATTTATACTAAAATATACTTCATTAAGAAAATAATTTAAAATTTGTAACATTATAATATATAAAAGAAAAAAATATTTAATATTAAAATACTTAATTTCTATAAATTTATCTTTAATAGTCTATTTATGTGATACGCTATATATATATATTATAGTTATGCTTAAATTTTTAGATTTATTTAAAATATTTTAAAATTATATTTTAAGAAAATAAAATGGAACGGGGATGGGGGCGGAGCGGGGAAACCCGACCCCCGATGGGGATGGGTGTGAGGACTAAATTGTTATCCCTACGTGGATCGGGACTGGGACTGGGATGGTTAAGTGAATCTGGGACTGGGGCGGGGAGGTTGTATAATTGTTGTGATTTTTTATTAATTTTGTAGTCTATCTTTATCAGTTTTTTTATAATTTGTAATCTCTTCGTGAGTAATCTGCTACATTTATGATTGGATACATAAACTTTTGTATAATTTTGCACATATTTGTTATGTTTGTATACTAGTGTTTTTATTTCTATTTTATTTTCATTTTCTAGCATATTTCTATTTCTATTTTAATTGTTTTCATTTTCATGTTCTTAACTTTGATTTTCCTCAAAATTAAATTTTAAAAGTGTCTTATTTGTTAACTGTATAATTGTTGTGATTTTTTCTATTAATTTTGTAGTTTATCTTTATCAGTTTTTATAATTTGTAATCTTTTTGTGACTAATCTATTACATTTATGATTAGATACATAACTTTTTTGTACAATTTTGCACATATTTGTTATGTTTGTATACTGGTTTTGAGTGTACCTATTTTTATTTCTATTTAATTTTTATTTTCTAACATGATTTTATTTCTATTTTAATTGTTTTTATTTTCATCTTCTTAACTTTCATTCTCTTCAAAATTAAATTTTAAAAGTGTCTTCTTTATAAACTGTATAATTAATTACTCGTGATTTTTTATAAAATTAAAATTTAAAAAATTATTGTTGAGAAATGTGATAAATAAATCATTTTACTTTTGTAATTGCAGAAATTTTATTTGTTGTTATGGAAAATATTGGAATATCACAAGCACATCAACCTCGTTAGAAGAAAATGTAGACCCTTCAATCGTTGATCCTACTACTACACCAAATGAAGTTCCCCAAAGAATGTAAGATAATGAGCATGAAGAAACCGCACAATCAGGATCAAATAGGCTTAAAAGTAAATAATGGAGAGGACAAGGCTCAATACAATTATTGTAAAATGCTTTTGGGTGGAAAATCAAAAATGGAACAAATAATTTGTAAATAATTTATACTAAAATATACTTCATTAAGAAAATAATTTAAAATTTGTAACATTATAATATATAAAAGAAAAAAATATTTAATATTAAAATACTTAATTTCTATAAATTTATCTTTAACAGTCTATTTATGTGATACGCTATATATATATATTATAGTTATGCTTAAATTTTTAGATTTATTTAAAATATTTTAAAATTATATTTTAAGAAAATAAAATGGAACTGGGATGGGGCGGAGCTGGAAACCCGACTCCGATGGGGATGGGTGTGAGGACTAAATTGTTATCCCTAGCGGGATCGGGACTGGGACTGGGATGGTTAAGTGAATCTGGGACTGGGGCGGGAGGTTGTATAATTGTTGTGATTTTTATTAATTTTGTAGTCTATCTTTATCAGCTTTTTTATAATTTGTAATCTCTTCGTGAGTAATCTCGCTACATTTATGATTGGATACATAAACTTTTGTATAATTTTGCACAGATTTGTTATGTTTGTATACTAGTGTTTTTATTTCTATTTTATTTTCATTTTCTAGCATATTTCTATTTCTATTTTAATTGTTTTCATTTTCATGTTCTTAACTTTGATTTTCCTCAAAATTAAATTTTAAAAGTGTCTTATTTGTTAACCGTATAATTGTTGTGATTTTTTCTATTAATTTTGTAGTTTATCTTTATCAGTTTTTATAATTTGTAATCTTTTTGTGACTAATCTATTACATTTATGATTAGATACATAACTTTTTTGTACAATTTTGCACATATTTGTTATGTTTGTATACTGGTTTTGAGTGTACCTATTTTTATTTCTATTTAATTTTTATTTTCTAACATGATTTTATTTCTATTTTAATTGTTTTTATTTTCATCTTCTTAACTTTCATTCTCTTCAAAATTAAATTTTAAAAGTGTCTTCTTTATAAACTGTATAATTAATTACTCGTGATTTTTTATAAAATTAAAATTTAAAAAATTATTGTTGAGAAATGTGATAAATAAATCATTTTACTTTTGTAATTGCAGAAATTTTATTTGTTGTTATGGAAAATATTGGAATATCACAAGCACATCAACCTCGTTAGAAGAAAATGTAGACCCTTCAATCGTTGATCCTACTACTACACCAAATGAAGTTCCCCAAAGAATGTAAGATAATGAGCATGAAGAAACCGCACAATCAGGATCAAATAGGCTTAAAAGTAAATAATGGAGAGGACAAGGCTCAATACAATTATTGTAAAATGCTTTTGGGTGGAAAATCAAAAAATGGAACAAATAATTTGTAAATAATTTATACTAAAATATACTTCATTAAGAAAATAATTTAAAATTTGTAACATTATAATATATAAAAGAAAAAAATATTTAATATTAAAATACTTAATTTCTATAAATTTATCTTTAACAGTCTATTTATGTGATACGCTATATATATATATTATAGTTATGCTTAAATTTTTAGATTTATTTAAAATATTTTAAAATTATATTTTAAGAAAATAAAATGGAACTGGGATGGGGCGGAGCTGGAAACCCGACTCCGATGGGGATGGGTGTGAGGACTAAATTGTTATCCCCGACGGGATCGGGACTGGGACTGGGATGGTTAAGTGAATCTGGGACTCGGGGCGGGAGGTTGTATAATTGTTGTGATTTTTTATTAATTTTGTAGTCTATCTTTATCAGTTTTTTTATAATTTGTAATCTCTTCGTGAGTAATCTGCTACATTTATGATTGGATACATAAACTTTTGTATAATTTTGCACAGATTTGTTATGTTTGTATACTAGTGTTTTTATTTCTATTTTATTTTCATTTTCTAGCATATTTCTATTTCTATTTTAATTGTTTTCATTTTCATGTTCTTAACTTTGATTTTCCTCAAAATTAAATTTTAAAAGTGTCTTATTTGTTAACTCGTATAATTGTTGTGATTTTTTCTATTAATTTTGTAGTTTATCTTTATCAGTTTTTATAATTTGTAATCTTTTTGTGACTAATCTATTACATTTATGATTAGATACATAACTTTTTTGTACAATTTTGCACATATTTGTTATGTTTGTATACTCGGTTTTGAGTGTACCTATTTTTATTTCTATTTAATTTTTATTTTCTAACATGATTTTATTTCTATTTTAATTGTTTTTATTTTCATCTTCTTAACTTTCATTCTCTTCAAAATTAAATTTTAAAAGTGTCTTCTTTATAAACTGTATAATTAATTACTCGTGATTTTTTATAAAATTAAAATTTAAAAAATTATTGTTGAGAAATGTGATAAATAAATCATTTTACTTTTGTAATTGCAGAAATTTTATTTGTTGTTATGGAAAATATTGGAATATCACAAGCACATCAACCTCGTTAGAAGAAAATGTAGACCCTTCAATCGCTGATCCTACTACTACACCAAATGAAGTTCCCCAAAGAATGTAAGATAATGAGCATGAAGAAACCGCACAATCAGGATCAAATAGGCTTAAAAGTAAATAATGGAGAGGACAAGGCTCAATACAATTATTGTAAAATGCTTTTGGGTGGAAAATCAAAAATGGAACAAATAATTTGTAAATAATTTATACTAAAATATACTTCATTAAGAAAATAATTTAAAATTTGTAACATTATAATATATAAAAGAAAAAATATTTAATATTAAAATACTTAATTTCTATAAATTTATCTTTAACAGCCTATTTATGTGATACGCTATATATATATATTATAGTTATGCTTAAATTTTTAGATTTATTTAAAATATTTTAAAATTATATTTTAAGAAAATAAAATGGAACTGGGATGGGGCGGAGCTGGAAACCCGACTCCGATGGGGATGGGTGTGAGGACTAAATTGTTATCCCTGACGGGATCGGGACTGGGACTGGGATGGTTAAGTGAATCTGGGACTGGGGCGGGAGGTTGTATAATTGTTGTGATTTTTTATTAATTTTGTAGTCTATCTTTATCAGCTTTTTTATAATTTGTAATCTCTTCGTGAGTAATCTGCTACATTTATGATTGGATACATAAACTTTTGTATAATTTTGCACAGCATTTGTTATGTTTGTATACTAGTGTTTTTATTTCTATTTTATTTTCATTTTCTAGCATATTTCTATTTCTATTTTAATTGTTTTCATTTTCATGTTCTTAACTTTGATTTTCCTCAAAATTAAATTTTAAAAGTGTCTTATTTGTTAACTCGTATAATTGTTGTGATTTTTTCTATTAATTTTGTAGTTTATCTTTATCAGTTTTTATAATTTGTAATCTTTTTGTGACTAATCTATTACATTTATGATTAGATACATAACTTTTTTGTACAATTTTGCACATATTTGTTATGTTTGTATACCGGTTTTGAGTGTACCTATTTTTATTTCTATTTAATTTTTATTTTCTAACATGATTTTATTTCTATTTTAATTGTTTTTATTTTCATCTTCTTAACTTTCATTCTCTTCAAAATTAAATTTTAAAAGTGTCTTCTTTATAAACTGTATAATTAATTACTCGTGATTTTTTATAAAATTAAAATTTAAAAAATTATTGTTGAGAAATGTGATAAATAAATCATTTTACTTTTGTAATTGCAGAAATTTTATTTGTTGTTATGGAAAATATTGGAATATCACAAGCACATCAACCTCGTTAGAAGAAAATGTAGACCCTTCAATCGCTGATCCTACTACTACACCAAATGAAGTTCCCCAAAGAATGTAAGATAATGAGCATGAAGAAACCGCACAATCAGGATCAAATAGGCTTAAAAGTAAATAATGGAGAGGACAAGGCTCAATACAATTATTGTAAAATGCTTTTGGGTGGAAAATCAAAAATGGAACAAATAATTTGTAAATAATTTATACTAAAATATACTTCATTAAGAAAATAATTTAAAATTTGTAACATTATAATATATAAAAGAAAAAATATTTAATATTAAAATACTTAATTTCTATAAATTTATCTTTAACAGCCTATTTATGTGATACGCTATATATATATATTATAGTTATGCTTAAATTTTTAGATTTATTTAAAATATTTTAAAATTATATTTTAAGAAAATAAAATGGAACTGGGACGGGGCTGAGCTGGAAACCCGACTCCGATGGGGATGGGTGTGAGGACTAAATTGTTATCCCTGACGGGATCGGGACTGGGACTGGGATGGTTAAGTGAATCTGGACTGGGGCGGGAGGTTGTATAATTGTTGTGATTTTTTATTAATTTTGTAGTCTATCTTTATCGCTTTTTTATAATTTGTAATCTCTTCGTGAGTAATCTGCTACATTTATGATTGGATACATAAACTTTTGTATAATTTTGCACAGATTTGTTATGTTTGTATACTAGTGTTTTTATTTCTATTTTATTTTCATTTTCTAGCATATTTCTATTTCTATTTTAATTGTTTTCATTTTCATGTTCTTAACTTTGATTTTCCTCAAAATTAAATTTTAAAAGTGTCTTATTTGTTAACCGTATAATTGTTGTGATTTTTTCTATTAATTTTGTAGTTTATCTTTATCAGTTTTTATAATTTGTAATCTTTTTGTGACTAATCTATTACATTTATGATTAGATACATAACTTTTTTGTACAATTTTGCACATATTTGTTATGTTTGTATACCGGTTTTGAGTGTACCTATTTTTATTTCTATTTAATTTTTATTTTCTAACATGATTTTATTTCTATTTTAATTGTTTTTATTTTCATCTTCTTAACTTTCATTCTCTTCAAAATTAAATTTTAAAAGTGTCTTCTTTATAAACTGTATAATTAATTACTCGTGATTTTTTATAAAATTAAAATTTAAAAAATTATTGTTGAGAAATGTGATAAATAAATCATTTTACTTTTGTAATTGCAGAAATTTTATTTGTTGTTATGGAAAATATTGGAATATCACAAGCACATCAACCTCGTTAGAAGAAAATGTAGACCCTTCAATCGCTGATCCTACTACTACACCAAATGAAGTTCCCCAAAGAATGTAAGATAATGAGCATGAAGAAACCGCACAATCAGGATCAAATAGGCTTAAAAGTAAATAATGGAGAGGACAAGGCTCAATACAATTATTGTAAAATGCTTTTGGGTGGAAAATCAAAAATGGAACAAATAATTTGTAAATAATTTATACTAAAATATACTTCATTAAGAAAATAATTTAAAATTTGTAACATTATAATATATAAAAGAAAAAAATATTTAATATTAAAATACTTAATTTCTATAAATTTATCTTTAATAGCCTATTTATGTGATACGCTATATATATATATTATAGTTATGCTTAAATTTTTAGATTTATTTAAAATATTTTAAAATTATATTTTAAGAAAATAAAATGGAACTGGGATGGGGACGGAGCTGGAAACCCGACTCCGATGGGGATGGGTGTGAGGACTAAATTGTTATCCCTGACGGGATCTGGGACTGGGACTGGGATGGTTAAGTGAATCTGGGACTGGGGCGGGAGGTTGTATAATTGTTGTGATTTTTTATTAATTTTGTAGTCTATCTTTATCGCTTTTTTATAATTTGTAATCTCTTCGTGAGTAATCTGCTACATTTATGATTGGATACATAAACTTTTGTATAATTTTGCACAGTATTTGTTATGTTTGTATACTAGTGTTTTTATTTCTATTTTATTTTCATTTTCTAGCATATTTCTATTTCTATTTTAATTGTTTTCATTTTCATGTTCTTAACTTTGATTTTCCTCAAAATTAAATTTTAAAAGTGTCTTATTTGTTAACTCGTATAATTGTTGTGATTTTTTCTATTAATTTTGTAGTTTATCTTTATCAGCTTTTATAATTTGTAATCTTTTTGTGACTAATCTATTACATTTATGATTAGATACATAACTTTTTTGTACAATTTTGCACATATTTGTTATGTTTGTATACCGGTTTTGAGTGTACCTATTTTTATTTCTATTTAATTTTTATTTTCTAACATGATTTTATTTCTATTTTAATTGTTTTTATTTTCATCTTCTTAACTTTCATTCTCTTCAAAATTAAATTTTAAAAGTGTCTTCTTTATAAACTGTATAATTAATTACTCGTGATTTTTTATAAAATTAAAATTTAAAAATTATTGTTGAGAAATGTGATAAATAAATCATTTTACTTTTGTAATTGCAGAAATTTTATTTGTTGTTATGGAAAATATTGGAATATCACAAGCACATCAACCTCGTTAGAAGAAAATGTAGACCCTTCAATCGCTGATCCTACTACTACACCAAATGAAGTTCCCCAAAGAATGTAAGATAATGAGCATGAAGAAACCGCACAATCAGGATCAAATAGGCTTAAAAGTAAATAATGGAGAGGACAAGGCTCAATACAATTATTGTAAAATGCTTTTGGGTGGAAAATCAAAAATGGAACAAATAATTTGTAAATAATTTATACTAAAATATACTTCATTAAGAAAATAATTTAAAATTTGTAACATTATAATATATAAAAGAAAAAAATATTTAATATTAAAATACTTAATTTCTATAAATTTATCTTTAACAGCCTATTTATGTGATACGCTATATATATATATTATAGTTATGCTTAAATTTTTAGATTTATTTAAAATATTTTAAAATTATATTTTAAGAAAATAAAATGGAACTGGGATGGGGCTGAGCTGGAAACCCGACTCCGATGGGGATGGGTGTGAGGACTAAATTGTTATCCCCTGCGGGATCTGGGACTGGGACTGGGATGGTTAAGTGAATCTGGGACTGGGGCTGGGAGGTTGTATAATTGTTGTGATTTTTTATTAATTTTGTAGTCTATCTTTATCGCTTTTTTATAATTTGTAATCTCTTCGTGAGTAATCTGCTACATTTATGATTGGATACATAAACTTTTGTATAATTTTGCACTGTATTTGTTATGTTTGTATACTAGTGTTTTTATTTCTATTTTATTTTCATTTTCTAGCATATTTCTATTTCTATTTTAATTGTTTTCATTTTCATGTTCTTAACTTTGATTTTCCTCAAAATTAAATTTTAAAAGTGTCTTATTTGTTAACCGTATAATTGTTGTGATTTTTTCTATTAATTTTGTAGTTTATCTTTATCAGTTTTTATAATTTGTAATCTTTTTGTGACTAATCTATTACATTTATGATTAGATACATAACTTTTTTGTACAATTTTGCACATATTTGTTATGTTTGTATACCGGTTTTGAGTGTACCTATTTTTATTTCTATTTAATTTTTATTTTCTAACATGATTTTATTTCTATTTTAATTGTTTTTATTTTCATCTTCTTAACTTTCATTCTCTTCAAAATTAAATTTTAAAAGTGTCTTCTTTATAAACTGTATAATTAATTACTGTGATTTTTTATAAAATTAAAATTTAAAAAATTATTGTTGAGAAATGTGATAAATAAATCATTTTACTTTTGTAATTGCAGAAATTTTATTTGTTGTTATGGAAAATATTGGAATATCACAAGCACATCAACCTCGTTAGAAGAAAATGTAGACCCTTCAATCGTTGATCCTACTACTACACCAAATGAAGTTCCCCAAAGAATGTAAGATAATGAGCATGAAGAAACCGCACAATCAGGATCAAATAGGCTTAAAAGTAAATAATGGAGAGGACAAGGCTCAATACAATTATTGTAAAATGCTTTTGGGTGGAAAATCAAAAATGGAACAAATAATTTGTAAATAATTTATACTAAAATATACTTCATTAAGAAAATAATTTAAAATTTGTAACATTATAATATATAAAAGAAAAAAATATTTAATATTAAAATACTTAATTTCTATAAATTTATCTTTAATAGCCTATTTATGTGATACGCTATATATATATATTATAGTTATGCTTAAATTTTTAGATTTATTTAAAATATTTTAAAATTATATTTTAAGAAAATAAAATGGAACTGGGATGGGGCTGAGCTGGAAACCCGACTCCGATGGGGATGGGTGTGAGGACTAAATTGTTATCCCTGACGGGATCTGGGACTGGGACTGGGATGGTTAAGTGAATCTGGGACTGGGGCGGGAGGTTGTATAATTGTTGTGATTTTTTATTAATTTTGTAGTCTATCTTTATCGCTTTTTTATAATTTGTAATCTCTTCGTGAGTAATCTGCTACATTTATGATTGGATACATAAACTTTTGTATAATTTTGCACATGATTTGTTATGTTTGTATACTAGTGTTTTTATTTCTATTTTATTTTCATTTTCTAGCATATTTCTATTTCTATTTTAATTGTTTTCATTTTCATGTTCTTAACTTTGATTTTCCTCAAAATTAAATTTTAAAAGTGTCTTATTTGTTAACCTGTATAATTGTTGTGATTTTTTCTATTAATTTTGTAGTTTATCTTTATCAGTTTTTATAATTTGTAATCTTTTTGTGACTAATCTATTACATTTATGATTAGATACATAACTTTTTTGTACAATTTTGCACATATTTGTTATGTTTGTATACTCGGTTTTGAGTGTACCTATTTTTATTTCTATTTAATTTTTATTTTCTAACATGATTTTATTTCTATTTTAATTGTTTTTATTTTCATCTTCTTAACTTTCATTCTCTTCAAAATTAAATTTTAAAAGTGTCTTCTTTATAAACTCGTATAATTAATTACTCGTGATTTTTTATAAAATTAAAATTTAAAAATTATTGTTGAGAAATGTGATAAATAAATCATTTTACTTTTGTAATTGCAGAAATTTTATTTGTTGTTATGGAAAATATTGGAATATCACAAGCACATCAACCTCGTTAGAAGAAAATGTAGACCCTTCAATCGTTGATCCTACTACTACACCAAATGAAGTTCCCCAAAGAATGTAAGATAATGAGCATGAAGAAACCGCACAATCAGGATCAAATAGGCTTAAAAGTAAATAATGGAGAGGACAAGGCTCAATACAATTATTGTAAAATGCTTTTGGGTGGAAAATCAAAAATGGAACAAATAATTTGTAAATAATTTATACTAAAATATACTTCATTAAGAAAATAATTTAAAATTTGTAACATTATAATATATAAAAGAAAAAAATATTTAATATTAAAATACTTAATTTCTATAAATTTATCTTTAATAGCCTATTTATGTGATACGCTATATATATATATTATAGTTATGCTTAAATTTTTAGATTTATTTAAAATATTTTAAAATTATATTTTAAGAAAATAAAATGGAACTGGGATGGGGCTGAGCTGGAAACCCGACTCCGATGGGGATGGGTGTGAGGACTAAATTGTTATCCCTGCGGGATCTGGGACTGGGACTGGGATGGTTAAGTGAATCTGGAACTGGGGCGGGAGGTTGTATAATTGTTGTGATTTTTTATTAATTTTGTAGTCTATCTTTATCAGCTTTTTTATAATTTGTAATCTCTTCGTGAGTAATCTGCTACATTTATGATTGGATACATAAACTTTTGTATAATTTTGCACGCATTTGTTATGTTTGTATACTAGTGTTTTTATTTCTATTTTATTTTCATTTTCTAGCATATTTCTATTTCTATTTTAATTGTTTTCATTTTCATGTTCTTAACTTTGATTTTCCTCAAAATTAAATTTTAAAAGTGTCTTATATTGTTAACTCGTATAATTGTTGTGATTTTTTCTATTAATTTTGTAGTTTATCTTTATCAGCTTTTATAATTTGTAATCTTTTTGTGACTAATCTATTACATTTATGATTAGATACATAACTTTTTTGTACAATTTTGCACATATTTGTTATGTTTGTATACTCGGTTTTGAGTGTACCTATTTTTATTTCTATTTAATTTTTATTTTCTAACATGATTTTATTTCTATTTTAATTGTTTTTATTTTCATCTTCTTAACTTTCATTCTCTTCAAAATTAAATTTTAAAAGTGTCTTCTTTATAAACTCGTATAATTAATTACTCGTGATTTTTTATAAAATTAAAATTTAAAAAATTATTGTTGAGAAATGTGATAAATAAATCATTTTACTTTTGTAATTGCAGAAATTTTATTTGTTGTTATGGAAAATATTGGAATATCACAAGCACATCAACCTCGTTAGAAGAAAATGTAGACCCTTCAATCGCTGATCCTACTACTACACCAAATGAAGTTCCCCAAAGAATGTAAGATAATGAGCATGAAGAAACCGCACAATCAGGATCAAATAGGCTTAAAAGTAAATAATGGAGAGGACAAGGCTCAATACAATTATTGTAAAATGCTTTTGGGTGGAAAATCAAAAATGGAACAAATAATTTGTAAATAATTTATACTAAAATATACTTCATTAAGAAAATAATTTAAAATTTGTAACATTATAATATATAAAAGAAAAAAATATTTAATATTAAAATACTTAATTTCTATAAATTTATCTTTAACAGCCTATTTATGTGATACGCTATATATATATATTATAGTTATGCTTAAATTTTTAGATTTATTTAAAATATTTTAAAATTATATTTTAAGAAAATAAAATGGAACGGGGATGGGGGCGGAGCGGGGAAACCCGACCCCCGATGGGGATGGGTGTGAGGACTAAATTGTTATCCCCGGCGGGGATCGGGGACGGGGACGGGGATGGTTAAGTGAATCGGGGACGGGGGGGCGGGGAGGTTGTATAATTGTTGTGATTTTTTATTAATTTTGTAGTCTATCTTTATCAGTTTTTTTATAATTTGTAATCTCTTCGTGAGTAATCTGCTACATTTATGATTGGATACATAAACTTTTGTATAATTTTGCACAGATTTGTTATGTTTGTATACTAGTGTTTTTATTTCTATTTTATTTTCATTTTCTAGCATATTTCTATTTCTATTTTAATTGTTTTCATTTTCATGTTCTTAACTTTGATTTTCCTCAAAATTAAATTTTAAAAGTGTCTTATTTGTTAACCGTATAATTGTTGTGATTTTTTCTATTAATTTTGTAGTTTATCTTTATCAGTTTTTATAATTTGTAATCTTTTTGTGACTAATCTATTACATTTATGATTAGATACATAACTTTTTTGTACAATTTTGCACATATTTGTTATGTTTGTATACTCGGTTTTGAGTGTACCTATTTTTATTTCTATTTAATTTTTATTTTCTAACATGATTTTATTTCTATTTTAATTGTTTTTATTTTCATCTTCTTAACTTTCATTCTCTTCAAAATTAAATTTTAAAAGTGTCTTCTTTATAAACTGTATAATTAATTATCGTGATTTTTTATAAAATTAAAATTTAAAAAATTATTGTTGAGAAATGTGATAAATAAATCATTTTACTTTTGTAATTGCAGAAATTTTATTTGTTGTTATGGAAAATATTGGAATATCACAAGCACATCAACCTCGTTAGAAGAAAATGTAGACCCTTCAATCGTTGATCCTACTACTACACCAAATGAAGTTCCCCAAAGAATGTAAGATAATGAGCATGAAGAAACCGCACAATCAGGATCAAATAGGCTTAAAAGTAAATAATGGAGAGGACAAGGCTCAATACAATTATTGTAAAATGCTTTTGGGTGGAAAATCAAAAATGGAACAAATAATTTGTAAATAATTTATACTAAAATATACTTCATTAAGAAAATAATTTAAAATTTGTAACATTATAATATATAAAAGAAAAAAATATTTAATATTAAAATACTTAATTTCTATAAATTTATCTTTAACAGCCTATTTATGTGATACGCTATATATATATATTATAGTTATGCTTAAATTTTTAGATTTATTTAAAATATTTTAAAATTATATTTTAAGAAAATAAAATGGAACTGGGATGGGGCGGAGCTGGGAAACCCGACTCCGATGGGGATGGGTGTGAGGACTAAATTGTTATCTCCTGGCGGGATCTGGGACTGGGACTGGGATGGTTAAGTGAATCTGGAACTGGGGCGGGAGGTTGTATAATTGTTGTGATTTTTTATTAATTTTGTAGTCTATCTTTATCAGCTTTTTTATAATTTGTAATCTCTTCGTGAGTAATCTGCTACATTTATGATTGGATACATAAACTTTTGTATAACTTTGCACGATTTGTTATGTTTGTATACTAGTGTTTTTATTTCTATTTTATTTTCATTTTCTAGCATATTTCTATTTCTATTTTAATTGTTTTCATTTTCATGTTCTTAACTTTGATTTTCCTCAAAATTAAATTTTAAAAGTGTCTTATATTGTTAACTCGTATAATTGTTGTGATTTTTTCTATTAATTTTGTAGTTTATCTTTATCAGTTTTTATAATTTGTAATCTTTTTGTGACTAATCTATTACATTTATGATTAGATACATAACTTTTTTGTACAATTTTGCACATATTTGTTATGTTTGTATACTCGGTTTTGAGTGTACCTATTTTTATTTCTATTTAATTTTTATTTTCTAACATGATTTTATTTCTATTTTAATTGTTTTTATTTTCATCTTCTTAACTTTCATTCTCTTCAAAATTAAATTTTAAAAGTGTCTTCTTTATAAACTGTATAATTAATTACTGTGATTTTTTATAAAATTAAAATTTAAAAAATTATTGTTGAGAAATGTGATAAATAAATCATTTTACTTTTGTAATTGCAGAAATTTTATTTGTTGTTATGGAAAATATTGGAATATCACAAGCACATCAACCTCGTTAGAAGAAAATGTAGACCCTTCAATCGGTGATCCTACTACTACACCAAATGAAGTTCCCCAAAGAATGTAAGATAATGAGCATGAAGAAACCGCACAATCAGGATCAAATAGGCTTAAAAGTAAATAATGGAGAGGACAAGGCTCAATACAATTATTGTAAAATGCTTTTGGGTGGAAAATCAAAAATGGAACAAATAATTTGTAAATAATTTATACTAAAATATACTTCATTAAGAAAATAATTTAAAATTTGTAACATTATAATATATAAAAGAAAAAAATATTTAATATTAAAATACTTAATTTCTATAAATTTATCTTTAACAGCCTATTTATGTGATACGCTATATATATATATATTATAGTTATGCTTAAATTTTTAGATTTATTTAAAATATTTTAAAATTATATTTTAAGAAAATAAAATGGAACGGGATGGGGCGGAGCTGGAAACCCGACTCCGATGGGGATGGGTGTGAGGACTAAATTGTTATCTCCTGCGGGATCTGGGACTGGGACTGGACTGGGATGGTTAAGTGAATCTGGGACTGGGGCGGGAGGTTGTATAATTGTTGTGATTTTTTATTAATTTTGTAGTCTATCTTTATCGCTTTTTTATAATTTGTAATCTCTTCGTGAGTAATCTGCTACATTTATGATTGGATACATAAACTTTTGTATAATTTTGCACAGATTTGTTATGTTTGTATACTAGTGTTTTTATTTCTATTTTATTTTCATTTTCTAGCATATTTCTATTTCTATTTTAATTGTTTTCATTTTCATGTTCTTAACTTTGATTTTCCTCAAAATTAAATTTTAAAAGTGTCTTATTTGTTAACTCGTATAATTGTTGTGATTTTTTCTATTAATTTTGTAGTTTATCTTTATCAGTTTTTATAATTTGTAATCTTTTTGTGACTAATCTATTACATTTATGATTAGATACATAACTTTTTTGTACAATTTTGCACATATTTGTTATGTTTGTATACCTGGTTTTGAGTGTACCTATTTTTATTTCTATTTAATTTTTATTTTCTAACATGATTTTATTTCTATTTTAATTGTTTTTATTTTCATCTTCTTAACTTTCATTCTCTTCAAAATTAAATTTTAAAAGTGTCTTCTTTATAAACTGTATAATTAATTACTCGTGATTTTTTATAAAATTAAAATTTAAAAAATTATTGTTGAGAAATGTGATAAATAAATCATTTTACTTTTGTAATTGCAGAAATTTTATTTGTTGTTATGGAAAATATTGGAATATCACAAGCACATCAACCTCGTTAGAAGAAAATGTAGACCCTTCAATCGTTGATCCTACTACTACACCAAATGAAGTTCCCCAAAGAATGTAAGATAATGAGCATGAAGAAACCGCACAATCAGGATCAAATAGGCTTAAAAGTAAATAATGGAGAGGACAAGGCTCAATACAATTATTGTAAAATGCTTTTGGGTGGAAAATCAAAAATGGAACAAATAATTTGTAAATAATTTATACTAAAATATACTTCATTAAGAAAATAATTTAAAATTTGTAACATTATAATATATAAAAGAAAAAAATATTTAATATTAAAATACTTAATTTCTATAAATTTATCTTTAATAGCCTATTTATGTGATACGCTATATATATATATTATAGTTATGCTTAAATTTTTAGATTTATTTAAAATATTTTAAAATTATATTTTAAGAAAATAAAATGGAACTGGGATGGGGCGGAGCTGGAAACCCGACTCAGATGGGGATGGGTGTGAGGACTAAATTGTTATCCCCGGCGGATCGGGACTGGGACTGGGATGGTTAAGTGAATCTGGAACGGGGGCGGGAGGTTGTATAATTGTTGTGATTTTTTATTAATTTTGTAGTCTATCTTTATCAGCTTTTTTATAATTTGTAATCTCTTCGTGAGTAATCTGCTACATTTATGATTGGATACATAAACTTTTGTATAATTTGCACAGATTTGTTATGTTTGTATACTAGTGTTTTTATTTCTATTTTATTTTCATTTTCTAGCATATTTCTATTTCTATTTTAATTGTTTTCATTTTCATGTTCTTAACTTTGATTTTCCTCAAAATTAAATTTTAAAAGTGTCTTATATTTTAACTGTATAATTGTTGTGATTTTTTCTATTAATTTTGTAGTTTATCTTTATCAGTTTTTATAATTTGTAATCTTTTTGTGACTAATCTATTACATTTATGATTAGATACATAACTTTTTTGTACAATTTTGCACATATTTGTTATGTTTGTATACTGGTTTTGAGTGTACCTATTTTTATTTCTATTTAATTTTTATTTTCTAACATGATTTTATTTCTATTTTAATTGTTTTTATTTTCATCTTCTTAACTTTCATTCTCTTCAAAATTAAATTTTAAAAGTGTCTTCTTTATAAACTGTATAATTAATTACTGTGATTTTTTATAAAATTAAAATTTAAAAAATTATTGTTGAGAAATGTGATAAATAAATCATTTTACTTTTGTAATTGCAGAAATTTTATTTGTTGTTATGGAAAATATTGGAATATCACAAGCACATCAACCTCGTTAGAAGAAAATGTAGACCCTTCAATCGGTGATCCTACTACTACACCAAATGAAGTTCCCCAAAGAATGTAAGATAATGAGCATGAAGAAACCGCACAATCAGGATCAAATAGGCTTAAAAGTAAATAATGGAGAGGACAAGGCTCAATACAATTATTGTAAAATGCTTTTGGGTGGAAAATCAAAAAATGGAACAAATAATTTGTAAATAATTTATACTAAAATATACTTCATTAAGAAAATAATTTAAAATTTGTAACATTATAATATATAAAAGAAAAAAATATTTAATATTAAAATACTTAATTTCTATAAATTTATCTTTAACAGTCTATTTATGTGATACGCTATATATATATATTATAGTTATGCTTAAATTTTTAGATTTATTTAAAATATTTTAAAATTATATTTTAAGAAAATAAAATGGAACGGGGATGGGGGCGGAGCGGGGAAACCCGACCCCCGATGGAGATGGGTGTGAGGACTAAATTGTTATCTCCGGCAGGGATCGGGGACGGGGACGGGGATGGTTAAGTGAATCGGGGACGGGGGGCGGGGAGGTGAAACCCGCCCCCGCCCCGCCCGGTTGCCATGCCTACATGCAAGTTTAAAGTTTTGTTTTCCATTTACAATATAGTTTTGAAACAATCAAATATCTTTCCAACAATCACATCTTCCCACTAACATGATTCTGAAGTCGTTCATTTTTTTTTCAAACAAGACAACAACAAAATGACCACGATTATGAATGTATTTTGAATGTTAAGTTTTGTTTGACTTTTGTTTTCATGTTTATTTTTTGAATTTTTTTTTTCTATTTGTTTTAATACATGTATTTGCTTCTATACCTATTTTTATATTTATTACTGTTTTAAATTATTAAAATGTTTTTGTTATTAGATAATTCAAAAAAATTATATTAATTTTTTTATCTTTAATTTAGTAACTTACTTTTAATATACATATATGATATTTTTATTTTTTTTATAATTATTTTATCTTTATTTAATTAGAATTAGTATTTGATATTTTTATTTAAAATTTATGTAATTGTAATATATTTTTATTAATATTTAACATTAAAAAATATATATTATTTTTATATTAAATATTTGATTTCTTGATTTAAAAAAAATATTTAATTAAGAACTAAAAGAGTAAAAGATGAGTACGAGAGTAGGTAGATTTATACCAATTACTATATTTTTACTTTTGGAAAGGAGAATGAGAAATTTAACTTGTCCATCTTGTCTTGTTGTGAATGTAAATCTTTTTATTTATATTTTAGTTTAACTATTAATATATTTTTTAAATTAAAGAAATAAAGAAAAAGAACAATATTTTTCATAAATTTTAAGTTTAGAACACTTTAATAAAAAAATTAATACACCTTTAATAAACAATACCAAAATTAGATTCTAAATTTCGTAACTTTTTTTACTATTTTTTATAAAACAAAATCAATCAAAATATAAAGATAAATTCATAATTAATTGGACTTTTAAAAATATTATTATTATTTAAGACCTTTATATTTTTTTTCTTGAAAAAATATTAGTTAAGCCAAATCATGAATGTTTAAGCATTTTTTTCCTATTTATACATCAGTTTTAGTGATTATTTAAGAATAAGATTATAAACTCTTACATCTATTCTCTTTAAGTATAAGGCAATAGTATCTTCCTTTGAAATAATTTTGAATTTCTTTAAGTAAATTCATTTAAAGGAAAAGTTATGCCTTTTAAATCAATCACATTCTTGCATTAAATGAAGATATAAAAAATTTTAATCATTCAACATCTCATTCTTTCTTAATAGTAATTTTCGTGATGATTGTGATTGCCATTAAAAACACAATTAATTATTTCTCATCTAATTTATGACACATTTTGTACCGAATTTTGATATTAGAACAATATAATCATCACGAGTTTTTGTCACTAACACTCTTCAATTGTTTTTAAGACTTTTGTAATGAAGTACTTAATCATGATATAATTTCTTTACAAAAAAATGCATCACAATTATTTATTATTCAAAGTTGTTCACAAATTTTACAACTTTTTCATAAAATCTATGACAGATTGATCTTCTTCACCATACAAAACATAAATTTTTTTAGTAGTATAAATGTTCAAACACTAACATAAATTGGTGGAAAGTCAAGAAGAGGTATATGATATGATGAACACATCTGGATTCTTGGATAATATTTTTATCATAATAAGGTTTACATGAAGAGGCTAGAAAATTAAAACATACTAAATCTTATTTATGAAGTAATAATTTTGAATTTTTAGCATATAAAAAGAGAATGAAGAATAAAGAGTGAACACATACCTTATCAGAGCGGTAAGTACTATAGTAAAAGGTTTCCTCCACGAAATAACAAACCTAAAATGTTACTACATTTGTTCTTTAATAATTTTCCTTCTCTAGTAAAATTTCTCCTTTTCATATATTATTTTTAAATTTTAAAATGATCCAATTTTTTTAAGTTATACCTTTATTTTCAATTTTACTGTGCATTCAACATTAGATGGAAGGAGAAAACAGAAAGGAACATAATAAGTTAAATGTCTTTCTTAAATTTGGTAAAAAAAAAAAACCTTAAATAACTATTATATATAAAAGATATTTTATTGTCAGCCAACACATGGTGTCTAACTAATAATATTATGGTAAAAGTTCTTTGTACACCGAAGGTATCATACAACACCACTTATATATAATATTTATTTAGTTTTAATGTTTTAAATTTTTTTTACATTACACACTATACATGAATTGTCTTTGAAATGCATAGAATAATGTAGTTGAATGACCAACTCCTTTATTAGTTCAGTTTTCTTTTTTATTATGTTTTTTTTAACATAAAAGAATATAAATTAAGAATAACACAAATGGAGTAATCTAACACTTCAGGTGAATCCATGTCTATCCAATAAATTGTAACTAGTTATTACATTTTCATGAGACTATGATCCAACATTATTTTGTCTTAAAAGGAATTTTAAGGGAATTTATCAAACAATTTAAGATAGACTTATCTGCATACATTGATTCATTCATAATTTCTTTACTGTGTAAATCCCTTGCATTGTAGAATTGCTGCAGAAATTTAAACTATCATTAAACATCCTGGAGTATTGCATAGATTTTATATGATAGGAGAAACATATAAATGATTGTGAATCTTTATTTTTCTAATTTCATCAAAGGGTGAAAGACAAGACAAGAAATGAAAAGAAAATAAGGCCATCTGGAAGAAAAATACATGTAAAACATTTTCATTTCTTCTTTATCATTATAAAAATTACCAGTCAACTAAATATGCAAAGCAAATACTGAAAGAGATGAAAATTGGGATATAATTAGGTTGGGTTGGTCAGAGATTTTGTTTGAGACAATTAAGAAAAAACACTGTAACTCAAACCAAACCAATCAAGGTTTAGGACAACTCTGATACAATTTATATTTTTTAAAATTAAAATTTATTTTATATGTAAATAAAAAGTTCCATAATGAATTATTGAATTTGTTTTTTCTTTTTTTCAGGAGCTTGATTGTTTTGAAGACTCAGACAAGTTGCACATATTTATGAAGTTCTCCAAATTTGAAAACTGAAATGAGTAAAACTAATAATTTTCTTATAACTGATAAAAAATATCAAGTAAGCTGCAAATTTGGAAACTGAACGAGTAAAACTTGCAGATTGAACTCAAGAAGAAATTAAAGATTACTTTTCTTAAAACTGATAAAAAATAACAAGCAAGCTATTAGATTTTAGCAGGCATGAAAGTTTAATGTGAGGATTGACATTGTATCAAATACAATTATTATGTTTCAGTTGACATGCTGAACTTTTGGAAGAGGATCTAAATTTGATTCACAACAAAACAAATTCATGAGAAGGAAGAAGAAGTGTGTCAAAGTTCTAGAAAGAGAACCCATATTTGATTAGCACACAACAAATTATTGAGAAGGCAGAAAAAGTGTATCTAAATTCTATATCAGGGATTAGTCCTGCAATCAATACATGACTGAAACTTGAAAAGATGACTCTTGTTAATTTTAATAGTCACATTATATCATACCAGAACTTGTACCATAACTATAAGAAAAAGCTCATGAATGAAGGAAAGTCATGCATGTAATAACCTTACAACTACTGAGTCTAAAATACAAGTACCAAAATACAAAGGTCATTTAAACCATAGGGTTTGAGGATACTGCCAAGTAGCACAAATCACTCCCATAACACAATTACCACTATTACTTCAAATAATATATCATCCTACAACACCTTCCCAATAATTTTCTTAATACTTCATAAAGAAAGTATTAAATAAAAATGCAAAAACATTTAACACTTTGGAAGCACAAAAAATATTTAATACTTTCTTCATTTCATTAATAATTAGAAGGATTATCAGAAAGATGTTGTAAGATGATTCAGAATTATTCTATTATTATCTTTTCTAGAACATCTGGGATACATATACATTGATTACAGTTAGGCTTACCCTTATTTCAATTTTGCGTAACCAGGGATTAAACAATCTTCTACTAGACCTGATGAAAGAGGCGTCTTGTTCTTGTATCTGGAAGTCCAATGAACAATTCGGTCTCCACATCTGAACTTGGGCTACTTTCTGCATATTGTTGGGGTTGATTTTCATTCTGATCCTTTGTTGCTTGCTGTAGATGGATGCCATGCTGCAGAGAATTTCTGTTTTAAGTTTTCATTCTAACTGAAATGTTTGTGAAGCAATTATCTAACAAGATATGCAACTATGGGGGATTGTTCCATGTATTAGACAGCAAAACTTTTCAACATTCATGATTTGAGAAAATATTTTATATTTTCATTAATAATGACAAAAAAAATCATGTTATATATTCTATTTTGCAACCATTTAAGAATAGGAAAAAAATATAAAAACATTTTCTCAAATTAAACCAGTTTCAAAATATTCTCCAAATGAATTAATTCCAAACTACAGTAACTTTACCTTCTCAGAGAGCCTTGCATCTTCAGTTAGCCTGACATTTTCATCCATTAGGGCTTTTTCCTGAATTAAATAAAATACAAACACTTTAGTCAGAATCTCTTTGATGTAATCCTTGCAGGGTATTTTTTCAACTTTCAGAACTTATGGAAAGAAACCTTGAAACATTTTTTCATGGCATCATAAACATAGAATTATACAGAAGTAGCCAATCACAATCTCTTAGTCAAAGGATGAAAAGATAGTCATGCTTCTGAGACAAACCTTCAGATTGACAATTGGTCACAACTATAAACATAGGTGTCTAAATATGACCAAAAAGACTCTTTTAATCTCTCTCAATTTAGAAAAAAAATAGTGTTATTTCTGAAATAAAAGTACTTTTAATCTCTCTCAATCTTAATCTAAATATGCATTAACTTTTAAACTTTTTAAGTACTTACTGTTTTATTCAGTTGGGGCATTTCCTTACATCTTATTATTTATTCCAATCCATGATAATATAATAATAATTATTATTATTTTTCAAAATAAATCCTCCTTACTAACTCAGATTCTCTGCTGTCTTAAGCACTACAAAAGAAACCCTTTTAAAGAAACCTAAGACCAACATTCTAAGCACATGAAACTTACACAACTTCAATTGACCATAACTTCTCAAACCATAACAAAATCCATTTTTCCCCTTCACTAAGCAGGAATTACAAATGTACTGAGCTCTACCCTTCTCACTGACTCAAAACAGGCTTGTAACTTGTAACCATTTTGAAGAAATGCAGATATCTTACCTTTTCTTTCAGTTGCTCAATTTGTTCCTTGAAAACCTGGAGCTGAAGGATCAAAGTTGAGATTTAAATATATATTAACTTAAAAATTTTAATACTAAAAATGATAAACGCTTGATAATCATTCTAACCTTTCTTGCTCGAACATTACTTAAACTCCTCTCCAACTGTTGTTCTATCCGTTGCATTTCCTCAATGGAGCAAGACCCTAAACCTTCTCCCAAGAATTTCCTGAAGGAATGAAATTGCAAATATTCTTCCATTGTGAGTGAGTGAAAGTAAACATTGAATGTAAACAATTTGTCAACGTGAATAGAGTTTAAAAATTTTAACCGTTTTGCAGCTTCAAGAAGTTCAATCTTCTTCACCATGTTTGCTGCTTCTTGCTTCAGATGCTGCTACATATATTAGACAATTTATTTAAATATCTCAGCACTTTAAGTTGAAAAGTGTTATGATAAGCAAGTAGAATTAACGAACTCCAATCAACCAATTCCCTCCCTCGTTAACTTTTAAAACGTGTCTATATTTACTGTGGTAAAGATGAAATTGTTAAAACTTAAAAAGTTATTGATGCAAAATAAATGTAAACCACATAGACACACTGAGGCATCTAAACCAGTTTAAAATTTTTTATTACTTCCATGAATTATGAATAAATACATCAAAGAATTTAGGTTAAGATTTAACTAATCTTTTATAAAACTAAAATGAAAATTATAATCTAATTATACAAACTATCTTTAATTTAGTAAACGTCTAATTGTAGGCATCTCATAGACCTAAAAACTGTTATGATAAATTTTGATGCTATTTTAGAATTAAGGTTATCACCTAATTCAATTTCACAAAACTAATTGATAAGATGAAAATTTTACTCCCATTACATGTACTATCCTGATTATTGTGAACTTTTTATTCATTGTAACTCACAACATCCAATTCCACTGAAGATAAACTAAAACATAATTAGGTCAAAGTTTTCCTATAATAAGCTTCCTACCACCTTCTAATAAGAATCAGTGGCAATTTTAAAAGGGGTTTCAGGTATTATGATTTCTATTCTAAGGATAAGTAAATTTGCAAAAGCCCTTTTCCTAATTATTCACTTATACACCAGTCTCAGGCACTGTGTCCTCCTAACCATGCTTGAAATGCCACAGAATCCCTCAAACACAAACAATAAACAAAGCATATTCTTCTTGTAAGGGCATAAGAACAGACACCTTGAAAATGAGCTCACACGACTTCAACTGGCACGATTGTTTTGCCTTTTTATTCTTTGCTAAAACATTCATATGATATGTCACTAGAATTGCATTTTGGTTAAAAATACAAAAATCACTAACCCTTAACAAAAACAACAAATGCCATCAATATTAAGCTTCCTAACAAGTAACAATTTCTACCTGCCTCAAAAAAACAAAGCTGTGATACAAACTAGATCTGCACATCGATCATATGCAGAGTTGAGGAAAGATGTGGGGACAATTTTGTACTTTTATCTAAAAGTGTATAAAAAAAGGCTTTAGGTTCCTGTAGTGAACTTTGAAAATTAAAGTATAATATTAATCATTAATTAAAATTTAATTATTGATTTTTTTTACTAATTTTAACAAGTTGGTACACTTTTTTAATTTATATATATATATATATATAAAGTATTTACTAATTTTGATTACATTAAATTTATATATATATAAAATATTTACTAATTTTGATGACAACTAATGTAATGTAGATTGAAGAAGTAATTGTTCGGTTTTTTTATACCTTCATTTCCAACACTTTTTCCTTCACAAAACTCAAATTTTTTTTTTCTTTAGACTTTGTTGCGAAGATAGATTTGAGAAGAGGAAAAAACTAAATTTAAAAAGAAAAAAAAGATAAAAAATGAAATTATTTTTTTAAAAAAATAATAAAAAGTAAAAAAAGAGTTTATAAAAAATTGTGAATGATTTAATTGATATTAATACAATATTTCTTCAAATTTTCTCTGCATTAAAGAGAAAGTTTTTGAATAATTATTTTTTTTCGTGTTTTTAACTTTTTATTTTCTTTTATTTTTCAACTTTCTTTTCTTAATATTTTTCCTCTCTTTTCTTCTCTTGAAAGTAACAGGGGATTAAGTACAATTTGTAGTTCCTTTCTATCAGAGGGAAAAATCGGCTAAAAAAAAGGAAAAAAAAAAACAGTAGAGACTTGGATTTTGTAAAAGAAACCCACAACCCTCGTTTTCTCTTCCCTCTGTTGTAAAATCTCCTCACTTTTGCATTTTCTTCTTCATCATGTGTGGCTTCAACTTCCACATCATCTCCTTGACTCGTTCCACCGGTAATCAAATTTAAGGTAAGGTATTATTCTTCGATTTATGCTTCCTCTATCCTAAATAAATCCATTTTCTACCCCAAAATGATTGGTGGGTAAGTGTATTTTGGAAATTTGTTTTGAGTACAGAAGTGGAGATTTTTAGTAGTGGGTATATCCGCAAATGGTAATGAGAAGACTGTTAAGTAGATTTTTCTGGGGATTTTATTTAATTAACCTCATCATTTCTTCTTTCTAGTGTTTAGTTGAATAGGTTCTCCACAGTTGTAAGTTCATAACTTACCTTTCTAGTGACCATTTCGTTTATTATTTCTTTTGTAAGAGGAAACAAACTTCTTAAAATATGAAATATTATTACGTCGGCTATCGATAATTATGTTAATATCACTTTTCCATTGAACTTGGAGTTCTATAACTTTGGTCTATTTTCAATGTGTTGAATAATTTTTACCACGAAGGATTACCTTTCGAATGTACAATTTTTTTTAAGTTATAGGTTTTCTTGGCTGATTTCTGAAGGACTTGTGATTTAGATTGTCTTTTGAACAACTTGGTTAAGACATCAGGAATATTTTGAGATACATGGATTCAACTTGATGATTATTTTAAGGAAATCCATGATGGTTCTATGTTAGAATTATGTTTTCCATCAGAGTGATTTAAGAGCTCATGTGTAAAAAGAGTTTATTCACTTTGCACTATTGATGAAAAGACCATTTGGCTTTCTTGTGAATTAGTAATTCGAAGACTCTTAAGTAAAATGATGGACATTGCAGGAGGCATTCGCCTGGTTTAAGAATTCCTACATGTGAATGTACTTTAAGGCTCTATTTGGTTCAATGGAGATGAACTTCTTATTACGTATTTTGTTTGGTTAGAGGAATGTGAGGAGAAATAACTTTATCCTTCTTTAGTTCACAAAGAGAGAAGCCTTAGTGAAACTTACAAAAAAAATCAGATTCTCTCCTAAATTTTCCTTAATATTGCAGAGAAGACAAAATTGAGTGACAAGGGATTTTGTTTCCCTTGATTCCCCTTCTTCTCTCGCTTCCTATTCCTAAAATTTAAACCACATAAGGAAGGTTTAAAAATTCTCCTTTTTTTTTTATTTACCTTCAACTATAAACTGTGATGAACCTAATATAGTGAGTTGAGATTTCCAATTAGGGCTTCAATAGTTTTTCCTGTTTGATAAATAAATCTTAGTTTCATATTATTTTTTGGGAATTATGTGCAAGAGTTGAAAAATGGAAGCTTTGATATGAATTGTTGAGTTTAGGTTTTTTCAATTAACTTATCTTTATGTTATTGAAAAGCTTGTGCAGTTAGTTATTTCACCCTATTCTCACTGAATCTCTAGGCAAGTCCTATTACTCTTTCCTCCAAATTTATTGATTGAAAAGTAGATGTTCTTGAGATTTGCAAACAGGAGTTGTATTTCTTTTTTACAGGTTTTCATTTCCAATTAGAACAAGTAATAAGGTGATATTCAATGTACTGTATTTATAGTTGTTGGAGATATAAAATATTAAAAAATACTAAAACAAATTTTTATTTTTGTTAAAATGAGTAAAAAGAAATAGAATGAGAGTACAATAATGATATAATTAAAAAGTAGAATTTAATTCAATCCTACAAAATCTATTTGGAAGGTGAGAATTATACTCACCTATATAATATAATTTAGTCATATCTATGATCGATTTGAAATCTTCAACACATTCCTTTATGTTAAGAACATGACATCTTTTGTGTGAGACTAAACATTTGTCGGAATACAATAGGTCTATTAGATCATGCTAGAATATATTTTTATACCATATTACAAAGTGATTCAAACCTAATTTAATTTTACAAAACAGGCTTAAAATGTGAGGATTACACTCATTTATATATTATAGTTTGACTATATTTCTAAGGATGTAGAATCTCCAATATCTTAGAAAGTGAATTTTAAATCCAACTTAAACACAAAATTGACTTATAAGGTAAATTTGCACCCAATTATATATTCTATTTTAGTCATATCGCTAAAGAATGTGAATCTCCAATACATCATTCACTCTGAGGACTAAATATTTTGAGGGCAAGATTAAATATTTGCAAGTGGTATAGAAGTTGTCTAGAAGAGGATGACATGATAAACCTACTAAACCTCACTAGGATAAAGTCTATTTTTACATATCTATACTCAATGTGGATTCTTCAACACATTTCCTTATGTTGAGAACAAGTGATCTCATAGCAGATGACATGATAGATTCAACAAATATCATTAGAATAGGTTATAATACCATTTGAGAAAGTGAATTTTAAGTACAAGTCAACCTTATAAAACCAACTTATAAGATGAAATTTATACTTATACATTATAATTTAATTATATTTAAAGTCAATCTAAGATCTCTAACAACATAACAATTTTAACCTTAAAAAAAATCCTTTTAATGTAAATAGAAAGATAAGAGTCTAATCCAATGAAATGTATAAAAAAAGGAATTAGAATAACTATTGATAAAGAAGAGTTCATATAATTTTCTTGAACTAGGATAAGTTAATATCTATCAACTCTCGTAAAGTATGGTAAAAATAATACTCTTGAAAAAGATATAATTAAAACTTTCTCATTGTTTCATTCTTGAAGAAAAATTGCTTGTTGAAAAAATGTATCAACTAGGTATGATAAATATAAACTTGTACTCGTAAATATTATCTAAACTCGTTTTAATATTGACAGAGAATATTCAAGTTGATCAAGTAAGAATATGGATACTACTTGACTTAACAGGAATTAGTATGCATATATTCACCTCATTTCCATTTTCATCTTGATTCCTATCCCATATCTATAGTGTTTTAAATTACTAAAATATTTTTAAATTTTTTGTACTATGTTAAAATTTATGTAATTACAATTTTATAGAGTTATTTAATATTAAAAAAATAAAAATATTTATTCTTTTAATATTGAATTATTGATAATATAATATTTTCTTTACTTTGATTTTTATTTTTGTAAGAAAATATTATTTAGTAAATATTAAAACGAGTACAAATATACACATTATCAACCAAGAACAAGAATATGATACAAATGTCATATTAAATAATTTGTATTTTTACTTTAAAATACAGACGAGAATAATAAAATTTCATTTATCTCATCCTTTTACCATTCCTAGTATCAACTCTTCACTGTTTATAAAGTTAAATGGGACTTATTTTTAATGGATTCTAATTAATGTTGGCATGTCCAAGAAGACAAGAACAGTTAAAAACTTCAAACTTATTTTTCAATCTTCACTTAAAAGTTTCCAAGATCTTAGAACTTTTTCTTCATTTTTCTCATGCATTAAACTACGGTGATCATTAATTACGAGGACATTGCAACATAGACCATATTTTGCTTTAATTTGTTGATATGTATTCAATCTTAGTATGTTAGTATACTCATTTTTCAACCTTTTTTTAGCTATTGTCCTTTTAGTGTTTATCATTGATCAATGTTAACTAACAAGTGAAGTTTGCTCCATGCTTCTACTTATTTAGACATATATTTTTGAACCGGTTATATTGAAGTTGGTTTTACTCATTTTAGGAGAGATTTCACCAAAAGTTGTTATGCTCTCATCTTAGATTGATATTTCATATTTTCAGTAGAATCTTAATGTAAGGCTTGTTAGGTTAAGCTATATGCTGAAGCTTTTACACTGGCCACATCCTAAGAGAGAGTCACAACAAAAGAGCTATTTTGTTCAGACTGAGATCCCATTTTTCACTGATTGGGAAGCTTTTTTTCTTCAAGTAGCAGCATAATCACCCTCAATACTATAGGCATGGTGTCAATAACACGACTTATTAGGAAGTTAAACATTATTTGGCAAGCAATGTGAAAGTTAGTTGCCTGCAGGTAGAAGACACATTTTTTAGCATCTTACTGAACACACACAAGGAGAAAAACTAAATCTACATACATTACCAATAGAAGAGGAAAGAGAGAAAAAGAACTAATTATTTTGGAATGTGGAAGAAAAGAGAGAATGATCAGTTAGTCTGATCTGGTACACCAAAGGCTTCTATATTTTAGTCTTGAAACCTGTTTGAATATAAGCTAGAAGGGTTTTCAAAAGTTTTTCTACCAGAAATGTAGAATATTTTCACTCAAAAACACTACTTACTTTGTATCAAACACATTGAGAAAAGCTAAAAGCTAAAAGCATACACATTTTATCAGTATGAGTGCAATCATATCAGAAAGTATGTAAATACTAGATAAGGAACATGTTAATTAACCTGCATATTTTGTTCAACTGATCTGAATGTAGTTGAGGTTTCACTCTTGGTATGCCTGCGGTATCTTTCAATGGACCCCTGCATGCTGTATCATCAAAGCCTCAAAAGTAAGTAAATGGAAAAATAGATGAACACATAATCAAATATCTTCCAAGGGTAAATTCTGATTGATAACAAGCTAAGAAAATAAGAGGAAAAAATTAAATGAAATTGTGATCTTAGAAATCCAAGTATGTAGAAATGTGAAAGTGAGAAATTCATTAACTTTCATTGGTATAATTCTTCACATAGTGAGATTTTCTGTCATTTAAAATTAATTTAAATGAATGTCCTGATTTCATTTTATTGTTTTATCTACAGGGGGATTGTAATGAATGGTGACTTCAAAGTAAAACTATCATTTTTCATTCCTCTCTCATGTGCTTGGATCACCAAACAATAGCTCTATCTTCATGTCTCCCACATTAGCAAATTTTTTTCTATGACTTGCAGTAAAAAATTTCTTTTTAATGACACAACACACTTTACTTAGTTGTTAGTTACTTCTTATTTTACTAAGCAGTTGTCTACTTTGTTGAACTGGAAAATCGAATATGATTTTCTCCTTTGGTGGAGGATTCAGTTTTTTCCATCTCTCCACTTGTACTACAGACAATTTTGCTGCTTTTGCTTAAATTCAACTTCAGTCTGAAAATTTCAAAACAATTATTAAATATTGCATTACTAAAAGGGGGAAAATAATTCAAATTGTAAAAAAGATAGATATAATTAATTCTAAAAAAGAGTAAAAAATTATGTGTGACACTCCCTAAACATATCAATAGTATGGGGAAGGAGTGAGTTGGGAGAAGAAAGGTAGGTGATACTTGAGAGTTCAATCCACCATTTATAATATTTTTCTATCTATGTTATCCATAATTTATATTAAGGATGTTACGAGATTTTAAAGGATTCATTTTATAAAAAAAAATTGCATGTTGGTATTCAATCAAGATTTTTAAATATTAAAAAAATCTTATAGTATATTCAATCAAGTATGGTAGAATTTTCATTTTTTAATAAACATAATTTGTTGTTATTTAATTGAGATTTTAAAAGACTGAAACAAAATTCATTATTTTGTTGATTATAGTTTATGGATTTTGTGTGATCTTTCATTTAAATGTATAAATACCATTTTATTTATTGAGAATTTTCTCAATTTCAACCATGATAATATAATAGAGTGCTTCCTCTTCTTTTCAAACATTTTCTTAAAACATAAACTCTAGTCATTTCGGTTAAAAAGACTTTTTAAAATTTAACTAAAAAAAGTTAAAGTTTCAGTCTTTAAAAAAATTTGCTGAAATTTTGAAAGCTTATGTAATAATAGATAAAAATACATCTCACCGTATAAAATTAAAGATACAAAAGTTCTTATAATTTCTTTATATGCATAAATTCCTTTAATTCTTTTATAATTCATAAAATCCTTTCAAATTCTATAATTTTATATTTTATAAATCCTTTAAAATCTAAATTTCAAAATCCAAATTATAAAATTATTCTAATAATTTTCTCATAAATTGTTATATTCTTATAAAATCTTTTAAAATTTAAATGACTTTTTAAAAAAAAAATCGTAATCTCAGTGAAATACAATATATATTTAGATTATTTGTATATCCATAATAAGTATGTTAATTAATTTGGAGTTGAACTTTTAAATTGATTTTTTTCATATTATTAAACAAATTTCTTAAAAAAATTGTAACTTATACGAGAACAATCATATAAGAAAATTTGATTTTATTTTTAATATAAAACTTTATGATTTAATGTTTATAAGTTTTTATATATACTTCAATTTTATCAAATGTGACTTTGACTTATTTCTAACACTTATTTTAACAGTTTTTTTAATGAATTGATCGATTTGAATTTAAACTTTTAAATTGACTTTGATATAATAGAATATCTAATTATATTTCTTATATTTTCTAATTCTACTATCCAACATTTTATACTCTTCTTTCTTAATTTTTTATAGCTTAAATTATGACTTTAATTAAGATTTCAAGATTTGACAGTGATACTACTTAAAAGGAAACTTGTAAGAAAAAAAAACTTAAAATTGAAATTTCTCTTATATCACTCGAAGACATGTCAACAACATCTAAATGTTTTAAACTTCTTCTTGGTTGTCTTTAAACATTTATGCAGCATATTAATCCTCTCACCTCAGCCTTAACATTAAATTCCCAAGCAGTCACTTTTTCTCCTTTAAGTAATTAATCTTCTTTATCATTTCTTTGTTAAGACTTCTTTATCTCCAACTTTTGATAGAAGCTAGCTAATATAGTTTTCATAAACAATGTCAACACATGATGTTTTTTTATTATGTTTACATTTAAGTGTCAATTAATACTATGATAATAAATATTTAATATTGGTTAGATGTTAATCTAGTTAGGATTGCGATTGGTACAATGATGAAATAACATTCTTACTTAAAAAAGAAAGTGAGTTTTTTTACAATAGTAACTCAAAGTAGTTAACAATAGTATTTTTTTAATTGCTAATAAAAAAGAATAGTATTTTTCTATTTAAATATGAGATAAATGTATCTTATGAATTAAAAGTCATATGACTTAACTTTGTTTTATGAGAAATTTATTTAATATTTCCCTGTTAAGATTAATATTTTTTTATATAAAATTATACATCATAAATAAAGAAAGAAGAAAGACTGTAATAAAGGATTAGGCCAAGATACATATAACAGTATATACATAAAATACTAATTAAGAAAATTTATATTTCGATCAATCTAATCTGTTACTAAAGAAGTCATCCACAAAAAGTAGGCAAGTTGGTTAAAATTAACCTGAACTGAAAATAATTTTACTTTTTGAATAAATTAGTTTCAGCTTCTCAAACAAAAAGAAATATACTTTATAAATATATTAATAGAGTGAATAGATTGAGCCTTTGTCTTGTTCTCATCTTTTCCTGTGGTTCAACTAAGGGTTTGGTTTGATCTCAGTAAATGCTCCTAGGTATTCAAACATAAAAATTATAGAAAGCTTAACAACAGGTCAAACAATGTTCGAAAGTACTTGAAAAAATAGTTAGAGATTAAAATGAATCAACCTATTTCTATATATGACACAATCACTTATACATGTCTACACTTAAGGCAAAACAATAATTTTTTAACACTTCACTTTTCTATGACACCTAATATTTATCATTTCTCTCTTTCTTTCTATCATATTATATCATTGCACATTTTTCTCTTTATCTCTTAATACTTGAGACTATTTTGAATATGGTTCTTGTTTAAATAATTTAGATAAGTACTTTCTACTTTTGAAGTTTGAAGATAGCTTTGCTTTTACATTACTTTTAAAGAAGTTATATGAATTAGAATTTGAGTCTACTAAAGTACAGAGTGCATTTTAAAGGTATACACTAAATATTGAGAATCTACACTTGAGACTCATAAAATACATACACAAGTATATGTTACTATGATAAATATTGAAATCCTTTAATTCATTGAGATATCACACTACACTTCACACAATAGATGAATCAAATCTTATAAATTGACAATAGTTTTCAAATATGTGTGATTCTCTCTCTCACTTTACATAGTAAAATGAAGATGGATAACTATTGATTGAAAAAAAAATGTAGATATTGTGATTGAATTGTTACATATGCATAATTATGTAGTTTTTTTTAAAATCACAATAGATTGTCATATAACTTCTTCATAAAATATTATCACAAGTAAATAATTTTATGAATGAAATATCTCTTCTATATAATGACCACACAATGTGAATTGAATCTAAGTATTTATACATGCTATTCAAACTTCCTACTACTAGGTCAACCCTAATAAGTTTATTTGGTCAATAAAATGTGCAAGTACTTTTAAGCTGTGGTATCAACTACATCACAATGAAGATGTGACAATCATAGCATTGTTATTTAAATTAAGACAAAGCTTGATTTACTTAGCAAATTTTCGGTACATATTTAGTATGTGTTTACTCTTTTGAGGGTGTATATGCGTTTATTCATAATTATTTTACTTTTGAAATTTTGGTATATAACAATAAAACAGAAAAGAGTAATCCAACAAGTGTCTAACGACATTCAAGAAAGATCTTGAATTAGCATTTGATATAACAAATTCAGTTTTATATCACTTCTAACATAAATATTTGATTATCGTATAGAAGTATGATTTTGTTTGTTATATTTTATCAATTTAACATTTAATATTAGATTTTTACCACATCCTCTACCAGAAACTTAATGCAATTTTGTGATTCTTATTATGAATGGTTAAAGCTGTTTTTATGCATGTTGACTAGCAAGAACAAATATCTTTGATACACAGCTTTAGGTTACCTATCCTACTTTATATATGAAATTTCTTTGCTTGAAAAAAAAAATTGTAATTTGTCCATATGGAAGGTATAGATTCAATAAACTTCAATTTCAGCTATATTTGAGAGTTATTAAGACTCAAATAGTCTTAGAACCAAATAAAACTACATTGATTTAAATACTTGATTACATATTCCTTAATTTAAAACTAATTATTATGACATTACCCAAAGAAAAACACTAACTATTGTTATATTTAGATATTTCTCTAATACATATCTACTTTTTATTTTAGTCTTATGTTTTTTAGCATAGTTTTTGTTCTATTCACTTTTTAATGTTAGTTTCTGTTATTAATGACTGGGAGAAGATAATCTCAAATGTCTCTTTTTTTTCTCAAAGTTAAGATATTTTGAAGCATCATTTTCCATAATTTTACCAACCATGTGCTACATATCTAAAGATATATGAAAAGAGAAAAATCATACTTTTTTTAACCCTATCATAAATTTTTCAATCTCTAAAATTACAAAAATCACATGTTTTTGTGGCCCTTAGTGAAGGACTATATCTACATTGTTCTTGTTAGATTTAGGGACTAAAAACAAATTCCATTTGTATAAAAACTAAAATTAAATTTATTACACTTACATGTATTAAAATTTGATTTCATTACTGTTTGTACATATCATAATTGTGTCATCATTCAAGTTTATATCAGAATCAAACATAAATACATTAAATCAATTGTCATTAAGCTAATCCAATTTCAATGCAGTGAAGTTTGGCTAGTGAGAAGTGAGTTGGGAATTTCGATTGTATATTTTCAAATAAAATGTTATTGAAATTATCCAAATTTAAGGTTTTTATATAGAATAATTTAATAAGGGAATGACAGTGACAAATTATAAAGGATGGGACCCTTAAAGATATAAATAATGAATTGATACTCATTAAAGGAGCTATTCACCACCACTATAAATAGTGATCCCATTATGGATAAAGTTCCCAAGCTCAAGAAGGAAGTCATAGCTGCTTGTAAGTGTAATTTTAGGAATTTAAGAGATTTTTATGTTCCATTTTGATTTGTGTTTGAATCAACTCTTGGATTGAATTGTGATTATTTTTCTTCTTTTCTGTGTTGTAATTTATTTCTCTATTAATAATCATCACATTGGGCAATGAGAAGGTTATTGGTGTAAATTTGGAAGAGTTTGTGTAAACTTTAACACACCAGTTCAAATGTGAGCATAGTAGAGGAAGTAATAAGTTGCATGTATTCATGAGCACATCAACACTCCAAATAAATAAGCTGTGAAACACTTGAAGCCAGAATCAAGTGTGGCCATACCAATTTTTATCTATGAAACACATAATTATATAGCAACTTAGCTCAGAACTTAGGTTCTGGTGGTCAGGTAAGAGCTCAATTTTCTCTCTAGATCTTTCTATGGTGGAACTTCAGTTTTATAGGAATTTCTTGCAAAGTTCATCAACTTCTAATGGAACACTTTATCTCTTTTCTTTTATTCTTGATTTTTATTCTTGATTCTCATTCTATGGTAACTAAACTTTTGTAATAAGAGAAACGAGAATCCCAACCCTAACTTGTGTAATCAGAAGTTTTGTTCCTCATCACTTACTTTTGTTGGTTACTTGTTTCTAATTCTAATGTTCCTAATAGTTGACTATTCATGGAATAGATGGGAAATCTCTAATGGAAATTGATAAATTGGAGTAGGAATTGAAAATAAAACCAAAAAGCCTAGTTGATGACATTCTAAGACTAGATATTAGCAATTATAGGATATTTAGATTCTCAAACTTAATATTGGCTCTAAGTAAGGATTTTTAAGGAATTCAAGTTTTCTAATTGAGAGAAAGAGTTAATTGTATCGAGAAATTAAACTTCAATCACATTTAATCTAATCTTCAGTTTAATTCTTTTAATTTGAATTGTAATGAATGTTGAGAGTTAACCTGAGGAAAAATTATATTCTAATGTCTCATTTTTTTTTTATAAAAAAGAAGTTGGAGTTTAATCCCAAACGAAAACTGAAAACTATAAAAGAGACCCTATAAGAATTCACTCTCAATCTTGAGTTTTGTTTAGATTATGATTCTATGATTGTTTTGTGTGGATTTGTTTTTCATATTTCAAGGTTTAGCTCAAATAAAATTAAGTTTGTTGCTTGTAGTTTATCACTAAAGACTGGTACACCTTCAATATGTTCATGTTCAACCACAGTTGAATCCAACTTCAAAGTAAAATATTTCTAAAAGTCATATATATGGAATTGAATTTGGAAATAGGTGAGATCGCTATATGAATAACAACACAAACAATGACACTTTTAATTCTGTAAATCTGTGTGCATTCAAACAAATTAATGTTATGATTTGGTTGAATGGAAAGAAAATAAAAGGAAAAGACAACATGGATAATGCAGTTTTCTTCCCTTTGTTAAAGACAAAGTAGAAGGTAAATGAAAAAGAAAGGTTGATTTCTAGAAAAAAAAATCAAAAGTTTTCTTTTTTTTGTTTTTTTTTCAATTTATTTTTTCTTCTCCTTTCTCGTTGCATCAACCAAACACAGTACTAGGGATTCTTTCTAGAGTGTCTTGTGACAGTTATGTCACGGTTCTTCGTGATAGGCAAAAACCCTAGACTGATAAAGGATTGTTAAAGCACTTCGTAGAAGATATTCAGTTTAATCAAAAACCAAAATTTAGCCAAGATTTAGTACTTGTAACTAAGTCCATTTAAATCGTAGTTCATAATATGTCTTCAACTAAGTAATTTAGAGGCATATTCTGTGAATTAAATTAACTTAGTTAATAAAAATAAGTTATAAAGCATATCTACTTATAAGTTTACAAACAATGTCATGTAAATTAAATTAATTTGCCAAATATTTATTGACATCTTCGATAAAGTAAATTACTTTTGCTTGTAAAATCTTTGCAACTGTTCTGGGCAAAGCTTTTAAAAGTGTATTTCTGTAATATGATGCTTCATTTAGCTGTGGGATAAGAGTATCATTGTTTTATGCTACTTAACTTAGTTAAATCTTTTCTCCTCTTTCTTTTATTATTCTTACAGTTTCTTGGAATGTGGAACAAATTCTAACACAGAAAGCTAATTAAAGCTCAACTTAGTTCTGCATTGTTTATTTCAATGTAATTCACTGGCTTAGATATGGTTATGTTTTTAGGTTTGTATTTGACTTAATGAACTACATCAAGTGGAAATGTAGAGGAATTGCTTGTCATATAAAACCTGTTAAATAGGCTAATCTATACACTTCTAAACAATCAAATCACTCTCTCACAGACCATATAATTAGTACTATGAATACTCATCATCACACCAAAAAAACATGGGACAAAAATGACTGTATATAAACTATTAATATTAATTTTTAGAAACTTTAATCCATAATCTATCTTTCCTTCTCTTTCACCCTTATATATTATTAAATTAACCTTATATCCTTCTCACATACACCCTCTTATCATTAAATCAACCTTATATCTTTATCACATACACAAATAACTTTGATCAACCAAAATGATCAAGATTTGCCCTTATTTAATAGAGATGAATGAAAAAAGAGAGAAATAATATTAATTATTTATTTTGAGAGAAAAAGAGAAAAAAAAATGGTAGAACACACTCTACTATTTTCTCACTTATTTCTATTCATATCTCTATTTTTCTCTATTTTCTATTTCTTTTAATTTTCATATAACTACTAAATATTTAATTTTATTTCTTTTTTTTAATTTATTTCTTCTCTGTTTTCCTTGTTAATATTTTTTTCATCTGAACCAAATACCTAGTTGAATTTAAGTACATCCTATCCCCTCCCCCACCACCTTTTCTTTCTTTTGGAAAAAGCATTTTCTACCTTTTATCAGCAAAAGAAGGAATCTATTCACTGAAGTGAGTACTAAGGCACTCCAATCCAAAATATATATAAATGAAAAGGACCCAGTTAAGCATCCCCACAAATAAACTACATCTTCTGAAAACAACCTAATTATTCACTACATAGAAGTTTCAGGTTCAGTTCTCCTTTCTAATTCAAATATAAACCTATTGCAGAAAGGTATCTGAACCTGGTTTTTTCAACCACAACCAGTTTGAGGAAACCTTTCTTTCAACCTTGTATACCAGGATAAAGTGTTGGTTTTCATCAAGTGATAGGAGCTTTTGGTCTGCTACTATCTTTGGTCTAAACTAGGAACTCTATTAAGGAGGCTCAGATGTTAACTTTTGTGAGGGTGAAGGACAATTCCTTCTGACAAACTATAATGGCTGAAAGAGAACCTATAGAATAGTAGTGCAGTTAAGGGCAGTGTTGTATCTGAAGGATTAAGTGTTAAAACTGAATTATTGCATTTAATTAAATACTTCTTTGTATCAGAGGTGACATCATGACAAGGAAAGAAAATAACGGTCAGTTTGATTTGAGAGTACTGTTTTTTATCTCTTTCAGGTATTATTTTAGTTTAGAAGAAATGAAATAGAAAGAGTGAAAATAGAGAATAAACAAATTTAAAAAATAAAATTTAATATTTAGTTTTTTAGAAATAAGTGAAAAATAAAGAGAAATTGTTTGAGAGTTAAGTAATTTAGTAGAAAATTAGACAATTAAAGAAAGTAGTAGGAATATGTGTCTTTTTCTTCCCTTATACAAGAAATTCCGTGAACATATTTTACTTTGTTATTTATTTTAGCAATTAATTTCTATAATCAGAATCAAAAGTAAATAAAATAAACCTCTTATAACATACAAATATAAAACATTTTCTTTAACTTTAATATAGTGCGAGACTCTTAGTACATTAAAAACCCTTTAATAATTTTAATGAGAGAAAAATATTTTTATTCTAGTTGTTATTAAATCTATTAAATTTATGCATCAAAATAAAAGACTAAAAGAAAATCTATTGAATCCCTATAGGATTAAAAGAAACCCTAGTCTTTTGATATTAGCTTGAAGGCATTAAATTGAAGTTTATTTTATGTTTATTAATATTCTTTTTCTGATTTCAACTGAGTAAAGAAGGAAGTTGATTCACCAGTACTGAGTAAACAAGAGCAAACTGCATACAAAAGAAACATGACACATAAGGCTATATATAATTTTTGTCACATCTTAGTAACCAAATTTTGCAACCTTTTAACTTCTTTTGTAAATGCTGCAAGAAGAAGACAGAAGCAGAAAATAAAATTCAAAGTGTTAACATTTTAAGGGGAAAAAACAAAAAAGGTTGGATAATGAACATGTAAAACAAATTTTTGCAAAAAATAAAATAAAATAAAGGAACATAGAAACAAAATAGAGAATGCAAGCTTTAAGTAAACAAATGGTTTACTGAAAACATTGAAACTGAGCAAAATAACATCATACATGGTGCGTCCAATCAAATCACTGTGATCTCCATACAAACACAAATTTTGACTGTCTTAATTAGTATTTGAGCATTTTTCTGGCATCAACCCTTAATAAGATATTCTTTTGTTGATCCCAAATGAATGCGGTAAAATATTTTACCTTGGCAAAGAGCTAAATTCCTTCATCTAAAACAAAAAAGGTTGAGCTATATATGCCATTTAGAGAGTTTAAGTATGTGCTCATAGAAGCTTTTGTTGGACTAGATACTAACTATGATAATTTAAAAGTTCATGATGATGACTTGCAACTTCAGGAAAAAACTAGTGATCCAAAAACATTATAAAAGATACAAGAACACGTCTGGTTTTTCCTGCTGCCAAAAGATGTAAAATTTGTGATTTAGGTGTATAAGAAGTGCTGTTTTCAATTGATATTTCTCATTATTCCTGTAAAAATGAACAGAATAAATATTAATAAGTTCACTTGAATGCACGTCTTCTCACATCGTTTTGAGTTTCAGTCCGTTTTAAATTTTGTTTAATTTCCTTGGCATTTCGAAAAGGGTTAATTAGGGGAGACAATCACCACCACTAAACCCCTCTGCCACCTCAAAAAAAGGAAAAACAGACATAATTGTATAGCATTAAAAAGTATGTAAATTTCAGAAAACCACATGAATAAATTTGTACCAACAAGCATAGCAAAGTGTTATATTCATATTGAGTTTTTTCCTGTTGTTTGTTAACTCTTTCTCCAAAGTCAGTTTGCAGACAATTCAATTATTTTATGCAGCATTTCATTATGCTTTTTAAACACATCCACACTTAACTTAAACTGGCAGCACAATTTTTAAAGTGTTATATTCATATTGAGTTCTTTCCTGTTGTTTGTTATATTCATATTGCATAGCAAAGTGTTATTCATATTGAGTTTTTTCCTGTTGTTTGTTAACTCTTTCTCCAAAGTCAGTTTGCAGACAATTCAATTATTTTATGCAGCATTACATTATGCTTTTTAAACATCCACACGTAACTTAAACTGGCAGCACAATTTTCAAGTGCTTCTACAAAGAGAAGCTCCAAGCCAGAAAATCTTCTTGTCTGTGTATACTAAGGAAAAAACGAAAATTTCTATATCTCTTAAGCCTATATGCTTAAAACACTGTTACTTCAAAGTTGTTGTACGTAATGAAAGCTACACCAAGCTCACATATGACTCTTAGTTACATTGTTGTCTGGACTTGATTGCTAAATAGACTAGATCTTAAGCTTAACATTTAGCAATTTCAAATAATAAATATATATATAAGAGTTATGATAATTCATATATAAAAGTAATTGTAGTATTTAATGTTGTAAATGCACCTGCATGATGATTCTTACAAAAAAAAAATTCTATACATAGATTTTTCGACCAATAATAATAATAATAATAATATAAACCTTAGAATGTGTGAACTCGTTATACTAAAAACTGTGGTGATCACACTGCACATTATTTCATGGAGCATCACAAGCTCCTAGCAGATAGAGTTACATTTTTCTTTTTTTTATGTTTGGAACATCGCAATTAAGGTTATCCTCACTTTGTTCGATGATAAAAGAGGTAGAGTCTCAGACCCTACTTATTAATTCTAAATAAAATACTTATTGATATTGTGATATTACAGGAGGAATATAATCATCGTTTTGTGGTGCTACACAATAATATCTTTATCTCTCTCTCCATCCCATGAACATTGTGAATGTCAGTTTTCAGTACATATGATACATCACTGGTCAGTAACCTACATGTACAAGCTCCTTCTTTGCCCGTTACTGAGGGAACAAGGTTCCTTTTATTCATTACACCCTTTCATCACAACGTTTGGTTGAGGAGGTGTGAAGTATTGCTTAATTATGTTAAAATTACTCAACTAGATATGTATAACCTCTTCATTGGTTCTATTTTAGCTAAGAAATTACCTGCAGCCTAATAGAAGAAGCCATACGAAGTCATCCCACCCATCAATCTAAGAACTTGTTAAGCTCTAAACAAGAATAGGAGATTAGGAATGATTAGGTTGATTGAAGATGTAAAACATTGTTAACAACTACAATCAATTTGGTCTTTTAATGTCAAGTAATTATATCTGGACAATCACCAATAAGTATAGACACTCATTCACACTCACCTTCTCTTTATCTCCTTCTCTTTACCATATTCTAACTATAGTTTTCTCTTTTTTCTAGGGTGTGTATTAGCATGTAGGTTCATACACTATTTCAAGTTCTATAAAAATCTCTTCGCTTAGCTCCAATAATGCACCTCAAAAAGTTAATATAAAAAGTACGAATACGAAATAAAACTAGATCATATATATCCAGTATTCACCACTGTGTATTCGTGTTTAGGACAGCTACATGACAGTATATATGGTGTAAAAGTACACATGCATATGTATTTTATAGCTATGCATGAAATTTACTAGCACACAGATTAAAGGAACTGATCTTGGTTTCAAGAGGGGATTCTAAAATTACCGGAAGCAGAAGCAATCACAAGAAGAAAAGGGAAAGTTGAAGGAGGAGAATAATGGTACCTAGAGCTAGCAAATTCATAGAGCTTCCCTCTTGGAGAGAAGATGATAAGAGCAACCTCAGCATCACACAGAACTGATAGCTCAAAAGCCTTCTTCAGCAACCCATTTCGCCGCTTCGAGAAAGTTACTTGACGGCTTGTGGCGTTCTCTATACGCTTCATTTGAGTCTTTCCTCTCACCATCTCTTTTACTTTCTGTTCATCCAATCATTAGTGCCCCAAAATAGATATGAAACTAGAACATTACTTTCATAGACACAAACATATTGGGTCAAGAAGAGAAAATTTGTTTATACACACATATTATATTATATCTATATAAGGTCAAGAAGAGAGTCCTCACCGAGTAGCTATAGAGCAAGCCAAGAAATTAAACCTTGTGTGATGGGGAAATGGAAAGATTTGCAGCAAATCTGAGCCTTCGAAGTTGGACTTGAAGACTCAAAGAGCTATAGCAGATAGAAAAATGCAACAGATTAGAAGCTCTATTAGTCAAAGGGTTCATTAAAATCAAGGAAAAAGAGGGAAATATTATTGAAGGATAGAGGTTACTAAGAAATGGGAAGTCAAAGAAAAAGTAGAAGAAAACAAAAACTATAACCAAAACAAAATCCCTACAAGCATAATGAAAAGAAGAATGGGCAAATTTAAGTTTCTTCCCAGCAAAGGATCTAAACACCCAAAGAAGAAAAGGTTTTTCCTTCTTTTTTTTTTTTTATGCTGATTGATAGATTCTTACCAGCAAGAAAAAGCAACTTCGAATACAAGAAGTTCTCTCTCAGTAAGTAAAGGAAAAAGTTCAGCTACCAAAAGGAAGAAAATTTGCACCAAATTGGCAAAATCAAGGGAAATCTTTTTAACCAAGAGAGGGAGCTAGGAATAGTAAAGGCTTGAGCCTAGAAAAGGAAAGGGAAAGAGAGAAAATGAGAGGTAAGAATCCAAGGAAAGCAAGTAGCCCAAAAAAGAAAGCATACACACTGCAGATAAACAATATAGACAGAGAAGAAAAGGAAATGCTGCATAATTGAGATACGTTGAAGAAAAGAGTTGGATTTGACCTATCTTTAGCCAAGAGAGAAAAGCACATAGACAGACCAGCTTTCCTTATTCATCCACCTTGTGTTCCCAACACCATATTAAGAAACAAATTATTTTATACATGGTTATGGAAAATTGAAACCTCATCCCTTGCTTGTTTTGGTAAAAACAAGACGCCAACTGCCCCAAAAAAGAAATTTCCACATTAATGAAAAATATATGAAAATGATGCTGCAATTTTTCTATAAAAGGACATGTAAAAAAATATGCATATAAAGGACGACAGAGAAGTCTATATGGAACCTTTTACAGAAAAATAATATTTTTTATGTATCATTATCCTTTCCAAATCATCTCTCCCTGCTGCAAAGCTCAAATTGTTTCATTGATCATCTTATATTGTTTGTACCCTATGCATAATAAAAACAATAAAGTGCATAAGAAAAGAATTATTCCACCTTTAAAAAGTGGTTCATACTTTTCACAATTTATTATAGTCAAGATTATGAATAAGACATTTTCATTTGGTAAAGTAGAAGATTAACATAGTTACACATTTTCTTATAGTGAAAAAATGAACTCGTAATTTACGTAAACCTGCTGATAATACAATACTGCTACTCATACGCAAAACACTCACCATGAATGTTGAAATGATGAAAAAAAAAATTATTTTCGTTTAACCACATATTATAGTTATGGTTGTTTGATATTTAGTAAGTGTGAAATGAGAAGCATTGGAAAGGAGAAAAAGAAAGTGGGGTGATGGTGCTGGGACTGTGGTGGCACAGCATCACAGTTAAAAATAGAGAAAACGGTACAATGTTAGAAACACGTCAACTTCGTCCGTACAACATCGTACACAAACTGGCCAATAAGTCCTCGAAAACTAAGAAACTTGTCATCAAAAGTAATTATGGCCACTAAGTTGCATTGACACACACACCATTCTTTGTTTTTTTTTTCCCTTTTTTCTTAACAAAACCTTTCTTTGATTATATACATAAATGACTTCTTCTTCTTCTTCTTCACTGACTGGTATAAGTACTGATATAAATTCAAAACTCGAACTGAATTCAGCATGTTTAAATAAAATTTCTTGTACCAGCGCATAATTCGATTCTTCTCAAAATTCTAAACTGTTTTCTCATTTGTTATTTTAAATATTTTTTTGTCATTATGAATTATTTTAATTAACATTTAATTAGTCAAGAAAAAGTATATTTGAATATATAAAGTTATCTTTTCAATATTTTTAAAATATAAAAAAATTTGAGTGGTAATATTTAATGATTTAATAACTATATATATATATATATATATATATATATATATATATTAATTTGTTTTTACCTTATTTGAAATTTATTTTTACTATTAAAATAGTTTTTAAAGTTGGTAATTTTATATTTTTATTGATTTAAATAATGGTAAAATGGAATTACAATTTTTAATTTTGAGAATTCAAATTACACATTAAACTCGTTCACCAAACTTATATTTTATCCATAAATGTTGATTATTAAAATAATAAATTTTTTTTCAATACATCAAATCCACACAATTCATCGTTTTTTCTACTTTCGCAGTTAAGTTAATCTTATATTCTCCCACGCATTACTTGCTAATTAAATCAAAATATAGTTGACCAGCGTGATATTAAGCCATTGCTATGCCAAAATGATAACATGTTATTTTGGTTTATTATTTAATTTTTCATGGGACACGTCATCATTTCGTTAAAAGAATAAATTTTAATGAAATGAGTAAAAAATAAATTTAAAATATTAAATTTACAGAATAATAAGAGTGTGATGGTAAACTACGTAATTAAGAAATAATTTTAAACAACAAATTTGACCTATTTAATTTTGAATAAATTATTTAATTCGTGAATTTAAATTTAAAAAAAAAAATCATTCAAAATCATAATCGATATTGCTTCGTAAATTTATAAACGCTCAAAGCAGCTAGATCTGATGTATGTTTCAAAACAATAGAACAGAATAATGAGTTTTATATAGACCAAGCATTCATGAAAAACTAATGCAAGCATTCATACTGAAAATGTTTTTCATATATATAATAAATTTGTTAAATTTTATTATATTATTTAAAAGTTAGTACCAAAGCAATTTCTAACTATTTTGACTGTAAATTTTTATTCTGATGATGTAAGTTTACTAAAAGACAGCTTTGTTGAGGTTTTTAGGTCATGACTAATATTTCTTAAAATTTTAATATTTTTCTTCTTTAAACTGTTATTTCTCTCCCCCTAATTAACCGAACCTTATCTAGTTTTGGAAAACTTTTGTTCCTTCTTGTGGGAAAGTCTTTTTCAAGAACTGCTTTATGCTTTTTGAATTTGGATTTACATATTAAGCTTGGTTCAATATTATGCTGTTACATAGAAAGTCTTGAGAGTTTGCACTCTTTAAGGTCAATTTTATAAATAAATAAAAAGTTATCAATTCATTAACCAGTATTCTACATGTTAGTCAGTTTAATAAAGTTTTTCTAGATAAATGGAAATGAGGAAATTTTATATCATTAAAATCTATCTTAGATAAGGAATTGTATAGAAAATTAGGTATAAGATGATTTTTCTAAAATGTATTTTACATAAAATTATATGTTTATTTATAATAGAAATATAAAAGATAAGTTAAACTCATTATATTAAAATAAGAAACCTTAAATATTTTAACAAATTAAAATTAAAATATGGTTGTAAAATATGGTGGGAACCAGAATCAAAATGGATTATTAACATAAAAAATTCTACAATATCACAAAAGAAATTAATGCTTTGGAAAAAACAATTCTAAAGAATTTTTGAAGGAAACATTATAAAGAGGATGGGAAATGGAAATAAAACTAAATTCTAGCATGATATATGGTTGGAACAACAAAAACCTACTTGTGAAGTGCATAATAGACTGTAAATATTATCTAAACAAAAGAATAATGAGATTGACAGAATTACTATTTGGGAAGAAGCAAAATGGGTGAGAAATTTTACATGAAGAAGAGACATGATTGAGTGAGAAAGAGAGATCTTGATACAACTTGAAAATTTTTTGTGTAGGGAAAAAATTAAAAGGGAGATAAGGTACATGAGTGAGTTTGGAAGGTAGATTTATGTGAGATGAAGTCTGCATAATTAGTTTTAATATAGCAACAATCATCACCCCAACCAAGATCCATTTCTTAAAATGATTTGGAAAATAAAAAATACCACCTTTGTTTAGAGTTTCTCTTTGGAGAATGATAAGAAATAAATTACCAACTAAACCAACCTGTCTCTGATCTTATTTGTCCCTTCTGTTGGAACCTGAATATTTAGACTGTGTTATGTTGTCTTATAGTAAAGCAGATTGGATGTGGAAACTATATTATAGTATTACATCTTTTCCTGGTATTTTTGAGGATCACTTCTGCCAACGTCAACAAGAAGTTATATGTAAAAAAGACATGTATACTTAGTCATTTGATGTTAACATATATAAAAAAGACATGTATACGTAGTCATTTGATGTATAGGAAAGAAAAAAATAAATGCATTATATAAGAAAAATATCATAGTAGATATGATGTTATTCTAATAATATTTTAAAACTTTTTGTTAGAAATCTGTTTCAATTTAATAGAGAGGTCAAATTATAATATATAAATAAATATAAAGATTATTTTACAAACTAATTTTATGAAATTGAATTGGATTTAAATTTTATGTTTTTTTTCTTAATTTGTTGTTAAAGTTTCTATCTCTTTAAAATAAGTGGAAGACTTTTTTTATATATTTTTTTATTATTGAAGTTTTCTTAATATAATTTTACAAGTAAAAATTTTAAATAATTTTTAATAAATTAATATCGATATTAAATCTTTGATAATATCATTTAATAATGGGTAATATTTTCTTTCGAAAAAGAATAAAATAGAAAAGAAGTATGAAAACTTATTTTTAGTTCATTTCTTTGTTTTAGATACTTTTGAGGAATTTGAGACTAATTTAACTTATATGAGTTTAATTTGGAATATAAGTGATATGGAAACAGCTGTCGATGAAGAATGTTAAATTTTATTTATTTGTACATGTTTCATGCAAGTAATAGATTGTTTATTCAAATAACGGGTTGATAATTAATGTGAGAATTGAGTTTTGTTATATCATTTTCTTGCTTAAGCATATCATTTTTATTTCAATAACAACAATGAAATTGTTGCATAAACATTTTGGAATATTTTAAATAAAAATTAAAGAATATGATATTTTATTAATTAATAATATTTATATTTGCAATTATTATGAGCATTAATAAACTGATAAACTAAAAATATAATTATTAATAACTCCTCAAATAGAATTAGTAAATATTAAACTTATTCTTCAAATAAAAATGTCAACAGACTATTATTAAAATTATTTAAAAAGTGATATAAAATAAAAAAATCACTTGTACATAGAGCAAATATTTAAGTGCTTCCCAGAAATGTTGGCATTTGGTGCTAAAACAGTAGTTCATTCTCTAGTATATATTTCATACAAAAACTAAAGTTAAAGCACTTTATAATTATTTGGAAAAATAATTGGTATGAGTGGTAATCATTGGAGAAATGAGGGTAATATTCTCTATAAACTTATAGAATGTTTTGCTTTTCAACTTTTATATATAAAAAATATGTTATGTATGTACAGAATAAATCCGTATATTAAACGACAGAATACTTGTCAAAGCCCGTGAGATTAAATAAGCATATCATCAAGATGAATCAATCACTATATCTAATGTATACAGTGAATATTTTGAATCATCTCTTGAAACGTGTCACCATATAAAAATTTTAATTTTCTTAATTTTATAATGTAACTAAAAACTTAATGTGTAACGTCCCAGTTTAGCCATTCATTCACTATAAAAGCTAATATACATTAACATAGTACATGTGTATTCAATATTTATAACATGTCCAAGCATAAAATTTCCTTAAAAATATATATAATATACATAATAAAATATAATTTATTATTTGATACTTTTTGAAATATGCGTATTAAGTATATTCTAACAGATAATACATATATCACTACTACAAAATCATTATTTGACGTCAATTTTTTATGTCGGTTGAGACATAGATGATGTAGAAATATTTGAATTACCTTTTCTACATTGGCTCATTAATATAACCGACGTAGAATATTTCAATTGAACATTCTATGTTGTTTAGTTGCAGAAGCGACGTAGAATATTTGTACTCTAACGTTGTTTAGGACCATAAACAACGTAGAACTCTTCGTGTTCAACATGTAATGTCGTTTATGAGAAACAAACGACGTAAAAACCTTATAAAACCTGATCCCCCTTTCCCTCCTCACTTTTCCTGTTCTCCGACACGCGACGCGATTCTCCTCCCTCTCAGCTCCTCTTCTTTTGCCTTCCTCCGCTGCGACCCTCCCCCTCCTCTGCAGCAGCGATGACCTTCCTCCCCCTCACCGGCGTTAGCCCCACCGCCTTGAAGCTCTTCTCCTTGCACGAAACTCCTCCCGCGAAGCTCCTCGTCGCTGCAAAGCCCACCTAGAAGCTCCCCTTCGCCGCCGTGAGCTTCCCCTTGATGGAGCAGCTCCCCTTCGCCGCCTCCCGCGAAGCTCCCCTTGACGGTTTTGCAAACTCTACTAAATTTTCATTATAGTAATCAATGATATTAAATTCATTGATGACCGATAATATTTTTATTGACTCTTAATTGTAGTTTAAAATCCGAAAATGAATCGAAGTTGGATGAATGCAAGTCGTATATCAGAAGAGTACGAGAATGGAGTTGAAGAATTTTTTAGTTTTGCTGAACGAAATGGTTTGAAGATGAATGGAAAATTTTATTGTCCCTGTGTTAAGTGTGTTAATGGAAGAGTTCAAACCGTAGATATAATAGAGAACATCTTATCTGTAAGGGGATCATGAAAAATTATACCACATGGACATGGCACAGTGAACTGATTGATATTCTAGTAGTATCACAAACTGTGGAGGAGGAGGATGTTAGTATGGAAGATCGAATAGAGGATATGTTTCATGATGTGGGTCAGGAGAGCTTTATTCAAGCACATGCACCTGTATATGATAAATTGAAGACCAATTCAGAGACGCCTTTGTATCCTGGATGTACAACTTTCACACGATTGTCTTATGTATTAAGATTGGTCAATTTGAAGGCAAAGTTTGGTTGGAGTGATAAAAATTTCAATGAATTGTTAGAAGTTCTGAAAGAGATGCTTCCAGATGAAAACACATTGTTTGACTGTATGTATGAAGCAAAGAAGATACTTTGTCCAATGGGTTTAGAATATAAAAAGATACACGCTTGTCCTAATGACTGTATTTTATACAGAAAAGAGTTTGAATCTCTTCACAAGTGTCCAAAATGTGGTGTATCACGTTACAAAGTGAAGGATGGTGATGGTTCTGGTGAAGATAGTGATAAAAAGGGTCCTCCTGCAAAGGTTATATGGTATCTTCCAATAATTCCAAGGTTTAAGCGATTGTTTGCTAATGAAGAAGATTCAAAAATTCTCATATGGCATTTAGTTGCAAAGAAACGTGATGGACAACTTCGACATCCGGCTGATTCTCCACAGTGGAAGAAAATTGACCGTCTATTTCCAAGTTTTGGTAGTGATGCAAGAAACCTTAGACTTGGACTATCTATAGATGGAATGAATCTTTTTGGTAACTTAAGCACTAACTACAATTCATAGCCAGTTTTATTGATGATCTACAAGCTTCCGCATTGGTTGTGCATGAAGCGGAAATATGTTGTGCTATCTATGATGATTGCAGGTCCAAGACAGCCAGGAAATGACATAGATGTTTATTTAAGTCCTTTGATAGATGACTTAAGATTGTTGTGGGAGGAAGGAGTAGAGGTGTTTGATGGGTATCGACAAGAGAATTTCAAGTTACATGCAATGATATTTTGTACCATAAATGACTTCCCAACATATGGTAACTTGAGTGGATACAGTGTCAAGGGTTATCATGTCTGTCCTATTTGTGAAGAAGATACAAGTTATCTGCAATTGAAACATGGGAAGAAGACAGTTTATAATAAACATAGAAAATTCCTTCCAGTTAATCACCCATACCAAAGATTAAAGAAAGCTTTTAACGGTTGCCAGGAGGATGAAATTGCTAAGACACCGTTAACAGGTGAGCAAGTTTATGATCGAGTGAAAAGCATAAATGTTGCATTTGGAAAGACCCAAAAGAAATCAACTGATAGAAGCAAGTGGAAGAAGAGATCAATTTTTTTTGAACTTCCATATTGGTGTCGTCTAGATGTACGTCATTGTATTGATGTGATTCATGTTGAGAAGAATGTATGTGATAGTCTAATTGGCACACTTTTGAACATCAAAGGTAAGACAAAGGATGGAGTGAATACTCGTCAAGATCTTTGTGAATTGGGAATACGTCCAGAATTGCATCCAAGATCTGAAGGCAAGAGAACATATCTTCCACCAGCATGTCACACTTTGTCCAAAAAAGAGAAGACTAGTTTTTGTCGATGTCTTTGGAGTATTAAAGTTCCATAAGGATACTCTTCAAATATTAGGATTATTGTGTCAATGAAAGATCTTAAACGAATTGGGTTAAAATCACATGACTGTCACATTTTGATGCAACAACTCTTACCTGTAGCTATACTTGACATACTCCCGAAGAATGTGAGAAATGCAATTATGCGTCTATATTTTTTCTTCAACTCTATATGTGCCAAGGTAATTGATGAAAAATCATTGGATCAATTGGAAAATGAGGCAACAATTATATTATGTCAATTGGAGATGTATTTTCCTCCTTCATTTTTTGATATTATGGTTCACTTAATTGTTCATCTTGTAAGAGAGATATGGTTATGTGGCCCATTTTATTTGCGGTGGATGTACCCATTTGAGCGATACATGAAGATCTTCAAAGGATATACTAAGAATCCATACAGACCTGAAGCTTCTATAGTTGAAAGGTATATTGCAGAAGAAGCTACAGAATTTTGTTCAGAATACTTGGCAAAAGCACAAGTTGTGGGTGTTCCTACAAGTCGTCATGATGATAGGATAAATGGAAAGGGTACTCGTGGTATATGTAACGACCCAAGAAATCGTTACTTTTATCATACTTAGTATGCAAACGTAACTTGTATTAACTGATAATAAAACACATTATATATAAAATTTGTATTTGTATTCAATACAAAAGGGAATCTCTACTAGTAAAAAAATTCTATTATAAGAAATAAAAACATATATAAATATATGTTTATAACTACTACTTCATCTTCCAATATAATCCTGGGATTCCGAAGCAACCCGCTCACCTATTAAGATATTTACTCCCGTGTAGCAAAACACGATCATCGCAGGCCAAACAATCGGCAATTGTAGGGTAAGTTAATCATTCAAAAATATAACAACACAAAATAATAACATCATGTAGTATTCATCATCATATCATTCTCATGCACATTCATCATAGAACATACTTAAATGCTTTGAAATTTAATGCATCTTTAATAATTGAAAAGTAACAACACAAATCATATTATCATATAATACACATACTCACAACATTCTCATTAACACACATAAGTAGATTATGGGCACCAATCCCAGGCTCTACTCGGCCCCACACAAACATATCGGTAGATTATGGGCACCAACCCCAAGCTCTACTCGGCCCCACACAAACATATCGGTAGATTATGGGCACCAACCCCAGGCTCTACTCGGCCCCACACAAAACATATCGGTAGATTATGGGCATCAACCCTAGGCTCTACTCGGCCCCACACAAACATATAGGTAGATTATGGGCACCAACCCCAGGCTCTACTCGGCCCCACACAAACATATCGGTAGATTATGGGCACCAACCCCAGGCTCTACTCGGCCCCACACACAAACATATCGGTAGATTATGGGCACCAACCCCAGGCTCTACTCGGCCCCACACACAAACATATCGGTAGATTATGGGCACCAACTCCAGGCTCTACTCGGCCCCACACAAACATATCGGTAGATTATGTGCACCAACCTGATGAGCCCCTGACCACAAATAAAGAAAAGGAGTGTCCAAGGAGGATTACTAGAAGCATGATGAGAAGGGACACTTCCTCCTCTCCCCTTTTATTTAGCCTTTTTAGCATTTATATTAGTCGTTAAATATTTTCTAAACCCATGTTTTTTTTTTGGGTTTTGCAGGATTGCTTTTGACACCCCTTTTTCTACAAGTAGAGCCTTGTTTGGAGCAAAGGAGCACTTGGGCTTGAGGCCCAAGTTTGGGACATCCAAGGGGGGTGAAGAAGTAAATCTTGACCTTATAGAACCCTTGGAAAACGTCCTCTTATCATCCCAATCATTGGCCACCCGTTTTTTGTGCCCTACCTTCTAGAATGTGTGAGTCTTGGCCACCAAGAGTGGAATATGCTTAGGAATCTTTTCCAATGTAATTCCCTCTAAGTCCCCACCCCAACTCTATATAAGGAGGCCTCTCATTCTTGTAAAAGGGTTGAACATTAATGAAATAGAGAGCATTTTTGCATAGCCTAGAGCTTGTGTGTTGTTCTTGGGTGTTCTTCCCCCTCTTGGAGTCTTATCTTGAGCCTTGGTTCAAGTGGCGGCTAACACCACTCATCTTGGGTTGGACCATCCCCCAAGTGGCGTGTAGCACTCCATTCCCCTCCCCTTCTCTTAATCTCTTCCTCCATTTTTGTTTCATGTTCTTTACTTCCATGCTCTTTAATTTCCAGCACTTTACTTTCATGTCATTTACTCTTATGTCTTTATGATTCAAGCCTTATCTTAAATTGTGTTGGCTGGTTTTTATATTTTGTCATTCTCTTCTCCTCTTAAGCTCCTTATGAAGTGAACCTTCACACTTAGATAACCTCTGGGATTATCTTTGTGTCCAGTGGGAATCTTCCTTGAGGCTTTCCTTCTAATTGACATTCCATCAAACACCTTATGTGCTAAATATTAAAATGAACCTTTATCATTTGGTAATCAAAGCTTTGGTTTAATTTTCATGCTTACAAGGTGTTTGTCTTCTTTTTTCATCCATATATTATTGGTAGCTTGTGCAAATTGTGAATCCATGACAAAATCTATCCAAAACTGGTTCCATAGCTAATTTTCGTCAAAAAAAATCTGCACCTAATTCTGGAATTGTTGCTTGTTGTTTTTTGGTATTAGATGCTTAATTTTCATGCCAAAATGATCCACCATGAAGTATGTTGAGTGTGTGCATGAATACTAGTCATAGAACTCAAGTTTGGACTAGTTTTTGCATGAAAGCTACATGTTTGATCATATGCTTGAGTCAAGTTTAGAGTCTTTTTGTGTTGCTTTCCCTTTGCTTGAGTCACATGTCATATAATTTTCCCCTTTGAGTTTTCTTATCCTTGCTTCTAATACTTGAACATGTTTGATAAAATATTTAGCTAAAATTGCATGTAACTTGAATTGATTGGTTGAACCTAAACATAGGAACTAAGTGCTTCATAATCATCTACAACCATTGCAAGTGTGTATGTTAAGTCTAGAATCAATTAAAGAACATTGAGAAGAGCTAAAAATCATCAAGGTCATGAGATATATATGCTGTTTTGAAAAGAAAATTGCGAGAAAAAAAAAAGTGACCAAGTGCATGATTCTAGAATTTAACTACATGGTTGTATGCTTAAGGATGAGTATGACAAATTAGTACCATCATTTGTAGGATCCTAATCTTCTTGATATGTGTGGTTTGCTGGAAAATTTTCTGCATGTTCTAAGTGTTTCCATTGAGTTTTCTTTCAAGCTTTTCTCTTTTATAATCTCTTGTTAAGTTGATTGTATTTTCCTTAGTGTTCCTCTTTCTTGTTTTGAACTTTTCTTGCTTTGTCTTTAGGAAATTCTATAAGTATTGTCTTTGAAGTTTTCTTTCTTGTTTCTTGAGTGTGGTGGCCGAACATCCTTCATTTGAGTCCACTCAAGATTAAAAGTTCACCATTAAGGGTTGGAACACTCTTGATACACAAGAGAGTTGAGTGAAACATACCATCAATCTTTGGGAAGTTAGCCAAACACTTTGAGAGTTATATATTTTTTGTTTCCTTTCTAACCATTAAATCTTTTTTTTTTGGCCTTTGTCTAGTTGTTTTTGGTTATTTTATTTTTGATTGTAGGAATCATGTCTTCCACATCTTCTCCTATCTCACCCGAGGGAGCCAAAGAGAAGAGCATCACCTTGGAGGCCCAACTCAAGTCCCAAAATGAATTGCCTCTCATGGAGTTGCTAAGGGAGATGGAAATCTCAAGAAAAGAAAGTGAAAGACACTTGAGAGAGACCATTGAAAGACTTGAGCAAGAGAAAGTCGAAAGGGAGAGAAGGCGGGCTCATTCCCCACCTAGCTACAATGGAGAGGAAGAAGAAGATTGGGGCTACTATGGAAGAAGTAGGGCTAGGCGCAACACCCCTCAAAGGAAGCCCAACCACAACATCAAAATTCCCAAATTCTATGGAGACAACAATCCGGATGTCTACTTGCAGTGGGAATCTTCCTTGAGGATTTCCTTCTAATTGACATTCCATCAAACACCTTATGTGCTAAATATTAAAATGAATCTTTACCTTAAGCAATGAAGACTCCAACAATTTAAAGTAATCATCCACACATAAATTTCCTTGTTGAAGCCGTTGGAGCTTCAAAAGGAGCTCCCTCTTATAGAAGGAAGGAACAAATCTAGCGCGCATTAAATGTTTAATGTCCATCCAAGAGGCCGCGGGTGGCCCTTGGTAATTATCCATACAAACTTTATGCCACCATGTCATGGAATAACCCTCAAATTCTACCACTATTACATCAACTTGTTCTTGTCCCTCAAGAGCGTTCACATTCATTAATTTCTCTACTTTTGCTTCCCACTCCAAGTAGACATCCGAATTGTTGTCTCCATAGAATTTGGGAATTTTGATGTTGTGGTTGGGCTTCCTTTGAGGGGTGTTGCGCCTAGCCCTACAAGCTCTCATGGCTTAGTGAGGAGGGTGAGATTGAGGTAAATAAACAAATTCTTATTAACTTCTCAATAGGGACTTATGAGGATGAGGTACTTTGTGATGTTGTACCTATGGAAGCAACCCACATTCTTTTGGGTAGGCCATGACAATTTGATAAACAAACCTTCCATGATGGCCTTACCAACAAATTTTCTTTTAGCTTCGATGGTAAGAAGATCACATTAGCACCCCTCTCCCCTCAAGAAGTTAGTGAGGACCAAAAGAAAATGAAAAAAAAGAGAAAAAAAAGAAGGAAAAAGAAAAAGCAAGCAAGGAGGCCAAGAAGAAGGGCATCATGATCTCCCACAAGGGAGTTAAGAAGGTAATGCTTGCCAATAAACCCATGTATGTAGCTTACCCTACCTTAGGGTCATCTCCATCTTTTCATGAACCCTCAAGTTGTTTTAGGGGATTGGAATTAGTCTTGGATGACTTCAAAGATGTTTTTCAAGAGCCTCCTAAGGGGTTACCACCTCTAAGAGGAATTGAACACCAAATTGATTTCATTCCGGGGTCATCCTTGCCTAATAGGCCAGCCTATAGAACTAACCCTGAGGAGTCTAAGGAGATTCAAAAACAAGTAGAGGATTTAATGGATAAAGGGTGGGTGCAAAATAGCATGAGTCCATGTGCTATGCCAGTGATTCTTGTCCCCAAAAATGATGGGAGTTGGCGCATGTGCATAGATTGTAGGGCTATAAACAACATAACCATCAAGTATAGGCACCCTATCCCAAGACTTGATGACTTGCTAGATGAGCTACATGGTGCCACCATATTTTCTAAGATTGACTTGAAGAGTGGTTATAATCAAATAAGAATCAAAGAAGGAGATGAATGGAAAACCGCCTTCAAGACAAAGCTTGGATTATATGAGTGGTTGGTCATGCCCTTTGGGCTAACTAATGCACCAAGTACCTTCATGCGACTAATGCATCATGTGCTTAGGCCCTTTATAGGCAAGTTTGTTGTGGTTTATTTTGATGATATTTTAATATATAGTTTGTCTATAGAAGAGCACATGCATCATGTGAGAAGGGTGCTTGAGACCCTTAGGAAGGAGACTTTGTATGCTAATAGAGAGAAGTGCATTTTTGGCATGGATCATGTAGTCTTCCTAGGGTTTATGGTGAGCTCCAATGGAGTTCAAGTAGATGAAGAAAAAGTGGCAGCTATTAGGGATTGGCCAACTCCAAGGAATGTGAGTGAGGTGAGGAGTTTTCATGGGTTGGATAGTTTCTATAGGAGGTTTGTAAAAGACTTTAGCACCATAGCTTCCCCCTTAAGTGAAATAGTGAAGAAGGATGTGGGCTTCAAATGGGGCATTGATCAAGCAAAGGCCTTTGCTAGTTTGAAAGAAAAGTTTATCAATGCACCACTTTTAGCACTACCCAACTTCACCAAGTCATTTGAGGTTGAGTGTGATGCCTTTAATGTAGGTGTTGGGGCTGTCTTACTTCAAGAAGGTCACCCCATAGCCTACTCTAGTGAGAAGCTTAAGGGTAGTCATCTCAACTACTCCACCTATGACAAGGAGTTGTATGCCCTTGTGAGAGCTTTGCAAACTTGGCAACATTATCTTCTTCCAAAGGAATTTGTGATCCATAGTGATCATGAGTCCCTTAAATTTTTGAAAGGCCAAAGCAAGCTTAGCAAGAGACATGCTAGGTGGGTAGAATTCATAGAACAATTCCCTTATGTGATCAAACATAAGCAAGGGAAGAGTAACATAGTGACGGATGCCTTATCTAGGCGCCACACTTTGCTCACTCTTCTTGAAACTAAATTTCTTAGCTTTGATCACATTAAGGAATTGTATCCTCATGATGATGACTTCTCTATAGTCTACAGTGAATGCTCCAAAGGGGGTTACACAGACTTCTACCTACACCAAGATTATCTTTTCAAGGGTAGAAGGCTTTGCATACCCAAGGGGTACTTAAGAGCATAACTAGTGAAAGAGTCTCATGAGGGAGGTTTAATGGGACATTTTGGGGCTTCTAAGACTCTAGACATTTTGAATGAACATTTCTTTTGGCCACACATGAGAAAGCACGTAGAGAAACATTGTGAGAATTGCATCACATGCAAGAAGGCCAAGTCTAGAGCCCAACCCTATGGACTCTATACCCCTTTTCCTATCCCTACTTTGCCTTGGATAGACATATCCATGGATTTTGTGCTTGGTCTTCCAAGGACAAAGAAGGGAAAGGATTCTATCTTTGTGGTAGTGGACCGTTTTTCAAAAGTGGCTCATTTTATTCCATGCCACAAAGATGATGATGCATGCTTAGTTGCAAATCTCTTCTTTAAGGAAGTTGTTAGGCTGCATGGGTTGCCTAGGACCATTGTATCTGATAGAGATACAAAGTTCTTAAGCCACTTTTGGAGGACCTTATGGGGTAAAATTGGCACTAAACTCCTATTTTCGACCACTTGCCACCCCCAAACTGATGGTCAAACTGAGGTGGTCAATAGAACTTTGTCTCAACTCTTGAGATGCATGATCTCCAAGAACCCTAGGGAGTGGGAAGATCTTCTTCCTCATGTAGAGTTTGCATACAATAGGGTGGTTCACTCCACCACTTCTCACTCTCCTTTTAAGGTTGTTTATGGGTTCAACCCCTTAACTCCTCTTGACCTCCTCCCTCTCCCAACTCATGAGGCTTGGACTAGCCAAGATGGGTTGGAAAGGTCAAAAATGATCCAAGACTTGCATTCTCAAGTCAAGGCTAGGATAGAGAGGAAGGTTGGTCAATACCAACAAAGTGCCAACAAGGGAAGGAAGGAAGTCATCTTTCAACTAGGGGATTGGGTATGGCTTCACTTGAGGAAGGAAAGGTTCCCTAGTCAAAGGAAGTCCAAACTTAACCCTAGAGGTGATGGACCTTTCCAAGTTGTGTGCAAGATCAACAATAATGAATATGAGTTAGATTTACCTTCAGATTATAATGTTAGTAGCACTTTTAATGTTGGTGATCTTACTCCTTTCGATGCAGGTTTTGCAAATTCGTGGTCGAATTCTCTCCAAGAAGGGGAGGATGATGAGCCCCTGACCACAAATAAAGAAGAGGAGTGTCCAAGGAGGATTACTAGAAGCATGAGAAGGGACACTTCCTCCTCTCCCCTTTTATTTAGCCTTTTTAGCATTTCTATTAGTTGTTAAATATTTTCTAAACTCATTTTTTTTTCTGGGTTTTGCAGGATTGCTTTTGACACCCCTTTTTCTACAAGTAGAGCCTTGTTTGGAGCAAAGGAGCACTTGGGCTTGAGGCCCAAGTTTGGGACATCCAAGGGGGGTGAAGAAGTCAATCTTGACCTTCTAGAACCCTTGGAAAACGTCCTTTCATCATCCCAATCATTGGCCACCCGTTTTTTGTGCCCTACCTTCTAGAATGTTTGAGTCTTGGCCACCAAGAGTGGAATATGCTTAGGAATATTTTCCAATGTAATTCCCTCTAAGTCTCCACCCCAATTCTATATAAGGAGGCTCCTCATTCTTGTAAAAAGGTTGAACATTAATGAAATAGAGAGCATTCTTGCATAGCCTAGAACTTGTATGTTGTTCTTGGGTGTTCTTTCCCCTCTTGGAGTCTTATCTTGAGCCTTGGCTCAAGTGGCGGCTAACACCACTCATCTTGGGTTGGACCATCCCCCAAGTGGTCCATTTCCCTCCCCTTCTCTTAATCTCTTCCTCCATTTTTGTTTCATGTTCTTTACTTTCATGCTCTTTAATTTCCAGCACTTTACTTTCATGTCATTTACTCTTATGTCTTTATGATTCAAGGCTTATCTTAAATTGTGTTGGCTGGTTTTTATATTTTGTCATTCTCTTCTTCTCTTAAGCTCCTTATGAAGTGAACCTTTACACTTAGATAACCTCTGGGATTATCTTCGTGTCCAGTGAGAATCTTCCTTGAGGCTTTCCTTCTAATTGACATTCCATCAAACACCTTATGTGCTAAATATTAAAATGAACCTTTATCACAACCCCAGGCTCTACTCGGCCCCACACAAACATATCGGTAGGTTATGGGCACCAACCCCAGGCTCTACTCGGCCCCACACACAAACATATCGGTAGATTATGGGCACCAACCCCAGGCTCTACTCGGCCCCACACAAAACATATCGGTAGATTATGGGCACCAACCCCAGGCTCTACTCAGCCCCACACAAACATATCGGTAGATTATGGGCACCAACCCCAGGCTCTACTCGGCCCCACATAAACATATCGGTAGATTATGGGCACCAACCCCAGGCTCTACTCGGCCCTACACACAAACATATCGGTAGATTATGGGCACCAACCCAGGCTCTACTCAGCCCCACGCTAGCCAGTTCTGGTTTAAGCTAGGATGATCTCCCCCCACCATCTCCTCCTAAACGTCATCAAACTTGGATGAGAGCTCGTCAAAACCCTTATGGTGAGATGACATCTGAGGAGGCTAAAAAGATTGTTGATAGGATTGTAAGTTACTATTCTTTAACCCTAATATGATTAATTTCTCATTCGTTGTATATTTATATATAGTGTATTAAATTTTATTGTAGGATTCCTTGGAGGAGCAGTGTACACAGGGAACTTTCGTTCCACGTGGTCGTTAGGATCTATTGACCACTGCTATTGGTAAAGATGAACACCCCGGCTGTGTTCGGGGTGTGGGGGCCGGTGTGGGTATAAGATAGTATTTTGGGCCACCAGTAAAGAATACCTAAAGCTCAGGACTTAGTGAAGAGGAGTTGGAGAAGAATCTCACAGCGAAGTTGACACCCACTATTGCAGCCTAGCTGACACCCACTATTGCAGCCCAGCTGACACCGATCATTGCAGCACAAGTTCAAGAGCAACTACTTAGCATGTTTCCGGACTTGTCAGCTAGGATGGCATCTTTCCACCAGCACGTTGATCCATCTCCTCCATCTGTTGGCATAATGGGAAGTACTTCCACTAACGTTGCTCCTATTATGGCTTCTCCTATTGCTGCTGTTGCACCTGCACCCACAGGTAAAATCCTTATTTGTTTTCTATATATGTTGATTTGAATTGTAACTTGAAATATATCCTGCATCCACAGTTGGTCCATTTGTTCAATCAAAACAGTGGGAGTTATTGGTGCAGGATGGCTTGCTTCAACCAAGATTGGTGGCCCTTGGTTCAGTTCAGGAAGGGGCTTTTACCATCCACAGTGTGCCTTTGGCACTTAATTTATTGAGAGTGGTGGTAGAAGAGATTCGAGATGTTGATGCTCGAGTCCCTATGCCTACTGATAAGGTACATAAAGTGGGACATGCCCTTTAGACATTCATTGCTTGGCCCAAACATTTAGTCCGACAAGTTTCAAAAAAGGTATGTAATTTTTTATGTTAATGACTTCTAAAAATGTTATTTGTATACTAATCAGTATTGTTTTAAACATGTAGGATGTTCAGAAGCCTAAAAGTGTTGTTGCTTCTGAACATAGTAAAGGAAAACAAGCAGCTCTCCCAAAAAATCCAATTGTTGAGTTGATCCATGCCTCTACACACCTTTATGGCAGCTCCTTTGAGATTCAGTGGGATGCTACGATATTTGGGATAGATAATGCAAGATTCCCTCTTTACATTTCATATGCTGACATCATAGAGATCACATTAGGTAATAGGGATCTCAACATCTCTATTTTACAACTTTGGACAATGTAAGTACATATATTTATTTATTATTATTTTTATAATTTCAATTTGACTATTTAATATATAAAATGTTATTATTTTTCATTTTTTAGGATGATGGATGAATTGGCTGAGGAGCAGGGAGCTTGAGATGTTTATGGATTTTTTAGCTTCCAACAAGCTGGAAATAGAAGGGAAGAAGTCCAAAGATATATCCAGAATTGGATTCAGGCATACAAAAGGCAGATATATCTTGGAGCTTATTTGTTCCAGTAAGTTAATATAAATTTATTAGTGTTTTTATTGTGATTGAGTTATATTATAAATATTTTATTTTTCTAGGCATCATTGGCAATTCTTCCTCATCAGTCGTCTAGAGAAGACAGTGTACTGGTTTTGTTCTATGAATAAAAAACCAGATACTGGTTTGAAGAATATTTTGAATAGGTAAGTATTTGAAAGTTTGTGTTTTCAAATATAAGTATTGTTGATATATTGACTAATAACTTCTCAACAGTGCTATTAAGGTGTGTAGTATCGTTGATGGAACGCACATCAGTAAAGCCACTAACCCACATTGAGAAATCCTAAATGTAAGGTTACTTGAATTCCCTAATATCATTATAATATTGAATATGTATTTTTCACAACTAATGATTTGTTTAATTTCTTATAGGTTAATAGACAAACAGGTAGCTACGAATGTGGCTACTACGTAATGTATTGGATGTGGATTATAGTTTTTGGGAATATCAGAGATACTTGGAGACAGGTTAGTCCTCCAAAACCCTATTAGTAAATTTTCTTACTTTGTCATGTAGTTAAGATGCTTTCATTTTGTTCTAGGTATTCAGTAACACATAGCCCTTGCCTAAAGAGTCTATGGATCAAGTTAGAGAAAAATGGGCATAGAAATAGGCAACAGTAGATTATATTGTAAATTTGATTTACACTAGTTTATGTAATTATAACAATTAAATATATATAATTGATTTAAAATGTTTTGAAATTGCCTTGAGATTGGTTTAGTATATAAAATTGTTTGATGGTCTGGTTTTAAATATGCAGGTATGAAAATTTATGGAAAATGAGAAAACGGAACCTGCATATTAAATATGGAACAGACTTTCTAGGTCGTTTATACTCCTATACGACGTAGAAAATCTGGCATAAATTTCTACGTCGTTTAGACGTATAAACGACGTAGAATATTTAACGTCGCTTTCTTTTGAACCAACGTAGAAAAGCTTACATTTTACGACGTCTTGTTCAATGTCAGTTTTGGGACCGTCGTGACAATGTCTCAACAATCGACGTTGAATGTTTTTACCTGTAGTAGTGTATATAAAAAATATTATTAGTAAAAATTTAATTTTACTTTTTACATTAAAATAATTTATATATTTATTATTAAGTCGAATGTACAATTTTATTTAGTTTTCTATCACCTCATGGATTAATTTATGTAATCAAATCAATTATGTATATAATATATTATTTTTTTAATGAATTTTATATTTAACATTTTTCGCTTTGATTAACTTTTAAGTTCAAAGCTCTTCAATGAAAATGGAACTTGATTCCGTAATTGGGAATTTAAGTTAAAGAAAATGAATGTTTTAGAATAGAAAATATTCAATGTTGTGGATTTGGAAATAAAAGTTGTTGGTAATTTGAGAAAACAACTTTTAAGAAAGTGGTAATGAAAAAATGTTCAAAATGTGAGAACGGAAAGTGTTAGAAATTTTGAGGTAAAAAAAATGTTAAAAATGTGAGAATGAAATTTTATACAAAACATTTTTTATACTATAATTTTATACATCAGCTAATAAAATTAATATATTAATAATATATAATTTATAATAACGACAACATACAATAATTACAATAATTACATTTAATCATAGAAGATGTTTTAACTAAATATGAGACATCTTTTTAAAGAATCTATAGATGATAAACATGTCCTTCAAAGAAGTTAACATGTTTCTTGAAATCAAGTGGCAGAAAGCATTTTTCAAAGACATCACATATACACATAATTTTTTAGTCTAAGTCTCTCTTAGTTTCACGTATGAAGTCATGTTTATATGACTAGACAATAGTAAAATTGGTATATGTCTATTTAGTAAGTGCATGTATCATTACCACCTAATATTAAATACTATTCTAAAAGTAACACCCTTTTTTTTAATATATCTTAACCATTAATTTAATTATATTTTAAGGAATAATATTCTAGATTTTATCATGTTAAGCATAAGATCAAAATATAAGATGAAAATACATTTATATATATGTGTGTGTTTTTACATTACAAAATTATTATTCCTACATTACACTTATGTACATACATATATTCTTATAATTTACAGAAAAAATTAAGGTCTATAGTCTTCTTCTCCTAAAAGTAATTAAATTGACAAATATGTTTATATTCTAATTAATGTTTGAAAAATGACTGAAATATCTGCTAAGTATGAAATTGTAAAGTTTGGTGTCTTCATCTATTTAAATTGATATTTTCATTTTTATTATATGTATAAGACAAAAATAAGGAAGAGAGAACAAATATCATATAAAATAATTTAATATCAAAACATAATAATATATAAATATCACATTCACGAATTCATCAATATCACAATTTCATCAATATATTTTACTTTATTTTATATTTAAAATATTTAAATTGATTTTTAGTGACTAATCAAGATAAATGAAATTTATGATAGTTAATAGAGTATTATAAAATTATTTCATCTTAATATTAAAATAATAAATAATGAAAATATATACTTATAAATTGAATAACAAGAAATGATTAAAAATAAAATAAAAATAAAAAAATAAGAATTAAAACAAGTACTTTAAATAAATAATTAGTTATAGATCAAATAACAAATATATATAAATTTAAAAGAAAAAATATATTATTAATAAATAAATAAATAAATAATAAGGATATAAAAAAATCAATATATTACTTAAAGTAAATGAAATATGAAAAAACATGAATAATTAAAAGAATCAACATAAAACTAGATAAAATATAAATAATGATAAAAAGAACTAGTACAAAAATTAAAAAATAATTTAAATGACATGGATATAAATTAATGAATACAACCAGTACTTAATTAAATATAAATTAAATAATATAAATTGATAAGAAAAAAAATTATCAATACATAGTTTGATATAAATTAAATAAATAAATAAAAATTATAAAGTAAAATAAGTAAATAATATAAGGTGGAGACACCACAAAACAAATATAAATAACATTAATAAATAAATAAATAAAATTATATTAGGAACACATCACTAAACAAATATAATTATAAAATAAATAAATAAAATAATATATGTATCTTTCTCTTAGCTTATAAATTGTAGTTAATACCCAAAATTTGGAATGTGTGTTTCTCCCTCTCTCTTTCTTTCCCTCTCTTATCCTTTTTCTCTCTTTCTTTCTCTTCCATGCTATTTCATTTCATCACCCATATACTCATATATATATATATATATATATATATATATATATATATATATATATATATATATATATATATACATATATATAAATTAATTATTTTTATTTATTTTAATTAGTTTATAACAATGGCATAAAGAAATTTTTATCTTTTTCTTATTTTTAATTTGTATCTTTTAGTATTATTGTTTTAGCTCTTTTTTTTTTATTAGTTAAATACTTAATTATATAATATTAAAAAAATTAATAAAATATTTAAAATAATTTAAAAATAATATAATTTAATACATTATATTTGGAAAACAATTCATAAATATTTAACCGCCTTTAATAGGCTGTAATCACTATCCCTAATGGACTTTAAACAATGAATACTACAAATCATGCAATATATAGAGATTAAGTGTATATATATTTCAAATTCACCTTATATATTTCATACAATTAACAACATATGTAAACAAGAAATTATTCACAACATCACCACATATATGACTCTATTAAATGTTTAAAAGTACATTCATCTCCAAAACCATGTTGATTGAGCATAGGGATGACAAAAAAATCTATACCCGCGGATATTTGCGAGTAAAATCTGTTACGGTAAAATCTATTACGGGTATTAAATGGATATCTTAAATGGATATCCACGGATAATGGATACTGGTATCTTAATTACCCGCTTGTTAAGGGGACGGGTACGGGTATCATGGTACCCGCCCCCGCGGGTAGCAGATAACCGCTACACTACCCGCTAATTATTATTAATAAATTTAATTTAAATATTTTAAAAAAATTAAGTGATTAAATTAAAATTATTGGTGAGAAAAATATTAATATTTTAAAAATATTTTAGAGTTTAATTTTATCTATGTCTATTTTTTATTTATTCTCATAAAATTGAAGTTATTTTTAAAATGATTAATTTTTTAAAACTTATATTTTATAGTCCAACTTATTTAAATTTCTTTTTTAAAAAAAATTAAATTTATTTGTACAAAAATTAATTTTTTTATCTAAATTTATATTTTAAATAATCTTATTTAAAAATAAAAAATAATTAAATTAAAAAAAAACTTAAAAAATATCTGCAGGTATAAAAAATCAGTGGGTATTTTTTTTGCAGATACCCAATGGGAAACGGGTCTGGTTTTTTTAGGCGGATCAGGTAGCGGTTAGGCATTACTCTTGCCCGACCCGACTTGTTGACAACCCTACTTGAGCAACATTCCTTGCTTGAGCGACCTCGACAATACACAATGAATTACAATCAGATCGAGTGACATCTATTACTTGAGTAACCATTTTGTCGCTTGAGAAATATTGAGATCAAGAACAACTCATTCTCAGAGCTCACATGTTGCTTAAACGACCTACCTCTAGTCAGGAGAGAGTAGTTCGACCTCTCTCACAATTAAGTTATAACCATTGCTTGAGTGATGCATGTTGTTTCTTAAACTCATAACAATACATTTATCAACTTATAATACCATTTATTATCATGCAAATACCACAACCAACTTATCCACCATGTTCATATTCTTTCTTTACTCAAAACTATCAAACCATCATCAACCAATTCAGAAAAAAAAAAAGTTGTTAGCTCCTCTTACCTGGATTGAAACACTATTATGATCAACTTCTTGAAATCTACTCCTAGTTATTCAGGTAAACTCCCAACTACACCTTACATGAACAAAACCCCCTTTTAAAATCCAACCAGAAAGAAGAGAGAGAGAAAACTTAAAACACTAACAAGGTACCAAATCACTTACTAAAATAAAATTATAAAGTAATTTTAATTAGTATTGTAATTGAATAATTTTTCATCCAAAAGTATTAATCTCTTAAATTATTATTTTTAGATTATTATATCATAAACACTAATTAACCTTTTTAAGTTTTAAGACCCAGAAATATTTTAATAATAGATTTTAAAGTAAATAATTAGTGATGTCTATATAAAGGATTGTGATGTCATTATAGTTCATATAAAGTTTCTTCACTCAAATTTTCTCTCTCAGTCTGTACATTCTCTCTAAAGATATATAATTTTCTAATCGGTAGTTTCTTATCAGATTAAAGTTATTGGAATAAAGTCCATCCATCCGATCAAAATCTTAAGTGAGTATGTCATTTGGAATATATTTGGTATTGAACATGTTCCTCTCTTTTTTGTTCTGGTTAAAAGTTTAAAGAGGAAACTCTCTCTATTAGAGGTGTAAGCTGGTACAAGTGGGAAAACAATCTTAGAGTGTTGGGCTTCAATCCAAGTAAGGGGAGTTAATATTATACATTATAAATTGAATGATAGTGACCGAATGATGAACTAAAACGGTATTGGTTGGTTGGTGATTTAAGATGTTGTCGGTACCTGATTGATAGAATATGCTATTATAGTTGTTATTAAACATTGATGATAACCTGTGTACGTATGAGATCTCTATAGGAGTGTAAGAATTGTAGAATGGCGGTCGGATGAGCTAAACAAGGCAACTCTCAACCTACACATCATTCAAACGATGGTAAAGTGATGGGTAATTATCATCACCATTGCTCGCTCAAGCGATTAACTAGCTGCTTGAGCGATTGGTGATGTTGCTCATGAGATGGCGGTAACTCGATTGAGAAAGATGTTGAGGCTATTCACTCTCTATTGGAGCTAAGTTGCTTGGGCAACGTTTAAGTCACTCAAGTGATGTGATGTCCTGAGAGGTGTTGCTCTCGATCTTGATGTCGCTCAAATGACAAGTTGGTCACTCAAGCGAGAGAGACTTAAGAAGAGAGTTGCTCTTGGTTTTGATATCGCTAAAGCAATTAGAGAGACCTATACTTGGGACTCGACCTTGATATTTTATATATAATATATATTATATTTTGTTTTATTAATTAGAAAATACAAATACTTTTTATTTAGAAATATTGATAAAATTCACTACTTTGGTTGTATATATTTTTTATTTCTCGTTCTTATTGGTTGATATTATTGTTAAGTGATAATATAATCATATAAATATTATTGAATATAATATTTACTTAGTCTATTATTTTATCTCATCTTCAATTTTTCAACATTGTTTCTATATTGTTAGTATTTTATTTTTCATTGAATTAAATTAAATTCACTTTTAGTTTAAATAATTTCTTTTCATCAATCTTGGCTCTAAACTATTATTTGTCTTACATCAAATATGGTCATTAAGTTATAGGATAGTAGTCACATTGGTAATTACCTCTAACACAAATTACTAATTTAAAATAGTAAAATGTAATTAAAATGTAGTTGTGTTTCGATCTTAAATTTATTAAAATATATTGTAAGGAGTCAATATTTAAATTTCAGAGTTTTATTATAGTTTTCTCTTTAAAAATTGTATTAGTGGATTTGACTTAATAACTTCTTTTATCTTTACAGACAACATCAATATTATGAAATATTATGAAATAGTATGATTAGATTAATCGTAATATTTAAGATATAATTCATTTTAAAATTTAAAATTTTGTGACGATTTTATTTTTAAATGACTTTCCGAATGGTAATATATATATATATATAAAATGTCTTTTAGCTTGTCTTCTTAATCAATGTGAAACTATAAGAGAAAGAATGATGTATCAAAAAGGTTGATTTAAAACATTTTCTTATGGTTCTAAGGAAAATCAACCACATCAATAACAGACCAAAACCAAGAACATGTTGAATCATGATTCAGAACAGAAAATGGATAAACCTGTGCATGAAAACTGTGGAGAAGCAAAAGCAGAGAAGATAAAAGTTGTAATGGAAGAGGGGGGCATGTGAATGGTGAGGAGTATTTACGTGGTAGTGGTTGCTTTGGGACATGGGACAGGATGAGATATGCGAGTTATGTCAAAGTACTTAGGTATATATGGCAACGAAACGTGTCTGGACACTGACACAACACATGCCACTGTAAGAAAGAACAAACCAAACAAGGGACCACTCAGCCTGCTGCGCTGTCACACTCACAAATGCATTTATCATTCATCATCCAATGGCCACAAAAAATCATCTCATTTTTTGCACCAATCAACCCTAACCCTAATGCTGCCACTGTTCTTCACATCTTTCTCCGCCTTTTATTTCGTGCCACACATTTTTTTTATTTAGATGACTTTCTATGTAAGAATATTCTTTCCTAACACAATACTAAATTGTAGCCTTGACTTTTCTTTTTAACGTGTTTATTTGCATCTTTTTTTGGAATTTCTTTCTTATATTTATACAATTAAATATTGTATATATTTTTTTTTCAAAGTTCACTTTCTAATTATTAAACTGTTTTTGACGATATTTTAAATATTTAAGATTTAAAATTTATCTAAACTAAAAAAAATACTAAAATTAAGATTGTTTAAATGAGTAATGTGGATCAATAAGCGATTGATTCTATAGAAAAAAAAAGTTTGTTTTTAAACTTTTTATCCAAACTTTGTCATTATTATTGTATTTTTAAATTCATGAACTTAGTTGTCTAATTTTTAGAAATATGTAATTTTAATTTTTATACTTAAATTTAATATTTAATAATGATTTTTTAATATTATGACATTAATAGTAGGATAAAATATTTAGTTTCCGAATTATAAAATGAAAATTGTATTTTGCTATTGAACAAATTTTAAACCTATTTTATTGTATTGTAAATTATCCTACTAATAAACGAGGTTAGACTACGTTATGAGTTCTAGTGGACTATTGTATAAGTTACATGTGACTGATGTATGTTGTCATTTGTGTGTTTAATTTTGAGTGTTTTTGTCTTTTTTCTCCTTCTTTTCCTCTGTGTAGTTTTCTTACATCCTACTACTTCTTTTTCTCAAGAAGTTATATTCTTTATAATTGTGACTATTTTCAATTCCTTCAATCCATCAAACATTTGATACAGCGCAATCCCATTGATACTTAAACCAACACTACTCATCGTTCCCTCCAAGTTTTGCACCGCCGATTCCCTTATTAAATTAAAGCATAATTACACTCACCTCAACAAATAACAAACTTTATTATCAGACAAACCCAACTGAATAGTCTCTTGGGAATTGTGGACGGTGTGGTACAAATCTTATGAAACCCTCTCCTAGCTGACGAAGCAAAAGGAATTGTCAAGCATGGAAATATGCATGGCAAGCCTAAAAAGGAGAACCCAAGAAATGGAGCAACATGTAGACAAATTTGAGTAGAAGAATGATCAAGGGAGGGTGGGCTTGGAGGAGGGGGAGGGTGATGAATCATTATTTATCCATGTTTTCTTATCCTTTTGTAGTTATTTTAATTATTATTTTGTGTCTAATTATCCATTATTGACACATTTTTATTATTTGGAATTTATTTGACCAATAATTCAGATTTTTATTAATTCGAATTTATTTGTCTAATTTTCGTTTGTTTTATTTTTCAGAATAATCTTGAGACGTTTTTGGGCATGGAAAATATCTTGAACTTGAAGAAATTTCTGCCATATCAGCCTCCACTTAGGATTTTAATTTCGTTTTCCTATATTTTCGTAATTTGGGCCAGACAGTATTCTTTTATGAGGCCCAAGCGTTTTGGGAGAGAGGGGTTGACCTAGGGTTACAAAACCCTAAGGAGATGAGGCAGAATTCATTCACGCACAGCTGCTCACATTTCCCTCTTTCGGCTTCCGTCTTTTGCCTTTCGTTTTTCATTTTTCGTCTTTCGCCTTTTGTTTTTATTTTTTCTCTCCATTGATTTTCATTTTGAATCTCCATGGAGGGCTAATTTTCAGAGGTTGATTTCCTGAGTAGATTGCTATGAACTTTGAGGTTTAATTAACGTTTTCCCTTTGTTCTTCTTTATTCTTTATCTTCTAATCTCTGTGCTTATATTTTCATTTCGTAGTTTGCTTAATTCTATGATTGATTAAAGATTGGATCACGTATATGTTTGCTTAATTTGTGTAAGGAATTCTTGGGTTAATCTTCGCTTAGTTGATTGATTTGGGTTGGAACGAGGATTAAGATTAACAAAGTGCATTTTTCTGTGTAATTAGGGATAAGGAAAATTGCAATTGAATCAGGGAATCAATCCGTTTTTTATAATTGTTTACATTTTGCAAAATCATTCTATATTTTAATTTAATCATACAAATATGTTCAAACCCCGTCCCACCTTGTTTGTACCATTCACGCGTTGATCCTTTGCCTTAACCACGATCCTTGGGAGACGACCTAAGGATCACTTCCTAGTATTACATTTTAACTGTTTATTTGACCATATACAACTACGATCAGATGGACAAGTGAAGTTGAAATGATGTCGTTTGAGGTAAAGCTGAAGGAAGTATAAGAGGGCACAGGGGACGATGCAACCTTGGACAATATCTTGGAGAGGGACAATGAGTTCCATGTTGGTGGGGGAGAATGAAGGGTTTTAGGCCTAGCGAGGTTGGGGCTTGGGCTTGGTGGGCTCTTGAGTATGGGTCATTGACCTAAAGGTGGAGTGAGGGTGGAGTGTGGAGAGGGGTTTGGTTTGTGTGGTGGGAGAAGAAAGAAAATGAAATAAGATAAGAGAGAAGAAGAAGAAACAAGGAGAATCAAAATCAACCAATCAATGTCTTTGTGTTTCTCAACGACAACATATCAATCACATGAAAAAATTGTTTGCCACATGGGATGTAGTCTAGCACCATTTGTTATCGAGCATGATTTACACGACTTTCATAGACTATAAAGATGAAATAGGTATGTGGTTTGCCTCATAAACAAAATACAATTTTCGTATATAGTTTGGGGACTAAAAACATATTTAACTATTATTAGAATGACTAAACCTGTATACAAAGAGGAACACATAATATATACAAATATGAGCCTCACAAGACAAACAAAACTAACAAAAAACTTAGAAAATTATCCCCCACAACCTTATTCCTAACCAAGAATACATAACCTACGTTAAACAAGACATCAAGAACAAAAGCAAACAACATAACCATTAAAAAGTGTGTAGGTACAAACAAAACAAGATGCATCATATTAGAAAAGGAGCTCCACTATATTAAGATATGGATTCACTATTGAAACATTTTAGATGGACTTGAAAAACTTCCACTTATAATGAGCAACTGGTGTTGAAGTCTAATTGTTTCCTAAAAAACGTCATCAAACAAATAGTAGAAATGAAGCAAACATGATTAACCACTGAGATTCCAAAATTATTAATGCATATAACTCATGTAAGATTCTTCTTCAACAAAACAAACCTTCAAGTTCTCTTATATTATATTCCATCCCAACTAGCAAAGTGAAACTAGACACACTTTGGATCCCTCTGCATTTGCAAAAAATAACCCTAAAACAATAGTAACCAAACTTGTATACATTGCTCAATTTTCATTAGACTTTGTAGGACCATATATGTTCACCAACTATGATTTAAGCAAGAACGTTGACCATATCTTCATCTGAGTTATGGTCACACTACACATTGTAGGATCCACAACTAAAGCTAAGCATTGCTAAGCTCTTTCAAAATGCATTCCATCTACCCATCCAATTCCCACTACAACTCTTTTACCATAAACAAAACTATTATACTCACCTCCACCCAAAAGTAATCATCTAATTGACTTTTCGTTAAACTCGCATTACAAGAAAAATTGTCATTACTTACAACAAAAATTGTAGGTAATACAGAGACTTTAAGTTACTTATGGATACCTATGAATAGAAATTTATGGGTAAATCTCTATAGGTAACAATTACGTACGGATTTTAAGAATCCACAGATAAGGTTTTTATGTTAATTAATATGGAGATTCGTAGGTGAATACATACAGAGATAATGCATATGTAATTACATATGGATGGATCTATAGGTAATTACATATGGACATGATCCATATGAGGGATGACAATAGAGTGGAGACAAGTTTCATTTTTTCATCTTCATTCCTGCACTAAAAATCCATTCTCATCCTTGTCTTCATGCTTAATAAATATGAAATTTTTATCACATCTTCATCCTCATCAGGTATAAATATATCTTCTTCAGATAACAGGTATAATTGTACTCGTTTCTTACTATTCCAAATATTAACTAAATATTTTTTTATGAAAAAATAAAAATCACAACAACAAAAACATGATATTATAAAGATTCAATATCAAAATCATACATATATATTCTTTTTTCCAGTGACAAATACCAATAAAAAAATTATAATTACATAAATCTCAAATTAAAATATTATTAACATTTATCTAATAAAGATACTCATTAACATTTATCTAAATACTTCATTACAAAGGTCTCAAATAAATTATATCAATATAATTTTTTTTTAACAGTACACTTTTAATCATTACTAATAATCACTACAAAAACGGTAAGTAATATATTTTCAGAAAGTAAAAATATTTGAGAATTTTTTTAATATATATAACTATCTATCGTGGATACTAATTCTAAATTCTCCAATTTCATCTTCTTAATAATCACTTAATTAGGTATTATATTCAATTCAATAAAAAAATATGATCAGATCTAAAAAATTGAAAACCATTGCAAATTCAATTTCAAGTTTTCTGGAAAAGAATTAGATCATGTTTTTATATAATTGATGGATCCGGTTTAGTACACATATGTCTTTTGAATATATATATATATATATATATATATATATATATATATATATATATATATATATATTATGAAATTAATTAATCTATGTAGTAATAATAATAATAATATATGAAGTAATGCCAATCAGTTTATTTTTTAATAGAGTAATTTATTTTTGAATGCGGGTTTTTTCTTTTATCGTGTATGTTTTTTTAGTTGGTGCATTAATGTGTTTACTTGGTGCAATAGTTAATAGCTTATCATCTAGTTTTTTTGTTATTTAAATTTTTCTGCAAGTTCTTTCTATCTACCGTATTTAATAGGCTTAGAATATTGGAACTGTCAAAACGGGCGGCCCGGCTCGACCTCACGGACCGAGTTCAGAAAATTTGATAACCTAGTCTGACCTATATTTTAAAATGGGCCACAATTTTTAGCCTAGTCTGACCCTATGTTAGACCAATGGGTCATTTTTAGCCTAATAAAAAATTGAAAAAATATTACAATATTTCTTTTATTTTCTTAGTCTCTCCACAACTTTGTTCAATGTTATTTTTTTTGTTATCATCAGATGAATCACTAATTGGAGGAGTAACTCCTTGATGTTGTCATAGGAAATAAGAACTCTGCAATGTGAGATAAAAAACATAAAAATCTATTTAATACTTATAATAATTTTACTTTATATAATTCAACAAATATTAAGATTGCTCGGCAACAGTTGGACAAGTGGGAAATGTTGGGGTAAACTAGAAAAATTTAGGTAGAGTCAGATCTAAATGTTGGCTAGGTAAACGTCCTATAGTAAGAGGAGTAGTTATGAATCCTGTAGACCATCTGCATGGGGGTGGTGAAGGGAGGGCCCCAATTGGTAGAAAAAAAACTCGTAACTCCTTAGAAATGTTGTCAAAAACGCGAGTTAACTCGCTAACTCGCACGAGTCGTACGATCCGGGACGCCGCCGCGAGTTGACGCGCTCGGAGGATCGCCGGAGATGCGGATCGGCGGCGGATCGCGAGTTTCCTCGGAAGATCGGTGGATCGTTGGGCGCGGCAATCTGCGATCTCGGACTCGGGTCGCGCGACCCGAGTTGGGCCATGTGAAACCCGGCCCACTCCACCGCGTCTTCTTCTTCTTTCTTTCTTTTCTCTCTCGCGTCGCGTCGTCTTCTTCTCTTTTCTCTCTCGCGTTAGGGTTTCTCTCTCGCGTCGTCGTCTTCATTTCGCCGCCGGTGAAGCGCGTTTGGTCGCCGCCGTTGAAGCGCGTTTCGCCGCCGCTTCCAAGCAAGGGTTAAGCTGTTGTGTTTTGCCGCAGCTGCTGCTTCCGTCGTCGCCGTTGCTTCCGCCGCCGCCGCCATTGCTGCTTCCGCCATGCCGCCGCCATCTGCTTCGCGCCGCCGCACTGTCGTCTGGGTTGCCTTGCCTACACTTGTTCTCTGCCAACAAGCTGACCCCGACAGAGAGGGAAAAGGGAAAGAAGTGGGCTGTGGGGAAATAGCATAAGTGGTCAAAGGATCTGACAGGAAAGAAAGATAGAAACAGGGGAGCTGATTTGATAAATTCACTTCAAAGGGATTTCAGTATCAACGCACCATTCTGCGGTCCTATAGGTTGAGTATTTCTTATATTTTTTATTTAAAATATATAGAAATGGCATCTGGGTCAGGAGATGCTCCTAAAAGAGGAAATGGAATTGGGTTAAGAACTGATCCTGCATGGAATCACTGTGTTTCTGTTGATGGAAAGACAAGAAACTTGAAATGTAAATATTGTGAGAAAGTATTAACTGGTGGAATTTATCGATTGAAGCACCATCTAGCAGGAACTTCAAAGGATGTTGGAGCATGTATAGCAGTCCTAGAAGATGTTAAAAAATTAATGTTGGATATGGTTTATGTGCTACAACAAAATTTGATTAAAAAATCAAAATTCAGAGAATTTGAAAGGGAAAGTAGTGTTGTGGGTGATTCTTCTGAAAATGCTGGAAAAAGAGTAAGGCAAGAAGAGAGTGAGGACTCTTCAAGTATTTTTAGGAAAAGGGGCAGTCAAAGTACTATCAATGCCATTTTCAAGAAAAGTGAGAGGGAGGATGCATGTCAACAAATTGCTCTATTTTTCTACAACAATGCTATTCCATTTAATGTAGCAAAGAGCAAAGAGTTTTGGAGGATGTTTGAGTTGGTTTCCAAACATGGTCCTGGATTTAAGCCACCATCATATCATGAAATTAGGGTGAAATATTTGAAGCAACAAGTTGAGAAGACCAATCTGATCTTGGATGAACATAAACTATTTTGGAAGAAGAATGGGTGCACAATAATGACGGATGGATGGACTGATAGGAGGAGAAGGACTATACTTAATTTTACGGTAAATAGTCCAAAGGGACTGTCTTCTTGAAGTCTATTGATGCTTCTGATATATGTAAGACTGCTGATAAAATTTTCAAGATGATGGACGATGTTGTTGAGGAGGTTGGAGAAGAAAACGTGATCCAAATTGTCACTGACAATGCAGCAAATTACAAGGCAGCTGGAGATTTGTTAATGCAAAAAAGACAAAAGTTATATTGGACACCTTGTGCAGCACACTGCATTGATTTAATGTTGAAAGATTTTGAGAAAAAAATACCTCTCCATCATGAGACAATAGCAAATGGTAAGAAAATTACAACTTACATCTATTCAAGAACTGGTCTTATTTCTTTATTGCACAAGTTTACTAAAGGCACAGATTTGATAAGACCAGTCAATACTCATTTTGCCACTTCTTATTTGACCTTGGGATGCCTGAATGAAAATAAAAGATCCCTTATTAGGATGTTCACATCCAAGGAGTGGCAAGATAGTCAATTCGTAAAGACTAGGGATGGAGAGTTTGTGGAAAATTTGATACTGGATAAAGGATTTTGGAGAAATATTTTGAATTGCATGAGGGGTGCTCTTCCCCTGATCAAGGTGTTGCGCGTGGTTGATTCAGATGAGAAACCAGCTATGGGATACATTTATAAAGAAATGGATATTGCAAAAGAAAAGATTTAAAGTCTTTTCAATGGCATTAGTAAAAGGTAATTTATACCTTCCAGTTGTATTTTATTTTTTAAAATTTTAGATTATGCTTGGAGATTAATTTATTTATTTTTATGTTACTTAGCTACACTCCCCTTTGGGAAATCATTGATCAAAGATGGGACAACCAATTGCATAGGCCATTGCATGTCTGCGAGGCTATTATCTTAATCCCATGTTGCACTTATGATGCTTGAGTTTAAGAGTCGATTATGAGGTGAAAGCGTGGAATGTATGATTGTTTGGCTAGGTTGGTGGGAGACATTGATGAGATCAGCAAGATTGATGCTCAAATTGAGAGTTTCAAGAGCAAATCTGGATTCTTTGGTAGTCTAATAGCTCAACGTGCACTCAAAACAAAAACTCCAGCACAATGGTGGGAATCATATGGTGATGAACATCCAGAGCTACAAAGATTTGCTATTAGAGTATTGAGTTTGACTTGTAGTTCATCCGGTTGTGAACGTAATTGGAGTGCTTTTGAGAGGGTAAGAAAGAATTTAAATCTTTGAACTTGATCTTATAATTATTTTGAGAGAATATTATCATTTAATTTTATAATTATTTAGGTCCACACCAAGAAAAGAAATCGTTTACAACAAAAGACCATGAATGATGTGGTGTTTGTGATGGCTAATTCAAGATTGAAGAAGAAGAAGGATGTTAGGAAAACAAGAGAATATAACATTGATGATCTTGCTTCTGATGATGAATGGACTGTGGAGGAGAATGAAGCAAATTCAACTTTGGATGCTTTGGATGAAGACATCTTAGTTGAAGTTGAAGATGAAGATGAAGATGCTAGTGGTGGTGGTGGTGTTGCACCTATAGATGATTTGGAGGTTCCTCCAATTGCTGATAATGATGAAAGTCACAATGGAGATGAAATTAATGAAGATCATGCGGAGGAAGAGGAGGATGATTATCCTACTTTTAATATGAAGGATTTCCTTCAATAATTTCTTTGTATTAAACATGTTATGAATCTATTTTTAATTGTGTTATGAACAATTTTATGAATTATGAACCTGTTTTTAATTGTGTTATGACCAATTTTATGAATTATGAACCTGTTTTTAATTTTGTTATTTATAAATAATATTTATAAATTATAAATTTAATTTTTTATATATTTGTAACTCTTACGAGTCGAGTTACGATCCCCGAGTTACGATTTTTTGTTCCTTTTCCGATCCTCTTACAATCCTCGAGTTTGACAACATTGCTCCTTAGGGGTTTGCCTGCACTTGGAAGAAGAAGTAGAAAAAGGAAGAAATATAGTGATAATTTGATTCTTCATCGTACTAAATAGTAGAGAAAATACAAATTATTTCTTCCTCTTTACAAGAAAAAGAAGTAATTAACTGTGACACGTTCACTAAAAAAATCCTTTTGTAACAAAAGCAGATATAAAGTTTTGATTAGAAATGTAAAAAATGATAATATAAATTAACAATAAGGAAGAACCTAACCTAATGTGAAACAGAGAAGTTATGACGGAAGCGTGAAAAATTGTGATGGTGAAAAGTGATAGAAGGAAAGAGTAGCAGTGTAGTAGAGGAGATGAAAGAGCCTGTAAGAAAGAAGAGAAGAGATGAAGAAGTGAACGGAGAGTCTGAGACACTAGGATTTCTTTCTTTAGTATGACAATATAACAATTAAAAACAAAACTTTAATATAAAAAATAAACGGGCCAACCCATTAGCCTACGAGTCAGTCTGGCATTGGTCCATATGGACATCGGGCCAAATGAATTAGGCTAAAAAAGGTCTATTGTTATCTAGACCACAATTTTTTCAGTTTAGTCTGACCTGAATCATAGACTATACGGACCAGCCCATCAGGTCAAGCCTATTTTGACAACTCTATAATATAAATTGAATATTTTATAAATTAATTATTATTAATAGATCAATTCATAATTATTGTAAAGAAAGTATATACATTTAATTATATTTATTATATGTTTAATATAATATTTGTTATTAAAGACTTAATATTATTATATTATTAATTTAACAAATAATTTTATTAAAGTTAATATAAATCAATTTATAATGATGCTTTCAAGATGGATAACTTTAAAAAAATGTTATTAAATTTTATGTTAGAGCAACTGTAAAATAGAGAATTTTTTTTCTAAAAAATTAATTTCTTAATATTTATAATTAGAGTGTCATTCACCTGTAACATCAATTTAATTAGAAATGTGTTTATCTATTATTATTATCTATAACTTGACTTATTAAATATGAAATCCATTAATCGTTTGTTCAAAGATATTTTATTTTGTATCGATTCGAAATAATGTACTGATGGTAGTTCACACTTGTTGAAAATAAAAAAAAAGTAAAAATTGAACCACCCTTTTGGTTGAGAATATATTTCAGTACTTTATTGTTAATACTTTATCTTTTTTTCTGAATATGTAATACTTTATTGTTTTAAAACAGTTTTTGAATTTAGAGGAATAATAATAAATTTGAAAAATAATGAATATTTTTAGTTTCTTAAAAAAATGTTATATTAAATTTTAGGGAAAAGTTATTATAAAATTATACTTCTTTTATAATGGACAAAATAGTATAAAAATAATTTATTTTTTTATTTCTTATTATTATTTTTATTAATCTTTGAAAAACTGTTAAATGTATTTTTTAAAGCTATTATAGGAAAATATAATATTAATTTATTTTGAAAATACTATTTAGTAAATATATGCAAATAAATTATTATTATTATTATTATTCTTATTTTTATTTTTATTCTTATTCTTAGGGTTAAATATGTTTTTAGTCTCTAAACTATTTGTCACAATTGTGTTTCGTATTTAGCGTAAATTTTAGACTTATTTTGTCTTTATACTTTATAAAGAGGTGTAAATGATCCTCAATGACAAATAAAAACATCTCTAAAGGAAAAAAATGAGAGAAAATAAAAGAGAAAAAGTGAAAAAAATTTAAAAAATTAATTATAGTAAACTAGGAAACTATCAAGAAGGAAAATAAAGAGATAAAAAATAATTGACACATCATCAATGATCATTTACACGATTTTGTAAAATATAAAGACGAAATAAATCCAAAATTTGTCTAAAAAACAAAATACAATTTTGACAAATAATTTAAGAATTAAAATATATTTAACCCTTATTATTATTATAGTTAGTATTAAAAAGTTTGTTTAAGATATAAATAGTTATGGTCATTCACGAGTGTTTCCTTTTAGAGCTTTATGAATATGGATTATCAGTTCGTCAATTTATCATATCAAAGTTTTTTTATAAATGTAAATAATTTTGTTTATGATTAAGTAATAGTGTAAAATTGTTTTACACATATACATTATTAGAGTAAATATTTAATATAGACATTTAATAAGGTTTAATTTTCTTTACCACATTATCTCACTCATGAATATAATATAGAAATAGGGAAGTGATCCATGAGTGATATAGTACACAAAAACTAATTTATATTTTACATACAATTATTAATTTGTATAAATTAAAATTATTTATCATATTCTTTCAATGAATCAAATTAATAAAGAATAATTTAATTTAAATTTGTACAAGTAGTATAATTATAACATTAATATTTTCAAGACATTATTAAGATTAATCAAATTTAACCATGCTATTAGTGTATTATTGTTAATTAAAGCTTTACCACTGTCTTGGAATACATTTTTTAGACCTTTCGTTGTCGATGCATAATATTATATTAAGATTTAATTTCTATAAAAAATAGAGTTAAATATGTTTTTAGTCACTAAATTATTTGTTAAAATTGTATTTTGTTCTGAGACAAATTTTGAACCTATTTCATCTTTATACTTTATAAATAAATGTAAATAATCTTTGATGATAAATAAAAACATGTTAAAGAAAAAAAAAATAAAAGAATATGAAAGAAAAAAGAGTAAAAGAAGCTTAAGAGATGGATGATAATGAAATAGAAAACTATGAAAAAAAAATATAAAAAAAATTCTGACACATTATCAAATATCGTTTACACGAGTTTGTAAAGCATAAAGACGAAATAAGTCTAAAGTTTACTTGAGGGACGAAACATAATTTTAACAAATAATTTAAGAACTAAAAACATATTTAAAGGTTCAGGAAAAATTTCTTCTCCATTTTTTTTTTCTCTAAAACATAAACCAAATGTTGCTATATTATCATAAAATGAAGCAAATGTGAATATCAGAGTCCAGACTTAAGTGTTAATTCATTATTTTTCAGTTTTCTTCTTTACTTATTTGTTCAACATTGATGTCTTACTATCTATCCTACCCTTTTTTTATATTTCTTTAACTATTAAACTAACTTTATAATTCTATGTAAGAAGATCGTGAAAATAAATATTTTCATGCAGTTTTTGTTTGCAGCTTTTGGAGTGAAGGCAGATAAAATGTAAGAGAAGAACATTTTCATGCAAATATGGGTCCAGGCTTTGTCGGAGATAAGATAAAGATTCAGATGAAGGACACGAACACCAATATATGAATTAGCCAAACTATGAGGGGACATCATCTATGTCATCCACACACTACTGTTACCTATCCTATATGCACAACAAAATTCATATCTATATATGTATCCATATCATATAATACTATCTATCTATCTATATATATATATATATATTTATCTTTTCAATCTCTTACTTTTTAAGGAGGAAAACTGGTTCTCTGTTGTTTCTGCATACAAATGTTAATCATTATTCCTCATATTATTTATCTTTGTTAATGCCAATTGTTATAGTGAATCAATGGTGAAGATTTTTAATTTGTGACAAAGGTTTTGGATGTAGAGAAAGAATGTGGGTTAAGAATTTAAGTATGAGATTGTAACTAAAATTTTATATTAATTAGAAATAATAAAGTTGTAAGTATAAAAAAAATAAAATAGTATTAAATATTAAATTTTAAAATTTTATATTAAAAATAATATAATATTTTTTATGTAATTGTCCTCTTTTCATTTGCATTAATTTCTAATATTTTTTATTTTTTAGAATGTAAGTATGAAAATTTAACACTAGTGTTTTTAGGTACATATGAAAGTGAACCTCTTTTCATATATTAAAAGTAAATAGTAGTCTTCCATATAAAATTTGTATTAAAAAGTCTCACTTAACTTACCTATTTATGAATTTATAGAAGAACAGATTAATTTGAATAAATAAAAATATTTAAATTTTTTATAATCTTTTAATATAAAATTTTAATATTTTATATAAACAATAATTTAGTATAAATATAATAATTATTAAAAAAAGTAAAGAATAATAATTCACTATTTAGTATAATGTAATTATAAAAATATAATATAAAATATTTTAACACGAAACTATAAAATAAAATTTAAATTTATACTTTTAAATATATAATATTAATCAAATAATAAATGAAATATATAATCACATACATAATATTATATAATAATAATAATAATAATAAAAAATTTAAAAATTAATATAAACTATAAAACAGGTAGACTGGTTCGCACTTTAATTCACACAAATAATAAATTATGCAAAATATATATGTGAATTAACTAACTTATATGTTTAATCTATTCTACATTATTAATTATCATCTATATATTTAGTAAAAGTTACATAAAAAATTCTTAAATATTAATCTTTCTTATAAATCATTACACATTTTTTTATTTCATCCTATTTTTGCATGTAAAAGAATTGGAATGGAATGAAGATGAAATTTTAAAATATTTTTTAACTTTCACTTTATATTATGAATGCGGTACTAAATATTTTTAACCAGAATAATATTCTTAGTACTTTAAAAGTTATAATTAAATGTGTTGAAAAGAAGAAGTAATACATATATGTCCATTTCCATTTGAGAATTGCATTTTGCAATCTTGCAAATCTGCATATGTGTGTATTACGATTTTTTACCTTCTAAGATTAAAAAATTTAAAAATTATGAATATGAATTGTTTTTATTTTAAGTATAGAAGTCGTATTATTATAACATTATTATAAGGAAAAAAAATTAAAAAAATTATATTACTTAATTACAACTTCATCAAAAAAAAAATTTAAACATCTAAATACGACTTTACTTGAAATTTTAACAAAAATTATGTTTTTTAAACATAACTTATCCCATTTTCATAATAGAAAATATCAACTTATATTTATAATATTTTTTGTTTTTGGACCCTCTGCCACAACAAAACATTTCTTAACTTTTGAAAATTATCTGTAGTTTAATAAGAAGATAAATAACATTATGCATATATTTTTTATAAGAAGAAAATGTTTTATGTACTTTTAAAATTTAAATTTATACTTAAATCACATTTAAAAAAATTATAGATTTATGAAATTTATAATATGATAAAAAAAAGAGTAAATAAATATATGTTGAAAAAATGAAAATTATAAAACAGCAAAGTTTGGAAAAGGAGTTTTACTAACCTTACTCTTGTCATTTACTGCACTGTTTGTGAAAGAGAAGTGTGAGCGTACAAGATAACGTTTTAGCATATGTATCATTGTCTGTTCAAACATTTGTCTGCTGGCGAGTCCTTTTTCCTTTCATTAATTCAATTATTTTCACTCAAGTTCTGGTCCCTCTCCATACCTTCTTCTGCATTTTGAATTTTGTTTTGTTTTTCATTCTATTTTATCTTTATATATCTATTATATATCTATACTCTTTTCAAATCTTTGTTCCTTAATCTGTAGAATATAATTGTAATGAAGTTTTATTCTATTAGGTGATGTAAATTATATGAACAACATAAGCTCTTTTAATATCTTAGAATTTGAGGAGTGAATCACAATATACATTTGAACTAGATAGTCATAAATTACAATATACATTTGAACTAGATAGTCATAAATTAAAAAGGAAAGAATTTCCTAGGAATCACAAAATAGTAAGAGAATCCCAATATATTTATATTTTTTGCTTGAAACAAGAAATAATCATAAGATAGTGCCTAACTTCACTCCAAACAAGTAAATCATTCTCATAGTAAGTGTTGTGCAAATAAAACATTCTCATAATAAATTTCATTCTAGTTGACAACTAAAGAGTAGGTATGCAAAATGATTGACTAGAATAGTGTAAGAGTCTCCTTTTACTTAAGAAACAATGTCATAATTGTATTTGTTCTAGCCTTCTTGGAATCATACATATTATGGACTTAATTTGGATTGGTATCTTTTTCTCAACTTTAATTATTTGCTTGTTCTTATAGATTTTTAATATATTGGTAATAATATTAAAATATTAAAAATTTAATATCATAAGATAATAAGTACTTTCCTCTATATCTCTTAATTCAACACAATAAATAAATGTGTCACATTTGCAAACTTTAACTATTTATTATCCAATTAGAGTCTAAACATTAATAACTCCTTTTTTTCTCTTTACACTTGAATAAAAACTTTTAATACAATTATTTTAGTAATCTTTTATATCATCTAGTTATAAATATACTCTTTATATATATTAAAACAATCATATCAAAGGTTATTATAACTTTTCCATATTATTCTTTTCTATTAAATGAAACTCTTATCATATATTAGTTCTTTTTATCAAGGCTACATATCACATTCCACTCTAATTAGGACTGAAAACATTATTTTTGTTATCCTCTCTCTATATATATAATAAATAAAACTTCTAAAAAGTATAATTATATGATACTTGAATTCAGTATAGGAATATTGCTACAACTTAAATTGCCATATAATTCGTGTCATTACACAATTATCAAAATTAAAAAAAAAATATGTGGAAATTAATTCTAAGATATAAAATATTATCAATATGTAAAGTTTCACATAATTCCATTAATATATAAATCAAAACACATTAAAGAATCAAATAAAATTATTCCAACACTTGTCTATTTTTTAAAAAGACTATATTAGGTATTACCATCTAACTTGACATATAATCTAAGTATAATTAGACATTAAATTATTCCATAATTTTGATCAATCCACATATGTTATAATAGCTTTTTGCACATCCATTTTTTAAGAATGATTTTAATAATTATTTATCAACTTTTTACTACTTGATATATAAATATTGATATTTTTACTTATATGATTTAGGTCACAAACTCAATACTATTATACTCATCACATGCCAGATTATCTTTTAGGTAACTGTCTTTTACGTAAACATACATTTAATATTATTTCATTTACTTTTGAAATAATGTATGTCATAACCTTTAACAATTATAATATCGTAAGGATATAACATGTGAACCACTTTAAAAATAAATTTAAATAAGTCAAACATGTTGTAGAGGAAAGGGAAATATTAGAAAGTTTTCTTCCTTTGAACAATAGTAAAATAAAGCTTGCATATGTCAATCTCCTTGCTTGAACGACAAACAGTCTCTTAAAAAACGAACTCCATGTTATCGATCTCTATCTTGTTTAAGTGAGATATGAAATAAATAAGAGCTTACAAATTTAAGTAAATTAATAACATTTTGACTACTTATTTTTTCATTTTATTCACGTTTTTCAAATCCAATGTAAATATAATCTTATACATCAATTTCATCCAAGGACTCATGTAGAAACTATACCCAAATGATAATGTATTATTCATGTTTAAAATGAAATTTAAAATTTAACAAACTTTTCTTACCTTAATCTTTTTTTTACTTTAAGAGAAGTAGAAATAGAAAAAAATGGTAGAACAAAACACCAGAGAAACACACAGGATATATTATGAATTAGTTATAAATTACTAACTTAATTTCTCAAAAAATCATATAAAGTAGACTCATACGAGTCTATGAGTCAGGTTTACTGTTGAGTTTACAAATCTCTTACGAGTCTACGTAGAATCTCGAGTCTGATAAGCTTGATAAAAGAAAAAAGAAATGAATTTTTTGTTGAATTGAGCTTGATATCAACCAATAAGAACAAAAATTATTAGATTTTTTATTGAATTAGACTTAGTGATAACTTATAAAAACAAGAAGTAGGGATGAAAATTAAACCCGCACCTATGGGAACCGAACTGTACCTATCCCGAGTTTGATGGAAAAAAATCGAGTTGATTGGGTAAAAAAAAAAAACAGTTTCAGTTTTTTTTTTCAGTCACAATTTCAGTCTCTAAATCTGGTTTTTCTGAAAAATTTGTTGCTATTTTCTGGTTGCTGATTTTCCGTCGCTAATTTTGTTGCTGTTTCAGTTTCCAATTCGGTCTCTAACGCATTTTTGCATTTGTTTTATGTTTTTTCAAATTTCGTGAGTGTTCTTGTTGGTTCCAATCTGTTTTTCTAGTTTTATATATGTTTTCTTGGCTAATCTTGGTTAATGAAGTGATGTTCTATGAAACCTATTAGGTGTTTGATAAAAGAACATTCATTAATCACTTGATTACCATTAGATGTGTCTTTCTTTTGTTGTTTTTGAGTCATATGTTTGTCAAGTTTTCTTTACCATCTAATTCTTGTATTACTTGATGTGTTTAGTTTCAATTTCTCTTTAGGACTTCTTGTGATTAGAATTGATCATTTGGACTCCAAACATTAGGGGCTAAGTGTTCAAACTTTGTGAGACTAACTCTTGGTGGATGTGTGTAGGCATTGGATATAAAAGCACAATTTAAAACAAAAAGAAACATCAAGGCCAAATACAAACAAGCCTTGGCCGAATACTTGTGCATCAAAAACCAAAAAGAAAATCAAGTTTCCTTGCCTATACACATTGATTGATTGTTTAGTCATTGGTTTGACAAATTAGTCCTAACTTTTGTGGATGTTAGTGAACTTCTTTTCACTTGAAATCTTGACTAGAATTTGTGCTAAATTTGTTAAGTAATCTTTCCATTTTCTTGGTGCTTTTCTTGTTTTTGATTTGTTCCAAATTGTCATATTATAGTTACTCTTTTGTGTCCCTTTCTTGCTTTTACCCTTTCTAATTTTTAGTCTTTAAAATTCCTATAAGTTTTGTCTTGTAGTTTTCTTTTCCTTTGGAACTCTAAGTGTTTTGGCCAATCATTACATCTTTTACTTGAATAGAATACCAAATTGGGTTCTTGGATTTGAAGAAGCATCTTGATTCCTTTTAAGAGATTTGCTTAAAGTGAGAGAGAGTGAGGTTTTAAAAGGTCAATATCACCTAGGTCGCGACATAAAGAGTGCTTTTACTAACCAATACTTGTAGTTTTTTTGTTGTTTTCTTGTGTTTGTTCATTTTGTAGGGATTTCTAACAAGCAAGAAACTCCTCCTTTGTCTCCAAGGCATGCACAATCATATGCAAGAGTTGAGGAACTCACAAGGCAAATTGCCCAAACTCAACTCAATTTGCAAGCCTATGAGGGAAGGAGAAGAAGGACTTATCATGAAGAGAGTGATGATGGCTCTTATGATGATCATCATCACGGCAACCATCATAGGGCTAGGAGAGGAGGAAGAAATTTGTATCAAGAAAAGTTGAATAAAAATAATGTAAATTTTCCTAAATTTTTAGGAGAAAGTGATCCTAATTTGTACTTTGAATGGGAGGCCAAGGTTGAACAAATTTTAAGTGTGTATTCTTTTGAGGACTTAATTCAAGTCCAACTTATAACTCTTGAATTTGAACAATATCTCTTGGTATGGTGGAAACAAATCCAAAAAGAAGTCCTTAGTGAGAGAAGATTAGCCATCACTTCATGGCATGATCTTCAAGGGTGTATGAGAGATAGGTTTGTTCCTTCTTATAGGAAAATGTACTCAAGAAATTCTTTCTACAGTGCAAAAGATTGTGAAAAGTATGGAGATAAGTAGCACAAATATAAAGAGAAAGCAAGCTCCAAGATTAAAACTAGATCTATTATATGCTCCACATGTGAAGGATATGACATACCCATCATCAATGTCCTAATGGGAAACCAATAAGTGAGCAAGATTTGGAGGATTATTACAAAGAATTGAGAAAGAGAGAAAAGAAAGAATTGAGAGAAAAGGAAAGAAAAGACAAAGAGGAGAAAGAAAGAAAAGAAAAAGAGGAGAAAAAAGGAAAAGAAAAAGAAGAGAAAGAAAGAAAAGAAAAAGAGGAGAAAAAAGGAAAAGAAAAAGAAGAGAAAGAAAGAAAAGAAAAAGAGGAGAAAGAAAGAAAAGAAAAAGAGGAGAAAGAAAGAGAAGAAAAAGAAGAAAAGGAAAGGCTAGAAAATATTAGAGAAGAGGAAGAGTCTCTTATAACACTCCCTTCACACATGATTGAGAATGAATCCTTAAAGGGGGATTGCACAACTTTGAACTCTTTTTCTCCTTCAATTCTTGATTCTAAATTCTTCTTTAAAAAAATTTACTAACTTGTCTCCATTTGTTTTGTTGCCTAGTGAAGATTTGCAGATTAAAGAACAATGGCAAAAACAATGGGGAGAGAAAGAGGAGATCATAGAAGACAAAAGCACAAACATGGAAGAAAATGACTATAGAAATGTTTCTAATTTTTTTGTATATGAATCTAAGGACTTGAATGGACATTCTACCATGTGTGCTAATCTTTATGGACAAATTGCATGCTTCTATTGTTGTAAAAATTGTTTGCATAAAAACATCATCACTTTTAATTCAAATGAAAAGTTTTCAAGTGAAAATAATGGAAGTTTAGGAAAATTAAAAGATTTTAAAAAATACTTCATAATTTTGAGAATGCATTGGTTTGTATTTGATCCAGGAATACAAAAAGGTAAACAAGTATGTAAATACTATTAGTAGTTTTTCTTCTTGCAAAATAATAATTGTAATCTTTTCTTTGGTAGGCACAGTAAATAATAACAATAGTTTCAATGTGAGTGACTTATCTTTGTGTGATGTAGGTACCCCAAAATTCGAGGACGAATTCTTTTCAAGAGGGGGAGAATGATGTGATCTCATTTCATGAAGAAACTCAACCCATGCAAGGAGGAGTCACCATAAAAAAAGAAGAAAAGGAAAATAAGAAAAAATAGCTTAAAAAGAATTTTGAAGAAAAGGAAGGAAGAAAAACAAGGAGAATGTACAAGAAGCTTGAAGAAGAGAATAAAAATATTAATAATTCTTGTAATTTCCTTATAAATAAAAATAGAGTTAGTTTAGTGTCTTTTTTTGATATAGAAATAAGAGGCTACTTGTTTGGACACATGGATAGTATAAAAAACAAGGGCCTTGTTTGGGAAGCTTTGGAGCATCTTCCAAACATGGCCTAACCTTTTAGAATTCTACCCATGTGCATGTAATTTCGTGCTCCCCTCTCTATATAAGGGTGTGAGTCTCTTTGAAGTTCAAGAGGTAAGCCTCATTTCTAGAATCTTATCTTGAGTTTTCCATAAGTCAAGTGGCGATTGTCCTTTGCACTTATCTTTCTTTATGAAAGTGACGTGTTCTTCATCTTCTTGTCTTGTTCGTCTTTTCCTTTTATTTGTTCTTGGTTTCCTTTCATGGCTGCACCATTCGTGGATCATTTCCATCCATTTTCACCGATTAAAATTCAATTAAACTCCTTCTATGGTTTCCTATGCATGTGTTCTTGTTTTTAATCGGTTGAATTGAATTGTTTTACAATTTCTATGTGTGTCCGAATTTGAACCCTAACATTTGGAGAAAAATCTGATTTCATGTTCTTCCATGCAATTTTACATGTTATTTTGATTCCATATGCTTATACACATGTTTGATAGATCCTACAACACATGTAATGCCTCCTAGGCATTCATCAGGTTCAAGTTCAGGTTTAGATTTTCCCTATTTTAAGAAATCAGGTTCGAGGTCAGGGATGGGTAATGCAATCTCTCCACCCCGCCCTCGTACCCATCTTTGCCCCATTTTTAAATTTGAAAATTAAACCCTAAAATTAACCCTATTTTTACTTAGTATTTTTTTTTTCACACATAAAGAATTACCGTGTCTTTTATGTAACTCTATTTGTAGTGTCTATTCGACACTCTTCTCTTTTCTTTCATCCTTCACTCACTCCTTCAACTTCCTCAATCTCTTTAACAAGTTCAATATACTCTTCTCTTTATCCCATCCTCCTCACATTTACTTTTCTTAGTCCCTCCAACCAATTTGGTAAATGCATAAAGTTAGTTCTTTGCTTTTTTTTTTCATTTATACATTTTATTTGAATTATATAGATGAATTGATGGAGAGTCACATTATTTCTATGTTGGAAAATGATTATTAGATTATCTGATATTTGTTTGTTTGGAATTTGTTTCTTTTATATAGTGTCTTTTGAAAGATTAATAGTTGAAAATTATTTATTTTTTTATTAGTATTTTTAAATATATATTTGATATTCATTTTAAATGTAAGACTCTATATTATATGTTTTGAAGATTTTTAAATTAAACTTCAAATGTATGAAACAAAATAAACATGATCAAATACTCTTTTACATAACATTATAATATAAAAACAATAAACCAAAATATACTTCATCAATAAATAATTTAAAATTTGTAACATTAAAAATATTAATTTATGTATGAAAAAATAATACATAAAAGAAAAAATATTTAGTATTAAAATATTTAGTCCCTATAAATTTATTCTTAATAGTCTATTTTTGTGACATATATACATATATATATATATATATATATATATATATATATTTATTGTCATGCTTAAATAATTTTTAGATTTATTTAAATATTTTAAAAAAATAATTTTTTAAATTATATTTAAAAATATAAAATGGGACGGGAATGGAGTTGGTCGGGGAAACCCGACCCTAATAGGATAGGGGGTGGGGAGGCAAAACATGTCCCCGTCCTACCCCGTTGCCATGCCTAACAAGAAGTATTGGATTCTTTGTTTAATTGGACTTGGTGATGCAAATGTGGGTAGTTTACAAAGTTCACGAGTAAAAATCACTTAATCTGTTTGTTGTATGGGTTTACTATAAAAGAACTCGTATTAAAAATTTATAAAAAAATTGTATGTTCACACCCTACAAGCTACAGGTTATACGGATGATCCACAGACTTTTGTCCAAAAACTCAGTTCTATCCTCACACATACATTCCCTCAAAACAGCATGTTGGAAATTTCATAAACTTTTCATCACTAATACTTTCATACATATATGACATTTCAAACTCTATAACTTAAACTTAATACTTATGTTACATTGTAATACCTCTCATGTTATTATCTCTCACATAAACATACATTTAATATCATTTCATTTTTTTCAAACAATGTTTATCATAACCTTTTAGCAACTATTATAAGTTTTCATTAAATACAACATTATGGTATAGTAATATAATAAGAGAGCTATGTCAAAACAAGTAAAACATGTGAAAGATGTGGAAATATCAATTGAGCAATGTCCCTCACTTGAACATTATCACAATTGACTATACATTATCTAACAACTAAGATCATTAAAAGAAAGAGCATTTAAAACATATTCATAATCCCAACTTATAAGTTAGTATATGAATTTAATGAACTCGCTCATAATTTGAATTCAACGTCTTAACATCAATAGATCAATTCAAATTTATCTTGCCAACCATTAAGTCTTATATTCTTTTATGATCCAAAACACATTTTATAATATCATATCTAAATTAATCATTAAGACATTTATGTGCTCACACATAATAGAAAACTCAATTTATTTGAAAATTATACAAACTTAATTTAAATTTCAACATATACAAATTATTCATACCAACACACAATCAAAATCTGATATCCATGCTTAAAATGAAATTTAGATGTTACAACCAAAATCTAATATTCATGCTTAAAACAAAATTTAGATGTTACCAAGCTTCTGAGTCTAAAGAAACTAGAAATGAAAGGAAAAAATGAAAAAAAAAATGCCATGAGAGTTCTTTAATCAACTAAAAAAAGTCCTAAACACTCTTAAGAATTAAGATTTAAAATCTGAAGATCGATCAATCCCCACAAAACCCTATAACAATTGCATTCAAACCTTAAAAGAAAAATTGTAATGAGATCAAAGAGAAATAATGAACTTAGTAGTCAAAGAAAATACTTCACACTCTTAATAGCTAGCTTGATCTATTGGAGATGCAAGAGAATTAGGGATGACAACTTGGAGTACTTGGAGAAGATGAAAGGGAAAGAGATGAGAAAGAATATGGTTATGTTTCTTATTTTGGAAATGAGAATAGAAATTCACCTAATGGGACCCCTATTCTTCTAAACTCACCTTCATCTCCTTTTTACTTATTATGTATACTTCATACGCTTTTATTAAAACACCAAAAACACAAGTTCTTACACTTTGTTATCACAAGTAACCTTCCTTCATTTGAGTAGTCTTGTTTATATTTTATGCATGACATTTTTATTAATTTGGCCATCATTTTACTATATTGATATCAAGTCTCTTAACTTCAAAATTTATCATGTAGCATTTTCTCTCATTTTTGTTTCCACAATATCTTCTTCTTCTTTTCTAGCTAAAATTAAAATGCATATACCTTTGAAAATCTTATACTTCTACTTGAGTAGATACCTTGTAAAGTGAAGAACTAACAACTTTACTATGATTCCTAAACCAAAATAATATGTTTTTCACAAACATGCATCATGCTAAGTCTTGATTTAATCTCATTCTTGTTAAAACAAATCATTGGTTTAACCTTGTAAGTTAGTACTTAGCCGCTTGTACATGTCTTTAGTCATAGGTCAAGTATAAGCCTAAAGATCATTCTTTTCCAAAGTTCTTCATTACACTTATCTGGTGTGACAACCAAAGAATTTTGACCATACAACAATTATTATGTTTTAAAATAATTAGTTTATTGAGTTAATGAAAACTTCTTTTAATTGTTAACAAATTTAGTGAAATGTTTTTTTTCATTAATTGTAACTAGACCATTTCATTACTACATATATATTCACTGTTGAATTACACAAATATAAACTAATTTTTTCAAAAAAAAACTTCCATACTTGATATCAGAACTATATATATATATATAATAGGGATAATAATAGTATTGTCTAAAATGGTAATCACTGTACTGCACCCAACATGAGTATAGGGATAACTGTGCTAGGTGGCAAATAATTGTTCCTATGACGTGTCCTTTTTGTTCTTTTCAATCTTAACATTTCCATCTATTCACTATCAATAACAACTTCATACATATACATACAAATAATGGAAACTAATGGAAGAAGTGACTAAATCAATATCACACAGGCCAAAACATTCTCTTCATTTCTTCCATTACAAACATCTCATGAAAATAAATGTCATTCTTCATAAAGTGAAAGTTATTTTTTATTTTTTTTAAAAGCTTACGAAAGAAAAAGAAAATTATTAGATCCATTTCCAAGGTTTTATAGGATTAACTAATATTTAAAATATATTTAAACATAGGTCATTTGGTGTTATTATTATTTACTCAACAAAATTTAACATAACATAATGATATAAAATAACAGTCACTCAAAATTTATTTTCTACGTAAATCATTGACATTATAATATTAATAGTATAATATTTAGTAAAAGTTACACTTGTAGTTTGATATATATATATATGCGTGCGCGCGAAAATTTAAAATAAATCAATTAGAATTTTTGAATTATATAATTAATAATTACACTCAATACTTTTATTTAATATATATAGAAATCAATTATCGTATATATTGATTTATTTTTATTTATTTATGTTCTCAATATAATTTCAGTCAAGATAAATAAATCATTAATTTTTTACAAATATATATATATATTCTTCATTAAATAATCAACCATTTATTTAATATATAACAACTTAATATTAATATTTAACGTTCTTGGTCTATTCGTCCAATTCTAAAATCCTGATTTAAATTTTAAGATTCATAATACTTTACAAAAAAAATATTTTATACTCATTTTTATAAATTTATTTTTCTAATTATTTATACAAAAATAGGTAAACGGTGACTAATGTTTTAGTTGTTAAATTTAATAAATTAATTTAATCAGTGACCAACTGATAAAAATTTATTGATCAATTAGGTGAATCATTTGATTATGATTATTTAGTGGAGATGGTATTGTTATTTTTGGAATATTTTAGAGACTAATTAAATTTATTGACTAATGTAAGATTTTTTTGTGTCGTTTAGGGATTGATTTATCAGTCGCGAAATCAATCATCAATCATCAAGCTTCTATTCTATTTTTTATTTTATAAAAGAAATGAGATCATAAATACATAAAAAAAATTTCATTTCATTGCATTGGTACAAATCAACTTGGTAGTGAAAAATACGTTATTTTAGAATTCATCCAATCGAGGCAAAGATTAAAAACTTAATACATTAAAGTATCATATCATACAAGTTATGAAGATAACTACACTAAGTATTAAGATTGACAAAAAAATTTTAATAGATCTCCTAGTTTCAATTTTTTTCATAAATTTTTTAATATATTTTTATTTTTATTTTTATTCTTAATATAATCTAAATTTTTATTAAAATTAATTAATATAGTGTTTTCTTTAAATTAGTATAAATCACGTTGAAAAAATAAGTAATCACATAACACATAGTTAGATAGACAGAATATATATTAAAATAATTTTTTTCTTCTTTTTTTTATCTTTCTTTTTTTATATATATTATATTACATGTCAAATTGTCATTTTTTTAATATTATTTACATTAATTTAATAAAAAAAATTATATTAATTTATTTTAATCAAAATTAAAACTAAATCTAAAAAATAATAGTAAAAATATATTATAAAAATTAAAAATTTATTTAACTTATAAAAAATTAAAAAAATTTAATATCTAATTGTCAAAAAAGACTACACAAAATATTTATAACTTTATATGTTTTAAGTCATATTCTTTTCTAATTCTAACTCATCTGAGTCATTTTGTTTATAATTTTTATAAAATTCTATTCTTGAGCTAACTTCCCAAAAGATAGTTCTTTATCATAGAAAAACTAAAAAGGAAACAAATGGAAAGATTAAGCCAATGTCGATGTATAAGAGAGAATGACTCCTAATAAGTCAAGCAAATCTATATTCGAATAAGTCGAATTTATTTCTGAAAAAGTGTTCTCTAAACGTCGAGGGAAGAAAAGAAAACCATAAAAACTTTTGTTGAGTATCAATTCCAATGTTAATATTAATTGTTGCAATTGTTTGCATAGAACACATTCATGTGTTTCTAATTCTCGAAGGGACAATTTTATGATTTTTAAAAGCCTTGGTGATAAAGACCGAATCTGTTTCAAGTCATAACTTTTTTTTGTCATCCCTTTTCAGAGATAATTCCACAAGGATCATTGACTCTATCAAGGAAGCACCAAATCCTCCTATGAATTCTGCTTAGTCATTTTTCTTTATTAAATTACACCAATTTAAAAATAATCATACAAATTTATAAATAAAAAAGTCCTAATCCCTAGAAATAACATTAGAATAATAAAAAATCATACTTTAAATGCACAATTTTTATTTTTTTATAAAAATTATGTTTTCATATACTACTCTTATTTTTTTTTATTTAATATATAAGACTTTAAATTTTTTAATGTGTTATATATATTTATATATTTACACAAGTTGTCTATATCTCACACCACATTTGTTCTTTATTTTAAAATGTTTTTAATAATTTGATTTATAAATTTTTTTACCTTTTTTATTTTTTGAAGTTTTATGTTTTTTAAATTTTTATATAAATCTATTCTTTTATTTTTAAAATGTTTCTCTTTTACTAATTTGATTAATAAACATTTAAATTTTTTATGTAAACACATATTTTTTTATTCTAAAATGCTTGTAATAATTTGATTAATAAATTAAAATTAAAAATTTCAAATTCTTTTAAAAAGTTTCTTATATTTTTTAAATTTTCAAAAAACATAATTTTTATTTAAATATTTTTTAAATAATTTTATTATTAAAAATTATATACTAATATTTTGAAATATATGATAATGTTTTAATATTTAAATTTAATTTATTAATTAAATTATTGATAAAACTTTAAAAATAAAAAATGGAAAAAAAATGAGTGTAGAAAAAACTTAAAAAAAATAAAGTTGTGAGAGTACTTCTTATAAAATAAAAACTATTAAAATTAAAAGTTGTATATTTAAAACATGACTTATGTTGTATCTTTATTTTAAAATTGTGCTTCTTAAATATGACTTATCTATTTATATAAGTTTTTAATAATTTACTCACCATTTTGATATATTCTATTTATATAAGTTTTTAAAAATTTACTCTTTCTTTTCCATCAAGAGTTTATTGTTTTTCTGTATATTTTTCTCATTCTTTTTCATTTCAGTAATACTAAAATTCTAACTCTTAAAAGAAATTGAATCAAAATCTTGTAACTCTTTCATTTTAAGGTTGTGCTCATAAATACAATTTATCCATTGTGATAATTTTAAAAAAATTAATCTATGTATCTATAAAATTTATAAAAAGATTACACTTTATAAAAAAATATTAAAATTCCTTAAATTTATGATTAAGTGGAAAAATATCATATTTTTTACAAACTAAAACAAGTTAAAATTAGAGTAAAGATATATTAACAATTATCTTATCTTAAAGTTAATAACTAATATAATTACATATCATAAACTCAATGAACAAATACCGTAAATTCAGTGAACAAATGTGGTTGTATGAGCAATTCTCTTTTATAAATGGCTTTTAAAAATATCACCTATGGGAATAGAGAAAAACAAGAATCTACGAACTAAATTTTCATTCTTAATAAATATTAACTAAATAAAATATGGTGAAATGTTTTAAATTAACAGAATATTAAAAAACCATTACTTTTAACTATTATTTTTCATTTGAATATGTTTTCAAATAACTACTTTAGAATATAAAATTAAGAAATAAATATAACATTCAATTATATATGTATTATTTTTATATTTATGTGTCTATAAATATTTAAGATTTAAATAAATTAACAAAATAAATACACTATTATTATAACTTTTGAAATTAAATATGTTTAGTAGTAATGGGATATGGTTGCAAGTATACATCGGTCAAATGAAACCAATTGCCAATTTATCACAACTGTGAAAGATAGGAAAAACACAAGATTTGTAAAAGATAGGAAAAATACAAGAAGAGAGAGTTGAATTGTATTTTAAAAGTTTTCCACAATTCGTCTGAAGATATAAGATTCGTCATACAATAGTTTGAACTTTGTGACAATGAAATCTATAAGTCTATAAAAAGATTTTGCAAATAAGGACTTTCTTAAAAAACTTCCCTCTTTATAGTTAAATGCAAGTGACAAAGTGCAATTGAGAAAGCTTTAAGAGAAAAGATGATTACTCAAGTTTTTATACTGGTTCGTTTGAAACCCTAGATTACATTTAGTTTTTTAATCAATAAAGATTGAGTTCCAATCAGACTATTGTTACAACTTAAAAGTATTCTTTAAGCTCTTAGACAATGGCTAACCCGTACAAGTATTCTTTAACACAAAGTCACTACTGACTTCAAACAAGTATTTTTTCTTATAAAGTCACTTCTGGCTTTAAACAAGATATTAAAAAGGATTTTGTGATTAACTCAAAATATTTAAGCTAGTTTAGAAGAGTTACGTCAGAGAAACAAAAAGAGTTTTGGCACAGCTTCTAAAGGTAGCTAAAGCAAAACACTAGCAGTGTTATTCTAAAGCTTGTTTTGAAGAGAAAGAAAGATTGTAGAGAATTTTCTTGCAACAGCTCAGCTTGTGTTCTATCTCTCTTCAAGATGTAAACGATCCCTTTTATAGTACAAAAGTAACTAGCCATTAGAGATCCGTTCTGACATCTTCAACTTTAGGTCAGTCTTAAACAAACTTCTTGTTGTGTCTGATGAGGGTTTTCATGTAGATGCATTAAATGTTCTTCTTTACACAATAAATGTGTGCCTCCAAACTTTACACAAAAATCTAATAGCTTGTAGCATTTATCCTCCATAGGACAGTGCACTTTACCTCTTATGATGAAAGTAACGCCTCTGTACAAGACATGTGTACTTTGAGAGAAGATAATGCATTAGGTGCGTCGAGAATTTGGTGTGAAGGCAACTTTTACTTTTGATAAGGAAACATTGATGTGACATGAGAATTGCTCTTGTACTTGTTCATCAGACTACCACGAAGAATGTCTTTAAAAGCTTAAAAACAAACCTTCAAACGTTAGTAAAGACTAAAGACATATCATCTGATGATTATTTTTAGGTATCATCTGCTAGGCAATGCATACATGATTTGATGTAAATGCATAAAATGTTTCTTCGTCTGACAAGTTTCTTCGTTGGAAGCTCATTCGTCTAACTTAACATATAATTGTTTTCTTGTGTTATTTAAAATAATGGAGTATTTGGACTTTTCCTCAATAACATATATTTAAACCAACAAAATTAAGAACATATATTTAAACCAACAAAATTAAGAACATATATTTAAACCAACAAAATTAAGTAGAAGCAAACCCTAGCCAAACAAAAAATTAATATCATACCTACATTTGAAGGTTGAGCAAAGAGAAAAAAAAAAGGAAAAATAGAAATGAGTCCAGAAAGGATAAATAGTCTATAATTATGCATAGTTTTAAAAAGTAGGGTTTTGTTATCCGAAGTTTCCATAGTTTAGTTCATAATTCACCTCTTCTTATTTTATTACAATCTCCTTATATTTCCACTACATATGTTGAAACATAATATTACTTATTGCATATTTAATTTTAAATATAGTTCTTTAAAATATATTATTGATTTTAATTTAAAATTTAAATTTAAATTGATTTTAATTTAAATTAATTTTTATTGTTTGACTTTGTTTAATTTAAATTCTTATAAATAAATTCATTTTTTTCAAAATTAAAAACTGATATCCTATTTAAAATCAATTCACATAAATGATATATTTTCAAATTAAGCTTTTCTTGCTAAAAGTACATTTTCTAATGAATATAAGAATTGAGAGAAATTTTAATTATCAAAATTCAGAAATATAAGCTTGAGTTAAAGGGATGTAAGTTTTTTTATTTAATGGTTAAAATATAACGTGTTGAATAGAAAATTGGTACCTCTTAAACATTTCATAACTGATAAATATAAATAATAAACATAAAATAAAATAATTATATAAAATGATAATATATAAATAATCATAAAAAAAAACCTATTACAACTATATTTTATATTGTTTAACAACAAACTATTTTTTATGAAAAGGTGGCAAAGAAATATAAAGTTTAATATTAGATGTACTTAAATACAAGTTTTTAGCCATCGAAATAGTTTCAATGTTTTCATCACGCTGACCAATTTGTTGTGTGGCTATTTGGAATGTTTAACACAATTTAGCGACGGAAATTTTCATCACAAACTCAATTTAATATTCAATCACAAAATAGCTGCATACATTAATTTTAGAACATATAACCACCAATATTTTGCGATAGAAAAAAATAATTATTTTTTCAGTGATTAAAAGATCAATGGAACTAAAATGGTATTTATTTAGTCGTTGTGTTGATCAATTGCGACTGAAATAATCAATTAATTCCATCGCTATTTAACACTTTTGTATATCAATTAAATTAATCAAAATTTATTATAAAATTATTTTATTATTAACATTTAAGACTTTACAATACTTCTTACCTAATTATTTTGAATGGCAGACATATCCAAACCAAAATTCTACGTTTGAACTTAATAAAATTTGATTATAAAATAAAATTTTCAATGTATCTTAATTGATATATAAAATTTTAACAGCATGTTTCTATTTACTAATATGTGAGAGAGTCATAAAATAGTTTTTAGGTTTAAAATTTTAATTTTAGAAGATCTTAAACGATTTTCTTGGCCCTTTTCTTATGGTAATTGAGACATACATATAGAAAAATTGATCCACTTTTTCTTTTTACATAGCACATCAATCCATCATATATATATATATATATATATATATATATATATATATATATATATATATATATATCCTTTAATCAATCATATGCATCATTGACATCTTTCAAATCATTATAAACATATCCAAATGATCCAATAAACTATATGTTCATCATGCAATCAACTTAAACAATATTCAATATTCACAACTAATAATTTGAAAAAGAAAATCTCATCTCATCTCATAAACCTTTGCTCAAGTAATGATCATGAAATTAAATATCTCACTCCCCTTACCTTTTGGAAACAAGAGGAAAATAGAAGAAGAATTTGAGCCTTGTATATGTCTTCGTTGAGAAAGAAATCAAAGGAAAAGGAAGCACCACTTTGAAAGCTTATTCTTCCTTTGAAGAACTTTGGTGAGACAAAAAAAGAAGAAGTAAGTGTGTGTGTGATGATGATAATGAATTGTAGAAACCAAGAAGAGAATAGGATTTATTTTTACTTTTATAAGGGAGATAATAGTTAAGTGGTTGGTAATTAATCACACCACACAAAACATGTTGCAATAAAGATTTATAGGTTTCAATAACAAAAGTAAGGTATTTGTGTGTGTGTTCACATTAGAATTTTAGGATCAAGAGATGGGTTTAGTTTATTTAATGGTTAGGAATAATTTTTGTGATCAAAATTTATACACATCATTGAATAAATGAATGGTTGTGATGATAAGTTGAAGATACCTTACTTTAACTCAATAAGATAGTCCATCTAATTGTGGTGGCATGTGTAGTGGAAAAGAGAGACAAAGTTTTTATGTCAGTTTGGGTTAGATAATGGTCCATGAAGCAATTACAATCTATGGTTACAAATTATACAAATCATTTAAGGAATTTAAAATTTAAAAATAAATGAAATGTTTCATAATATTAGTCCCATAGGTTTGAAAATTGAATTGTCTTAATTAAAAAAAATGTATTTTTAAATATTTATAGATAAACTTGTTCAAATTTTTAGGTTGGATATAGGAATTTAATCTTTACTATATGAAACATTTAAAATATATTTGAAAATTAAAATTTTAATATTAAGATTTAAAAAAATAATTAATATTTGGATTCCATAACAAAAAAAAATTGATTTAGAATCTTTTATATATATATGAAAAAATGTGATTGAGATTATTATTAAATATAGTTAATTAGATTTTTTTATGGGGATTAATTGTGTGAAAAAATATAGAGCTTCACCAACAATATATGATAATCCAAAAAAAATTATGAAAATAAATAATTATATCTATCTCACATATTTTATTTTATTTTCATTTGTCCTTCGCTCTTTTGTTGTATCGTGTTTTTCTCTCTTTTTCTTTGTTCTTTTTATTTGCTTTCTTTCTTCTATTATCTTTACTCTCTTTTTTATTCATTCACTTAATTTTATTAAAATTAATATGAATTGTGACAATATTATACTAAATTAGTAAATATTTTGAAATTGAGACAAAGAGGAGAAGAGAGGAGAGATATAGAGAAGAAGAATTTTAAATTCTTATTTGTTTTTGTAAAATTTAAAATATTATAATTTTAGGTAATCAAAATATTTTTTTATAACTTTTTCTATTTCTTTCTAAATATTTAATTAAAATTTTTATTTTAAATTTAATAAAAAATTCAGTTAAATAATATTACATTGTTTGAATAAGATATCTTCGTATAATAAAATTAAATTTGCCTCTTTCTTATAATGTTTGGATAATATCTACATGTTGGATTTCTTCAAACAAGTTCAAGAGTTTCATCTAAATTTGTTTGAGCAAGCTAATGTTCTAATGTGGTTGCATGATCTCAAAAAATCCATAACTCATGCACAACAATCACAAATATGGCTCGTGCGACATCCCTTTAGAGGAGAGAAAAATGTCTTGATTTCTTTCTTTCTCTCCTTTGAGCATTCACCGCTTCAAAATTGTTTGAGTGAAGAACCATTATTTGAGTTATATAAAGTCCACAAGTAATCATTTTCACAATTTAAAGAAAACATTAAGGAAAATCAACTCCCAACATTATTTAAATCACCATTTATGTTGAAAATCAAATCCAAATAGATTACTACTATCATGGTCATCTAATTCCAAAATGATAAACCACCATATATATTTATACTCTCCCATATATCATCACATCTTAAGACATAGAAATGATCAACACACTTAAATGTAAATATTATTTTTTCATAGACTTAACATGACTACTAGTTTAAAGTTTTCTATAACACTTTCAAAAATCTACTTATCTCTATATAAGCTATGCAAACTATCATCATTATACTAACAATATTTTGTTGTGCAAATAACTTGAGAAAGAAGAAAAAATAATAAAAATTTTAACAAAAACTATATACTTACCAAAAATCTTAAAACTAATCGAGTTATGTTACTCTTTATCTCATTCACTACTAAACACTATAATATGACAACATAAGATAATTAGACTTTTCTCCAAACATAGAAAGAGTTAAAAGAATTTAAGTTCTAAATATTTAACTTTTACTTAAAATTATATTTTCAACATTCTAACTATTTTCACTTTATTAGAGTTATTTCTTAACTATTTTCATTTTATTATCTTATCGAAAGTATAAAAGGAAATAGTGATTAGAAGTAATTGGAATAGATTTAATGAATACGCAAAAGCTTTAAAATGTTGCATACAAGTCGTTTTTCAAGTGTTTTAAAATGGCCCAATCATTAACTTTGCCAAGGTACTACAGGGTTAAGGGTGATTAGTTTTAATTCATTCTGTAATAAAATAAAATAAATTATTGTAGAGAAATAAGTTAAAATCATATAAGAATTTTAAAATCAATGAAAAATATTTGAATAAATTGTTTAACACGTGGTCTCTGCATATTAATTAACGAAATTCAAATTAAAATTGACTCATCCAAACCCTATTAGAGAGCAATAAAATACTAAAAAAATATTACGGTGTGTTAAATTTAAATTCAAAACGATATTGATAAAGGTTCTAATTTATATAAAACAATGATTTATTCAATTTAATATAGTATGTCAAAATTCAAAGTTTAATTTAATATGAAATTAACTAAATTTGAACATAATAAATATAAGTATTAATCAAATGAAACACTTAATAAAATATAAGTAATTGATATATATATATATATATATATATATATATATATATATGGTCAGAATTCGAAGTTTAATCTGAAATTAACTAAATTTGAAGGTATCTTTGCACACATCTATGCACACAATTAACTTATCCATCGTCCTTAATTGAAAATTTGAATACTTTGTATTGTAAGTGATCTTCTACCAAAGTATAGGTGTGTGCCCGTGGAGGAGGAATAGATATAAGATTTTATTAAATTATATTTTTAAATGACTCAAATACTTTATAGATTAATTATATACTTTTTCCGTTTCAAATTATAACACGTCGAGAAATTTAATATAATAAAAACAATTAATTTATTCAATTTTTTATAAATTTTTTATTTTTATTCTTATTAATTACTATTAAATTAATTAATTAAAATTTAACCAGAAGTATTTATAAATAAATTAACTTTTTAATAAAATTATAAATTAATTGAAATTAGAATTTCTAACAGTTTTAAAATCATTTCAGAATAATTTCTAAATAATTTAAAATAAGAACTACTAATTATTTTAAATAATTTTTAATTCCCACCAAATTGTAAATAATTATACTTAAATTTTATTTTAAAATTTCAATCAAAATTTTTAATTCTTACTAAATTGTAAATAACTATGCTTAAATTTTATTTTCAAAATTTTAATTAAAATTTTCAATTCTCACCAAATTGTAAATAAAAATAGTGAATTAAAATAAATTACTGCTGCAACTTTAATACAAAAATTAAAACATAATATTAGTAGATGAAGAATCATATTAATAAAAAAAAATTAACTCTTAATTTTTAATATTTAATTTCTTTTTTTACTATTTAATGTTAATACAAATAATAATGTGATTAATATGAATATATAAAAAAAATTATTAAAATTTTAAAACGTCTTATATTATGAAACAAAATTTTCTTTCAAAGTATGTCTTAAAATTTTATAATTTATTTTATAATTTGAAACGGAAAAAGTATTATAGATATTACCAAAATGTCAATTTAAAGAACATATAACCACACACAAACACACGTGTGTATTACTTTATACTAATGCAAGTGGTTTAGTAGCATACAATCCACTTTTAAACAGACTTATTTCTCAACAATAATTAATATATGAAAAAATGATGCATTCTAAAGCAGCATATCAGTCCTACCTTCATTGAGAGACTCAAATCCAAGATCAATAATACTTTCATGTTCACATCTTTGAAAAGTACAGTTATAATGTTTGTTACAAATTGACACCATGGCTCAAACTTTACATGAACCACATTGACCCTAAATGCCAGTATAGCCCCTGAACCAAAACTCAAATGTTGGATCAGTGTGATCACAACACCCAGGTTACTGACATCTAGCTATGCAAAACTGACCTACAGCTAAAAATATAAAAGAAGGCACAGATCTTCACCAAATATTTAGGCTTCATGAGTAATAATTAGAGCAAAGTAAAAAAATGAAAAAACAAAATGAGGCAACTGCATCCTACACTGTATGTATTCCCCAAGAATTCCCTACTGATTTCTTTTCTTTGTAGTCCACAAAAGACAACATCCTAAAAAATCCAGAGTATTTTATCAAATGTGAAATCCATCCGTCACACTATCTCTATCACTCCATTATCTTCAAATTCCTTTTGCTTTGCTTGAGGTGTAAAAAATGCTATGAGAAGAGGATTTCTTCTAAGGAATGAAACAAAGTCATTCTTGTCAATTCTTCCATCATTATCGTTATCAAATAACATAAAAAACTCATGGACCTACAAGAAACCACTTCAAGTCAGCCAAGCTAAAAAGAGTTTAAGAATTTTAAAGACAGAAACAATGCAGAGAAGACTAAATATAAATCACCTCATCCTCATTCCAGCTGAGGATAACAGGTTGGATGAAATCTCGCAACTGATTTTGAAGGGAATTCAAAAGAACACGTTAGAGATAATCATACACTTGGCAAAGGCAAATAGGAGGGCGAAAGATTACAATACCTCTTGTTCTACAATATAGGGCTTTACTGCACCACCACACCCAGCAAAGGCTTCTTCACAGGCTTGATGGAACCCTGGTTGCGACATGACATGAGCGGATCCATACAAGAACTGGAAGCAACATGCAATTACAAACAAGTGCACAAGACATAAGTGCTGTAATCAAACAAGAACATTCTGAACCTTGTGTTGCAGTTACCGGTTTTTGCACAAAAAACAACAGTACAGATGTCATGGTATTAATTGTTACTTTCAATCTTCCATATAGCACAAAAACGCGGTACATCATCAGATAGATACCTGTCTGAAAGTAATTGTCCCACACTTCTCCACATCAATGAATGAAAATATCTGTAATAAAATATAAAACATAATATAATCAACAAAATATGAAAAAGGCAGCAAAGTCAACTCAAGTCACGCTCGAGTTCAGGTTTTGACAACAGAAAGAAGACAAATTGCAGAGAGGAATAGATTTTGCTAAGCTGAAAAAATGCAGCAAAAAGGGAAGAAAAACTGAACGCGGAAAATTTTATTTTAAAATTCCAAGTAAAAATCTTGTAGCATTCTGATAATAATACATCATAAACCATGTCACGCAAATGGAATTAGGGAGCTTAACAAAATATGCAGATCGTATATCAAATCTTGATTTAATCCCTCGATATTCTAGAAATCTCAAGCTGTGATGACTAACCTTTGCAGATAGCGGGCAAGCCTTAAGTCTTAAAACCCTCAAGAAGTCACGATATTGGACACGACCACTGTAAGCAAGATACAGACTCCATGATACAAGCGGTAAAGTTCACCAAATACAATCACATATATAGGCCACAGTTGGTAGTAAAGAAAAGCAAAAAAAAATTACTTGAACAAAAGCATTGACGCAAAAACCATTATCTTACTCTAATGTTTTGGTCCCAATGTGTATGAATGCAAGGATGTGTAGATTTTCATTCAGTTTCCAGCAATACTCATGGACAGGAGGATAGATTAGCTTACAGTAGGTTTCTATAGCTCTATGGAGAGGTATTTGGTGTACATGTACCTTATAGATTATGGTTAAGGATTCCCATCATACACGTCGTTTGGTATGTGTAATGCTCTTGTTTGACTGAAATGGGAAACTTAAACATCTATCTGTAAAGATTACACACACGAGAATCTAAGATCTACAAGCTCGAAAGAGCAACATGAGCCCGTACACCTAAGGCCCTTAAGGAAAAATAAAGGGAATTTGAGATGCAAGTGGCAATCTCACAAGACAAGACACCCGTGTATCAATATTATAGACATCTTGTTCCGGCCCTCCAATTTGAGCAAAACTGTCTCAGCACCAAGTGCCACAAAAAATGTCCAACCAAAGAAATAAATTCATGTTACACAAATGCTAGCATCAAATTTTAAAGTTATTAGCTTCATCATGTTACCCATACCCGAGAGAAACAATTAAATATCTTCTATAGAAAAAAATAAATGTAAGGAGTGCAGCTGCAAAACTTAAACCTATCGTATTAACAATTATTTGAAACCCTTGGTTCACTTCCTGCTAGGATATAAAGAGAAGGGAAAATTAGTTAAAATAGTTAGAATATTAATGCGTTAGTTAGCTAGTTAGAGGGGTAAGGGAAGAACGATAGGAGAAAATTATGTCCTATTTCTTGTTCTTTTCTCCCATTCAATAAAAAAAACATTTATCCCTCACTTCAATTCTTGGTTTGAACAAATTGGTCCAAACTGCCGAGTCAGTTAGAGATGGAGGAAGCACAAATTTGGGCCAAGAGGATTCTGCAAGCATTTGTGGGGCGGATCCAATTGGGTGGATTGCCAGGGCTGAAAAATTGAGGTACAAGAAATCCATAAATTCCATAAGCTGCAATATCGGAGTGTGGTAATGCTTTGGTTCTATTATTTGTGACAAGAAAACCCAGGTTTAGTTTGGGAACAATAAAGAGGGAGAAAAGCAAGTAAAATAGAATGAAGAATGTGGACTGTGAAGAGCATTTCCTTGATAACCCAATAGCCGAGTTGATAAAAAAAGGAAACCAACAGCAGATATGCAATCATTGTTGGACCCATATTTTATTATGAAGGAGGTTGGACCATCAACGGCATTGGACTTTAGCATTAAACTCTGATACATAAATGGATGATTTCTTAGCAATGGAGCTATGACAGAAGGAAGATACAGACGCTTTGCATGCAGTGCCAGTGGGCTCCCATTCCTCTGGCAGGAAAACATCAAAAAATGCTTTCAAGAAGGGCAGATGAAGATCAACATGATGAAGATGAGCCATGGGATCAAGCTTCCACTATTCCAACCTTCAGGACAAGGTTGATTTTTAGGAGGGTGCATTGTTAGGAAATAAAGAGAAGAAGAAATTTAGTTAAGATAGTTCGAATATTAATAGACTAGTAGTTAGTTACTTAGAGGGGTATCTAAATATAAATATGGGAAGAAGGATAGGAAAAATTCAGATTAGATGATGCTGTAAATTGAGCATTGGCTCTTTGTGAAAGCAGAAATCCTTTGTAAAGGAGAAACCCTTGGAAGAGTGCTCTCATATTTCTTGTTCTTTAGATCCTATTCAATAAAAATTTATTTTCTTTCTCATTTCAATTCCTGGTTCCTAAGACTTCCTGTGAAAATTTGCTTTCAAGAGAGGTCTTGCACAGAATTACAAGACGTTAGCAACCCTAAGTATTTCAACAATCATTTCCCACAAAGAAGGCGATTTCATTGTGACCAATACAATAAAACCATCAACTAAAGTAAAAACTCAACATTGATTATCATCAATATTATCAATTGCTTACCACCAAATATAAACATCAATTAATTAATGCTGTTTCCCACTGTACTTGAGCAACACAGGTTTTTCTAGTTTGTTACAACTTACAACTTACAAGAATGAGACATTAGTACCTGGGATCAGGATTCATGGCCAAGAATTTATCCAGGAAGTCCACAGCTTCCATGCTACTGACATGAAATAACTGAAAAGAAGTACAAAATCTCTATTATTCTTCAGTAATACCACATTGGAATATCAGTCAACGAGACAGGATGTGTCATACTAACACCATCCTTAATATACCACAATACAAAATATTTTCTCGCTTTTACTAGGATTATTATTAGGATCAAACATTATGCAGCCAATCTGGGCCTATCAGTTACTATAGCATCCATTGGTATTTTACAAAGGGTTACTGTGGCATTTGCATATACTAGAAAAGAAACATATTTACAAGTGTAACCCAAAAGCCTACTTAAAAGTCCTAAGCAAGGTGAACAAAAATATAATTTACCAGGGACTTCACAACAGCAGGAAAAAAAAAACAAGTCAAGGGTATATTTAAAAAATAGAACATCAATTCAAACTTGTTTTATTTAAGGGACTCACTGCTTCCAACTTTGTCATTTCAACCATATAACTTGAGGGGTTCTCCTGAAAAATTCAATCAAGTTAAATCGTCAGCAATAACAAAACTGGAGTGCTAAGCATAACTTGAAATTTTCAAAAGCAATGATGTAATAGAAAGGAAATATTAAAACATAATCCAGATACCTAAGACAGCTATATTTTTCATTAATACTGCAGCTTCTATTCCTTAAGGCAGCAAATTAAAGCAATACACTGATTTAATCCCAAAAAAAAAAAGACTCAAAGCAGGCACCTAAATATATGCAAGACACTTGAAAAGAGGACTGATTCATGGAGATTGAGAAAATAGTTGTGGGACTGAGAAGCTTAAAGAAAGATAAGTTAACCAGTGAAAATTTTGATATTATTTAAATATCACTTCAATAATTAAGTAAACAAAAACTGGTAGGGAAGCATGTTGCTAAATTAAGCATGTTAAAACCGTTGGATCTTATCTATATTAGTAGTAACAAAGAGTTAAACAGTGATAAGGATTGATGCAGCAGATAATAACATGACTAGGTTAAAACTGACCAGCTTGTTCTCTCAGTTAAAAGAATAATATGATCAGCCAACGACAATTTCCCAGATAAATTATTGAATTTCTATTTTATGGTAGAAATTCAAGTTGTTGCATTCAAAATCCATGGCAATTGTCTCCATAGTCAAGAATGATTTTCTAAGATCAAGCCAACAAAAATATTTTTGGTATACAACAGCAGATTTTTGGTTTAACCCAGATTATCACTCAACAACAAGAGAGAGGAGAGGAGCCCTCCCCCGGACGACAACACATTGAAATCATCAATTTTCAAGAAGAAAGCAGTAAGTCAAATAATACAACTGTAGATTTGTTTACTTGGCTGTCACAAGTTCATTTTTGGCATAATTCTTGGTTTTCTTCCCTTTTTGTTGGTTTTTAATGCACACAGACGTATTTTGGTGATTAGGGGCTTATTCCTAGGATTTTGATATGGGCGAAAAACAAGATATATCCATGTTTTCACTTTAATAGAGATTACATGCAGTAGACAACAGTAACAGAAATATAAAATATGTGTTTAAATATGTGAAACTCCATGGATATTCAACATCACAATTGATGTTAGTTTTACATAATAATTTATAAATGCATACCATCCTGACATTTGACTTTCAAGTTTGAAGTTGACCACTATATATAATAGAAAGTGAACAAATTTAAAAGTGGAACAATCAATAAAGTAACTGCGATGAAGAAATAATCCAAACAAATAAAAAAAGCACACCTGTTTTGCTTCTTGTGCTTTCATATGAAGCATTATGTCTCCATAAGAATGCCCTGTCTGGACAGCATTCAGTGCAGTTGCAAGAGCGCGGCTAGTCTGCATTTATCCACATTAATTGTTGAATAGTTACTAACTAATCACGCAAGGAAGGATTAAATTTGAACATATCATCCACTGAATTTCTATGTACCAAAAGACAGCGATAGAAGAGACAAAATAAGGGCTAAAGAACGCAATATTTACAAAATATTAGATGAGTTTTCATCAAATTCCTTTAGATAGGTGCTACTCCAACTTTCTCTTGCACACACACACACATATATATATATATATCCATTCATCCACTTCAGCAGTATCATCTCAGTTTAATGCATTGTTACAAGTCATTGACAAACATTAATTAACATGCAGCATTGCTGGTCCAAAAAACTGTCCAGTAGAATTTTCCTTTGATTTGTGAAAGGCACTTTGTAATACTAGTGAGTAATGATGTCTAAACCAATCCACCATTCCAGCTTCCTGAATCCTATGTGCAAGTGCAACATCCCCATCGATCTTGCCATCATTTTGTAAGAGGGATCCTAGAGATCTAGACTCAGCAATTTGTGCTCAATAAAGCAATTTCTAATTTTCATCTCCGAAAATGTTGCTATTTGGTATATTACTGAAATTTCATTTGCACACAAGATTAGGCTGAGTCACATTAGTGCCTCCTTGAAATTTAGGGTGAAAAAATTCAAAAGATAAATTTTATACAATCTTTAACATTCAGTTCGTCCCTGAATTTCAACCCCTTCATAAGGAAACCAGAATACCAAATTGACCCATAGAGGTAAATGAAGATTCCATGGTTCCGAGAGACAAATCTTCTTCAACTCAATCCACATCAGAAACTAATATACCAATAGAGATTTCAAGGATCGTACTGTTACAATTGTTTTCAGCATTAAGCAAATATGAGCATAAATATTAAAATCCTCTGACAATATATGGAAGTTGCACAACAAAACCAGAAAACTCACCCTCTCCCGAAAATGTACAGCAGTTTCCTTATCATCCAGGGGATAAACAACTGGAAGATACTCTATCTGTTCAATTCAAGATAAAAGTTCAAAGTTACTTCAAAAATAATAAGCTTCCTAAAGTGGTGGATTAACCACTACTAAGAAACCCCAATCCATAAGAGAGTATACCTCAAAGAAGTTGTGAAATTGAGTGAACATCCTGAACATAAGCTTCCCCAAAGAAACATTACCCCTAAGAAACGTGCATGTAAAAAATTAGAGTGATATTTTATTCTTACAAACAACAGTAATGAAATGCTAGGGGTTTCACAAATAATTTCCTACCAGGATTGGTCAAAGTGCACATGAGGATAGCGTACAATCACAGGCTGGATTGGGTATCCTGGGATAAATGCACCAAGTTGGAAGGAGATAAGGTTCCTGCCATTAGTTGTTGTTCCCTCAGGAAATAATAGTACTCGAGGAAATTTATCACAAGAGGCCCTTCTCTGTTATTCAGTTCCTTGAAAGCAGAATTCTGTATCAAATAGCTTATAAAATTGATAACATGCAAATTATACACAAAGTAATTCATGCCCAGCGTATCTGTTCTTCAGCCCAGTTAGCTTTCAATGATTCTTGCAATTCAATTCCACAATCTGAAGCTACTGTTACTTTACAACTTGTTCAACCCTCACTCAACTAGGTTCTTTTGAGATTATATCGCCAGCTAGACTTTTCCTAACTTATTTACAATTCTCAAGAATTAACATAACTCATCCTATACTAATAACATATTTAACAACACCTACAGGAGGCCAACAGAAAAAAGAAAAAAGGGGTAACACTTTACTGCACATGAACAAAGCCTTCTATTAGTGTGTCTTATGATACTTGCATTAGTCAAACACTTCCCAAATCATCAAATATATTTTACAGAACTTTTCTAGATATTTTGTTAAAAAGTAGGCACGTTAAAGTGGTAAATGAATGAGAATAGACAGGTGAATGAGCATCAATTGACATCGTATCAATAATCAACAACATCAATCTCAATATATAGATCAAATAACAATAGGCATACAAATAGAAATGTTTTACCTTTATTTCCCTGATAGCCTGCTTCCTTGATGATGGTAAGAATCTGTTAACGTATATGACCTGAAAACATAGAAGTGGAAGAAATGGAAAATGGATGAATGGCAAGTGTACTTGTATTTGCGTATTTGCATACATAAAATGCAACCATGAAATGAGATTACCTGCATTGCTCTTATAATGGTGCCAACAAAAGGTATGGAGTCATGAGACTCAGATGCCACAATAGTGGGAAACAATTCGTAGAAATAGAAGATAGGTTCAATGTATGATACATGATTGGATACAATTATTGGAGCAATTTCCCTTGGTGCAGGTTTTCCTTTCCGTTTAATCCACTGATAGCTGCAATGGACAGAAGGAGACAACAAGACAGAGATATTCATGTTTCAGAACCAAAATAAGGTCAAGGATGTAAAAAATGTAGAAAATAAAATTGAAATAAATCTTCAAGTAAAAACAACCTAATCATCGTATGCTTGCCTCCTGTAAGACAACACAAACAGGGTATCTAGCATCTACCTGAGGTTTGTAGTCATATAATACGCAAAGGCACTGATTTGTTTCCTTCAGTCGTTTTCTAATTTACCTTTGGTTTCCACAGTCTCTATAACGAAATTCTTATATAATTATACACACGCGTGCACATACATGGCACACTCTATCCTCATTCTCCCTTCCATAAAACATAGCATCACAAGGAAACCTCCAATTCTTATTCATAAAATTACAAAGAATACTTCATTCCTTTTTACTTGTTCCTTTCCTCCCCTTAAAAAAAGCAATTACCAAAAACTGTTCGCACAAAAGCCAATTCTAGCATTTCTCTGGCATGCACTTCACTTGTTTTTCCCCATCATTTCCCACCGCCTAACCCACGAATAAAACCAAGAAAATCACTGACAAACGTATCTACTGAAATAACGAGAAAATCTCCCGCTCCATCCATTAACAACAAAAAAAAAGTCCCTTCCCCCATCCTTACTCAGCTTAAAGCTCTGTCATTTTCTTCACCAACCACAGTTATGATCTTCACGCCCTAACGTCATCATTACGCAATTCCCATCACAACCTAACAAATTACCATGTCACAGGAGCAATAATTGCATGTGCCCAAATGCCACATCAACATACTCACTGCAAGTACCCTAATCCAGTGTTTTCCCTTGCATACACTCCAATAATTCCAGAAAAAGAAAATAACTTCCTTCCAAAACCCCTCTTATGAAAAAGAAAACGAATAAATAAGCAAACAAATCAGTCCGTGTTAGCCAAAATAATCATTCCCCCAAATTAATAGTACAACTTTTACAAATAATAATAAAAAAAGAAGTCCCAACTTCCAAAACAGCACTCGATCCTAAAAACAAAACAAACAACTTCTAAAAAAACAGTCACAGAGACAAAATTAACTAAGATCTAAAATCAATTGAAAAAATCGTCATCGAAATAGTAGCCAGAAGGGAAATCAAGAAGAATACCCAAACGAGAATAGAATGCATCTGGCGCACATTCTTGTGATCCACATAACCCTACACCTCCATTTCGGCATGGGATTCTCCTTGTCCTTCCACCCTTGCAGCGCCACCTTCGTCGCGACGTACCCCACGGCGAGGCACAGCCCGAACAGCGCGAGCCGCAGCAGCGCCAGCGGCAGACACAGCACTGTCTTCGCCCACTCGTAAAGCCCCTCCACCGCCGGCGTGCGGTTGCGGAAGGGGTCCAGGGTGGCGGGCGGCGGAACGGCGAGCTCGTCGTCACATCCGAGCGCGCTGAAAGGGTTGCCAGCTGCGGATGGAGCAGCGGAGGACTGTACGGTCACCACGATGTGATCGGAGGGGAGTAGCGGAGAGGTGAGGTCAGCATCCGCCATTGGCCGGTAGAGCTGGAAAAGCGTAGAACCGTAGAGGTACTGTGTATAAATACTGTAGAGTGGAAGTGGAACAAAACGTAGCGAAGAAGGAAGAGAAGATGCAAAAAGAAAGAAAAAGAAGAAGAAGAAGAAAAAGTGAGTGAGGAATGAAACAAATGCAAATCGGAATGCAATGGTGCGTCATTTGTGGTGCTGCGTCGTTTTATTTCCTTTTATTTTATCTCGCTGTGTCGCTGTACGGAAAATATTAAAAAATAATTTTATTAATATCATATATCATGTATCATATTCCTTTTTCTTGTATTTCATTATAAATTATAATTTGGTGATAATTTAAAAAATTTAAATTAGAGAGTGTGTGGGCAAGTAGCAACTTGGCATATGTCTCCATGTTTTTTGGTGGAAGCACGTGTCTTCTTCCTTGTTGTTATTATTATATATATATATATATATATATATTTATATGTATATATATATATATATTTATATGTATATATATATATATATGAATATATTATTAATCTAAGAAAGGGTTTTTCATAGAGAAAGACGATGTAGCCACTTGTTTGCTATGGCCTGCTTCGTCTTTTTCACTTGGTTTTTACATGGATTCTTCATAACCATAGTCTATAGATTTGGGAACAAAATAAATAATATTTATCTATTATATATGTATATATATATATATATATATATCATTATATAATATAATTTGTTTGTACTTAGTGGAGAGGAAACTAGTTTGGATTTTGGAAACTAAAGCACGATAAAAAAAATTAAAGAAAAATGTTTAAAATCAATACGAAAAAAAAATCTTGTATTTTTGTGTTTAATTTGTCTTATTTAGAGTGTTATAATATAATAGTTAATATTTAAAAGAACATAAATAGCTTCTCACTTGATGCTTGTATTGCTCTAAATGTCATTCATGTATGACATGCTTTTTATGTTTTTAATTTTAGTATAACTCCTTCTTGAATAATTTTATTTTGTAATTGTTTTTTATTTATCTTTCCCATTAATTTTTTTAATAATCTATCTCATTTCAAATCTCAAAATTTATATTTTTCTTGAAAATATTGTTAGAATTATAATCCTTTTCCAACTTTTATATATCACCATCTTTATAATTAATTGTAAATGAAGTTTTTCAATTTTTTTCTCTCTTAACTTCAATAATCTTGAAAACTACATGTCTTTTTTAATCTCAATAAATTCCTATATTAAAAGAGCCAGAAATGTAAATAAAAAAACCTCTAAGTATAAGATGTTTTATTTATTTTATTTTAAATTAAAGAACTAATTTTGGTGTCATATATTTATATTCCTATATGTGAAACACACTATTAATATATGAAGATAAATTGGAAGGTTGGGTGTGATGTGTATGAAATGATTATATTGTGAAAGTAAGAAGTTTGTAGTTTGTGTTATGTTATGCAGTGATAAAGTAAAGTAAGTGTTGGAAGAATTATCGAAAAGAAGCATGTGATTTGGTTTGATCTAATGGTGTTGGACATTTGTTTTTTAGATGTGGGGCCTAATGAGTCCGCCTTTGGTGACATTTCATCATGAAACTAAAAGAAAAATGTGGATGCCTTCTATTACGGGTTACATTAATTGAATTAAAAACTCAATTCAAATCTAATAATTTTCTTTAAAAACTAGGATTGAATGTGGCGGTACTCACATGAATATTTTATTTTAAATTTATAAAATTTTATTCTAATTATATATGGATTCAAATCATTAGTTGAGATTTAACCAATATTGAAAAAATGTTTTAAATATGGTTAAAAACATCTAATTGAAATTAATATTGAGAATAAATTGATTTTAATTAAGTATATTTTAAAAATTATATATAAATTTCATTAATATAATTTGTAAGGGCTAATATTATAGAAATTTCAGTGAGTTTATGTAAGAATTTAAATTAACATAATTTGATAAGCTGATTATACGATTAAGATGTTTTAATATAAATTTATTTGTAAGTAAAATAATATTTTTAATTTCAATTGAACTTTGATCTTTTATCTTCATTTCTATTTCTTAATTTTATTTTTATTTTTAATTTATCTTATTATTAAATAAATCTGGATATAAAATAGTCAAGGAACAGAATGAATTTAACAATTCCAAATTAAATATAATAACTATAGTTATGACATAGTTTTAATTTTCTTTAGATTAATATAAATTCATATTCCAATTCTAAGTAATAGATATCCATATAATATATGGTTTATGATTGATTTTTCTTTTGTTTGCAAACCAAACCAATTAGATGTAAATAAATTTATAAATTTAAATACAGTGTTAATGGTACTTTTCAGATAAACAATTCTTTTAATTGTCAAAGGTTTTTATAAAAAAATAGGAGTGTATTTTTCATAAGTCTTCGATCTAGTTGTGAAATATATTACAGTAAAGATTGTCTTACTCCTAGCTATCTATCACTAATCAATGACCAATTATTCGTTAAGTTAATATCAATGATGCTTTTCCACATGGAGAACTCACTGCTACAGCAACCACTTTCCACGTCGGTTCTGGGGATCATTTCACGTCGGCCCAAAAATTGACGTTGAAAGAGGCGACGTTAAAAGTAATATTTTCAACGTCGGTTCAAATTGAACCGACGTTGAAAGTTTCCTCTACAACTGCAATGCAGTTTCTAATTTTCTCATTTTCCCTAAATTTTAGTACTTGCATATCAATCAAACCACCAAACCAGCAAACAATTTCATAAATTTCAAATAGCTAAATTTCAAATGAATTATATATATTGAATAATTATTTAAATTTGATCTATTTACAATTGTATAAATAAAATTACAATAAAAGTACTCCTATTATTCCCTATTTCTAATTTCTAAAAACTTCTGTGTCCACTTTTCTCGGACTTGGTCGATAGACTCTGTGGGCAAGGGTTGGGTATCATTGAATACCTGGAACAAAATGAAAGTATGTTAGGTATGACAAGTAGGAAACTTTACCAATACAGTTTTGGAGGAATAGGGTTTTGGAGGACTAACCTGTCTCCAAGTATCTCTGATATTCCCAAAAACTATAAGCCACATCCAATACATTACGTAGTAGCTACATTCGTAGCTACCCGTTTGTCTATTAACCTATAATGAATTGAACAAGTCATTAGTTGTGAAAAATACATATTCAATATTCATTAGAGAATTAAAAGTAACCTTACATGTAGGATTTCCCAGTGTGGGTTAGTGGCTTTGCTGATGTGCATTCCATCAATGGTACTGCACACCTTAATAGCACTGTTGAGAAGTTATTAGTCAATATATGAACATTACTTATATTTGAAAACACAAACTTTAAAATACTTACCTATTCAAAATGTTCTTTAAATCAGTATCTGGTTTTTTATTCAAAGAACAAAACCAGTATACAGTCTTCTCTGGACGACTGATGAGGAAGAGTTGCCAATGATGCCTTGAAAAATAAAATGTTTAGAATATAATTCAATCACAATAAAACACAATAATAAACTTATATTGACTTACTAGAATAAATATGTTCTAAGATATATCTGCCTTTTAGAGGTGAGGATCCAATTTTGGATATATCTTTGGACTTCCTCCCTTCTATTTCCAGCTGCTTGGATTGACTGAGGCTCAAAAATCCATAGACATCCGAAGCTCCTCGCTCCTCGACCAATTCATCCATCATCCTAAAAATGAAAAATAATAACATGTTATATATTAAATAATGAAATTGAAATTATAATAATAAATATGTACTTACATTGTCCAAAGTTGTAAAATAAAGATGTTGAGATCCCTATTACCCAATGTGACCTCTGAGATGTCAGAATATGAAATGTAGAGAGGGAAGCTTGCATTATCTATCCCAAATCTCCTAGCATCCCAACGAATCTCAAAGGAGTTGGCATAATATTCTGCAGAGGCATGAATCAACTCAACAATTGGATTTTTTGGGAGAGCTGCTTGTTTTCCTTTAGTATGTTCAGAAGCAGCACGACTTTTAGGCTTCCGAACATCCTACATGTTTAAAACAATACTACTTAATACAGAAATAACATTTTCAGAAGTCATTAACATAAAAAATTACATACCTTTTTAGAAACTTGTATCACTAAATGTTGGGGCCAAGCAATGAATGTGTGAAGGGCCTGTCCCACCACCTGTACCTCATCAGTAGGCACAGGGACTCGAGCATTAGCATATCGAATCTCTTCTACCACCACTCTCAAATAACCAGGTGGCAAAGACACACTGTGGATGGTAGAAGCCCCTTCCTGAACTGAACCAAGGGCCACCAATCTTGGTTCAAGCAACCCATCCTCCACCAATAAGGCGCATTGTTTCATCCCAAAAGATGGACCTGTGGATGCATGATATATTTCAATTAACATTTTTAATGAAGACATATATGAAAAATAAATAACGATTTTACCTATCGGTGCAGAGTGCGGCAGAAGCAAGCAACAGGAGAAGCTAGAATAGGAGCAGGATTACTGGAAGTACTTCCCATTGTGCCAACAGATGGAGGAGATGACTGAGCGTGTTGGTGGGAAGATGCCATCCTAACCGCCAAGTCCGGAAACATGCTAAGTAGCTGCTCCCGAACTCGTGGCCGCGATGACCGGTGTCGCCTTCACTGTGAGCTTCTTCTCCAACTCTTCTTCATTAATTGTTGAGCTCTGGGTATTCTTGATCGGTGCCCCAAAATAATGTCGAATACCCACATCGGTCCCCACACCCGAACACAGTCGGGTGTTCATCTTTACCAATAGCGAGTGGTCGAGTATATCCCGACGACCACATGGAACGAAAGTTCCTTGTGTACACTCGCTCCTCCAAGGAATCCTACAATAAATTTAACACATTATATATATAAATATACAAGTGTAACAAATTAATCATATTAGGGTTAAAAAGAATAGTAACTTACAATCCTATCTCGCTATATGTTGAGCCTCCTCGGATGTCATCCCACCGAAGGCTTTTGACGAGCTCTCTTCCAAGTTTGATGACGTTTAGGAGGAGATGGTGGGGAGATCATCCTGGCTTATACCGGAACCGGCTGCTTCTTTTTCTCCGAGTGCAGCCTTCTCGTACATCATTCTCTCGGACAAGAGATCATACCCCCACGAGACAAACAGTGGGGGGTCAAATTCTTCTTCTGAATCTCCTTGGCCTTTAATCTTTTCTCCTGCAAAATAATTGATATTAGAATATAATACAATAACTTAATAAATTTAAATTAATTTATACCTCCCACTCTGGGCCAGTCCTAATCTCTACAAATTTCCTCCACTCCTCCTCGGATATGCCATATCGTTGGCAAGGAGTAAGTCCCTCGCTAACGACATCCTCAAGCATAAACCCATCTCAGTAGTTAATGTGGACTTGAACCGCCTCCACATTTTTGCAATGGTGGACATAATCTTCTTCTTAACCGCCTTGGAGTTTTCAATATCAAAATACTTCGCAAAAATAAAACATAATTAGCATCAAAATTAAAAATCAATATTCAAGAAAAGACAATTGAATAAATTTAAACTTACCGAATGTCCTGCCAAATCAGATTCTTCACCGTGTCGTCAACATTATCCCAGTCTGGATGCAAAATAGATATCTAAACATAATCATTAGTTAGATGAAAATAAGAATTATATGTAAATATGTAAAAAACTTCAAATATAAACTTAGAATTACCTTCTCTCGTGCAACGGTACCCAAGTAGCTGCTGAACTGGGTATGATGCGGACCATACACCTTCCCAGTGCGTGGATCAACAGACACACTCATCTTCTCTCCTGTCATGTGTCTGGCTGTCATGCTCAGTAATCGTGTAGCTTGCCTGGTCTTCTTTGGTGGAGGAGGTGGTGGAGGAGATGAGGGAGGTGAGGGAGGAGGTGATGGTGAAGGAGATGCCATGTGTCTGTAAAGAAAATATAAAACAATATAATTTATAAATCTTAAATACACAAAAATAAAACAAATACATAAAGAATTTTAAGTAGAAACATACTTAGACAACTAAATTTTCCCATATCCCTTCATCATGATCATTACGAGTTGCATGGACCACATCCTCTTGTACATCTTCAATACTACTAGGCGATCGTGGTGAATTGGGAATGACAATGAAATCATCCGACTCATCTTCATTTTCATGGTTGACATCAATCCCTTTGCCTTGAAGGACCACAGACCACCTATCATTACATGGGTCGGTCACATAAAAACTTGTTTTGCTTGATATGCCATGATGAATGGTTCTTCCTTATGACCTAGCTTCTTAAGGTCTATCATAGTAAAACCCATTTCGTCAAATTAAACACCGGTATTGCTATCGACCCAAACACATTTAAATAGAGGAACTCTAAATTTACTGTAGTCAACCTCCCAAATTTCCTCAATCACTCCAAAGTAACTTATGGATGCCATGATGGGGTTTTTATCCTTTGAACTAGAAAAATGCATGGATGTGGCCTCAATAGATACTCCACTATTTTGAACTATGCTATTGTCATCTTGTGACTTTGTGTAGAAGGAATATCTATTAATGTCGTACCCAGTCCAAGTGATGACGTTATGTTTTGGTCCATGAGCTAGCCATTGCAATGTATCAGATGTATGCTGATCTGAAAAAATTTGGCTTCTAAACCAACTGACAAACTTGTTGTTATGCTCCTTCACTAACAACCGTTCACCCATTTTGGGGTTTTGGGTCCTCAACATTGATTGTTGATCAGATATGTAAGGAAGAACTTCATCTGTATTATTCAAAATATACAAGTGTGCCTGACTCAACTCAGTAATATCCTTTGCTTGAACTTTTATACCACGAGTACCCTTTCCATTTATCCTATCATCATGTCGACTTGTAGGAACACCCACGGCTTGTGCTTTTGCCAAGTATTCCGAACAAAACTCTGTAGCTTCTTCTCGCAATATACCTTTCAACTATAGAAGCTTCGGTCCGTATGGATTCTTAGTATACCCTTTGAAGATCTTCATGTATCGCTCAATTGGGTACATCCACCGCAAATAAACCGGGCCACATAACCGTATCTCTCTTACAAGATGAACAATTAAGTGAACCATAATATCAAAAAATGGTGGAGGAAAATACATCTCCAATTGACATAGTATAATTGCTGCCTCATTTTCCAATTGATCTAATGATTTTTCATCAATTACCTTGGCACATATAGAGTTGAAGAAAAACATAGACGCATAATTGCATTTCTCACATTCTTCGGGAGTATGCCACGTATAGCTACAGGTAAGAGTTGTTGCATCAAAACGTGATAGCTCATGTGACTTTAACCCAACTAGTTTAAGATCTTTCATTGACACAAGACTCTTAATATTTGAAGAGTATCCTTGTGGAACTTTAATACTCGAAGGCACCGACAAAGACTAGTCTTCTCTTTTTGGATAAAGTGTGACATGTCTGGTGGAAGATATGTTCTCTTGCCTTCGGATCTTGGATGCAATTCGGACGTATTCCCAATTCACAAAGATCTTGACGGGTATTCACTCCATCCTTTGTCTTACCTTTGATGTTCAAAAGTGTGCCAATTAGACTATCACATACATTCTTCTCAACATGCATCACATCAATACAATGACGTACATCTAGATGACACCAATATGGAAGTTCAAAAAAAATTGATCTCTTCTTCCACTTGCTTCTATCAGTACATTTCTTTTGGGTCTTTCCAAATTCAACATTTATGTTTTTCACTCGATCATAAACTTCCTCACCTGTTAACGGTGACTTAGCAATTTCATCCTCCCGGCAACCGTTAAAAGCTTTCTTCAATCTTCGGTATGGGTGGTTAACTGGAAGGAATTTTCTCGTGTTTATTATAAATTGTCTTCTTCCCATGTTTCAATTGCGGATAACTTGTATCTTCTTGACAAATAGGACACGCATGATGACCCTTGACACTGTATCCACTCAAGTTACCATATGCTTGGAAAGTCATTTATGGTACAAAATATCATTGCATGTAACTTGAAATTCTCCTGTCGATTTGCATCAAACACCTCTACTCCTTCCTCCCACAACAATCTTAAGTCATCTATCAAAGGACTTAAATAAACATCTATGTCATTTCCTGGTCTGTCTTGGACCTCGCAATCATCATAGATAGCATAACATATTTCCGCTTCATGCAGAACCAATGTGGAAGATTGTAGATCACCAATAAAACTGGCCATGAACTATGGTTAGTGCTTAAGTTACCAAAAGGATTCATTCCATCTGTAGCTAGTCCAAGTCTAAGGTTTCTTGCATCACTACCAAAACTTGGAAATAGACGGTCAATTTTCTTCCACTGTGGAGAATCAGTCGGATGTCAAAGTTGTCCATCTCGTTTCTTTGCAACTCGAATGCCATGTGAGATTTTTTGAATCTTCTTCATTAGCAAAAATCGCTTAAACCTTGGAATTATTGGAAGATACCATATAACCTTTGCAGGAGAACCCTTTTTATGACTATCTTCACCATCACCATCACCATCCTTGACTTTGTAACGTGATACACCACATTTTGGACACTTGTGAAGAGATTCAAACTCTTTTCTGTATAAAATACAGTCATTAGGACAAGCGTGTATCTTTTTATATTCTAAACCCATTGGACAAAGTATCTTCTTTGCTTCATACATACGGTTAGGCAATGTGTTTTCATCTGGAAGCATCTCTTTCAAAAGTTCTAACAATTCATTGAAACTTTTATCACTCCAACCAAACTTTGCCTTCAAATTCACCAATCTTAATACAGAAGACAATCGTGTGAAAGTTTTACACCCAGGATACAAAGCCGTCTCTGAATCGGTCTTCAATTTATCATATACAGGTGCATGTGCTTGAAGAAAGCTCTCCTCACCCACATCACGAAGCATATCCTCTATTCGATCTTCCATACGGACATCCTCCTCCTCCACAGCTTTGTGATACTCACTGGAATATCAATAAGTTCACCGTGCATATCCATGTAGTATAATTTTTCATGATACCCTCACAGATTAGATGTTCTCGTATTATATCTACGGTTTGAACTCTTCCATTAACACACTTAACACAGGGACAATAAAATTTTCCATTCATCTTTAGACCATTTCGTTCAGCAAAACTCAAAAATTGTTCAACTCCATTCTCATACTCTTCTGATATACGACTTGCATTCATCCAACTTCGATTCATTTTCGGATTTTAAACTACAATTAAGAGTTAATAAAAACCTTATCGGTCATCAATGAATTTAATATCATTGATTACTATAATCAAAATTATCATTTAGTAGAGTTTGCTCTATAAGAGAGACAAACTCATTCTAACGAAATTTCAGCAGAGTTTCCTCTATTATTTGACTAAATCCAAATTTTTATACAAAATCAAATACATAAACAACATCAAATAAAGCCCCATGGGCACAGCCAGATCATCAGAACAATCATCTACAGGCATTTAATAACCTAATCATACAAACACTATAACATTATTTAGTACAGTTTATTAGAGACAAACTCATTCTAACGAAATTTCGGCAGAGTTTCCTCTGTTATTTGACTAAATCCAAATTTTTACACAACATCAGATACATAAACAACATAAAATAAAGCCCCATGGGCACAGCCAGATCATCAGAACAATCATCTACAGGCATTTCAATAACCTAATCATACAAACACTATCTACAAAACAAAAAATAATAAAAATAATAAAAAACCCACTAACCTGGCAGCGGCCAGTGGCGATAACGGTGGCGGCAGCGGCATGGCGGCGAGCAGCCTGGCGAGGGCACCGTTCGCGATGGCGAGGCGCGGTTCGAGTGCCCTAACGGAATCGCAGCGCAGGGCGGTTCGCGGCGGCGCAGCGGCAGGGACAGGCGGCGGTTCGCGGCAGCGGGGGGGTCAAAAACCAGTGCGGCAGTGGGGGGGTCGAAAACGAAGAAGGAAAAGTGAGGAAGAAGAGGGCGCGGGAATGTAATATAAAGGGTCTTTAAGGTCGGTTATTCAAAGAACCGATGTGGAATGTGGGCGACTACACATTCCACGTCGGTTGCTATCAGAACCGACGTAGAAGAGCTGACATTCCATGTCGGTTCTGATAGCAACCGACGTGGAATGTGTAGTCGCCCACATTCCACGTCGGTTCTTTGAATAACCGACGTTAAAGACCCTCTTAAATCCCTTCTACGTCGTTTGTAGTTTAACCGACGTAAAATGGCGACGTTAATTCCTATTACTGTAGTAGTGACTACATCAAATAATCTATATGATACAACTTCCTAAGGGACGAAAACAAGGTTTGTAAGCTACATAAATCAATTTATGGTTTAAAGTAAGCACTCAGATACTGGTACCAAAAATTAAGTGCAACTTTGATCCAATTAGGATTTAATCCTACTAAGGCTAACCACCACTTTTTATGAGATTTCTTATATCTTCCAAATTAGTGACTTTTTCATTTAATTATGTTTGTCAATTTATGCATTATCTTGAGAACCATCATTGACAATCTATGAAAAGCATTCTTAGGTATATGCAAGAAATGACCAGTTATGACCTTCTGTTTTAAAAGAATAGACAAATGAATGAATGTCCCTAAAATTTGTGACTCTAATTGGAAAAATGACCAAGATCATAGAAAATCAACTAGTGTTTGTTGTGTTTACATCAGATTAAACTTCATCTCTTGGTCCTCTAAGAAACAAAAACCAGTTTCTAGAAGTACTACTGAAGTTGAGTACAAAAACATTGTTGATATGACTGTTGGATCTAGTCTTTACTTTAGGAGTTGAGAGTTCCTGCTTCAATACTTAAGAAGATTTATTTTGATAACCTTAGTGCAAATATTATCATAGCTAATCTTGTTTTACATTCAAGGAACAAATATTTTTGAAGTAGATTTTCATTTTGTTCGAGACAAAGTCAAGAGAGGAGAAATCAAAATTATTCACTTATTAGCTAAATATACCAGGTTGTAGATTTATTAATTGAACCTTTGAGGGGAGATGGATGTAAGGATAAAGGATTTTTTTTCATATTTGTGCATAATTGTACAATTATGTTATTTAAGTTATTAGGGTGAACACAAAATCTACCATGTCCAAACTACTTCTAGATTCAATTAATTTATCCTCTTTTTCCATCCAAAATTTATAGTATATACAATTTTAGAATTTAACTTGCGATACTTGCACTGGACCCAAAAAAATATATGTTATTTGTGTGTAAAAGATCTTTGAAAAACCTTGTTTAGTCATTTGTATTTTTTATCACATTATTTAGTTGTTTCTTTTCTTTACTTGCATTCATTCTTGTCTAATGATAAGAATGAATTTCTTTTCAATATAACTCTTTTCATAAGGAATATATTTGTCTCTCACTAAATAATAAGACTTAATGTGAAATCTTTTGAAAATATTTTTTTCATACAAGTTCAATCTCAATTTCTTTTTGTTGTCTAATTTTATTTGTACTACTATGTATTTTGTTCCTTTAACTATTTTATCATCAAAAGTTCTGAGTAATCATCATACTTGTGTTACAATATTTGTTATTATTCCTATTGTTATTACTGATAATGCTTCGTTGTAATGTCTCCTAACAATAATAGTGACGCAGTTCTAGATATTGTTTCTCATAGTACTTCTAATATATCTTATCATAACAATTTTCACCTTATGACTAATAGAGCTAAAGTGAGTATTTTTAAGCCTAAAACATATTCAATGTTTATTATCTCTCAATCTTACAATCAGAGGATTGAAACAACTTCTTCTGTAAATGAAGTCATGACCAAATTTGAATCGTTCCCAGCCATAAAAAAAATATCAGGCTTTGGAATCTAATAATAGGTGGTCCCTAGTTGATTTTCCTCTTGGCTGCAAACTAATTGGATGTGAATGATTTTTCAAATCTAAAAGGAAATTTAATGGTACTTTTCAAAGAAACAACCCTTTAGATCCCAAAGGTTTTCATGAAAGAAGAATATCAGCCTTTGGAATCCAATAATATATGGTCCATGGTTGATTTTTCTTTCATTTGCAAATCAACTAGATGTAAATAAATTTATAAATTTAAATACAGTGTTAATGGTACTTTTCAGATAAACAACTCTCTTAATTGCCAAAGGTTTTTATAAAAAGATAGGAGTGTATTTTTCATAAGTCTTCGATCTAGTTGTGAAATATATTACAGTAAAGATTGTCTTACTCCTAGCTATCACTAATCAATGACCAATTATTTCGTTAAGTTAATATCAATGATGCTTTTCCACATGGAGAACTACATGAAATAATCCATATGACACAACCTCCTAAGGGATGAAAACAAGGTTTGTAAGCTACATAAATCAATTTATGGTTTAAAGTAAGCACTTAGATAGTGGTACCAAAAATTAAGTGCAACTTTGATTCAATTAGGATTTAATCCTACTAAGGCTAACCACCACTTTTTACGAGATTTCTTTTATATCTTCCAAATTAGTGGTTTGACTTTTTCATTTAATTATGTTTGTCAATTTATGCATTATCTTGAGAACCATCATTGACAATCTATGAAACACATTCTTAGGTATATGCAAGAAATAACCAGTTATGACCTTCTGTTTTAAAAGAATAGACAAATGAATGAATGTCATTAGATTTTGTGACTCTAATTGGAAAAATGACCAAGATCATAGAAAATCAACTAGTGCTTGTTGTGTTTACATCAGATTAAACTTCATCTCTTGGTCCTCTAAGAAACAAAAACCAGTTTCTAGAAGTACTATTAAAGTTGAGTACAAAAACATTGTTGATATGACCGTTGGATCTAGTCTTTACTTTAGGAGTTGAGAGTTCCTACTTCAATACTTAAGAAGAATTATTTTGATAACCTTAGTGCAAATATTATCATAGCTAATTGTTAGGTGCAGAAATATATCAAGAAGGGGGGGTTGAATTGATATATGAATTTATTTCAAAACTGTTTCATTTCAAAAATTTACTGATGCAGTTCAGAGCAAAATAGTTGACTGATTATTGTGAATTAGCCTGTTAGTTCAACATGCAGGTATAAAGAGATGATGAAGGATAAGAAAGAAAACACCAGGGATTATGCTGGTTCGTTCTTTATGCAAGAACTACATCTAGTTGGTGATCTGTAACTCTAACAGATCTTAATCACTATCAAATTTGAAGTCTTTACAAAAAACCTTTCTAAAGACTACAAGAAACACAAAGATCCTATTCTAAACCCTATAGAAATGATCTTTAAACCCTGACTCACACTGAGTCAATGTGATCACCCCAATCACAGATAACAGGGTTCGTAAACCCACTGAGAAATCTCTACCCAGAGATCAAAAGAATACAATGAAAAGTAAAAAAAGACTCTCTTGAAAAACTGAAATTGTAAACGAATTCTGCTGATTTTTTCTCTTGCTCTGATCTTTAGCAACTCTGTATGTATTCTCTCGTATTCTTTCGCACTTTCTATCTTGCTTGAGAGTTGTATTTATAGGCAAAGAGAAGAGCTTTGGGTCGTGCTCTGTTGAGAGGCTCAAAACGCGTTCTGCTGTTTTCTGCATAAAAGAGATCTTGGAACGAAATAGTTGACTAAACAACAGAACAGTTAGCTATTTTCATTAAAAACCAAATTCCTGATACATTAATGATAATAGTCGACTAACATAATAGAATTAGTGGACTAATTGATGATTAACATAAACAGCAGGCTATTATATCTCAATTAGCTAACTATAAAAGGATAATCTAACATCTTATCACAATCATAATCATTCATCAAAGTTCTAGAATATCCTTAAACATCATCAAATCCAAAATCATCAACAAACTCCCCCTATTTGGTGATGTCAACCTGCAAAACCTGTAGAAAATCAAGGAGAAGAGATGGAAGATTATCTCCCCCTTTGACATTAGCAAATAGCAGATATAACCAGTATTAATAGATATAAGCAGGTTTATATAGCAGATATAGCAGAAAATATGTGTATAGGTAATATTACAGACCCAAATTGTTCAAAATGCATAAGCATAATATCGAAAATATTAAAGCGAAGCATATCAAAGATCAAGCTTCATCATCATCTTCATCCTCATCTTCCATCATCATCATCTTCGACATCATCCTCTTCCATTGCAGCGAGTGTTTGGTGCATAGCAGTCATCAAAGCTTTCCACTTGTAACTTGAAGTTCAGAAAGTTGTTGTTGGATAAGCTCAATCTCATAGTCTATATTTGTGAACCTGGCTACCATAGTCTCATGTGTATTTCGCTGCATAGAAGTAAGCACATTTAGTCTAGAAATTAACATTCTTTCAAATTCAGACATAGGAATGCCCTGATATGCAGGAGGTGCTGAATATGGGACCATCTGGTATGCAGAAAAGTCTTGCTGGTTCCCTGATGAAGTGCCATCATTAATGGATGATCTTGGTGCAGAAGAGGAGGATCCAGTTTCAAATATCCATTCATCATTGACCTTTGACAGACCCATCTTTCTAAGATAGTAGTTGTCAAACAGGTGCTTGTGATTGATGATCCTTGTGGTTTCTCCTTCTGTTAGGAAGTTGAAGTGGTCCAGAAACTTTGAAATGAGAATAGCATAAGGGAGCTTATGGTCGTTGAGTCATTTGACTTTGAACATATGCCCTTTGATTACATACACCCAGTTCACCTTGATGTTGTTTTTCATGCAATGGGTCAAGGCTAAGTCTTCTTCCATGAGTTGAGCATGGTTACTCCCCCTGGGTATAAGTTGCCAAGAAAGAATAAAAGCCTATAATCTTTCATCCCACTTCATCTTACCAACATTGTACTTGAGAATAGTTGCTTCATCGACATTGCGCATGCACGATTTAAAAACAGCATCCTTGTTGAAATTTGGTACAAATGCTGTATTTCCTTTGCTAATCTTTACTCCTTCATTTTTCAGTCCAACAATCCTTCTCCATAAGGAATTGTCTATTCTAATTTCTCTTCCTCTCACTTGAGATATCGGCACATTGTTTTCTACCTTTAGGTTAGCATAAAACAACTTAATTAAATCAATGTAGAAGTTACCTTCCAATTCCACAAACTGTCTTAGCCCTTGTGCTTGAAGAGTATTGTTCACAAAAACCAGGTTCTCATTGTTCAGCCAGTTGAACTTCAGTATTTTTGGAGTGAGGACCAGCTTCCTCTGCATCTTTATCTCCACAGCTTCAACGATTTCATTTCGTTCTTCATGCTCTGATTCAGTTTCCTCTTCTGAATCACTTTCTGGAGCAGGCATTGGTTGAGGAAGCTTCACACGAACCTTGTATCTTTTGGAAATCTTCTTTCGATTGGATTGGAGGATCCAGCGGCTGATTCAGGAATCCGAATTGGTTGAGCTGGAGACCCGGATGTGGAACCTCTATTCTGTTGTTCTAGCTAGTTGTTGTGCAGCAGTCTGTGTGGGCATGCGATTTCTGGAAGATCTTCTTAGTCTTTGAAAAGCATTTGCAATGGGTGCATATGAGTCATCGCTTTCAACTAGAAAATACTCATTGGTAGACATTTTAGATGAGAAAATGCAGCAATAGAGTGAAGCACAGTTGTGGTATTTGATATGCAGAAAAATTAGAATTATATAGAAAGATTGAGAGGCATGGTCAAACGAATACTAATCAGTGAATATTTTGAACAGATATGCACTCAATCACTGATGCTCAAGGTCAAAAAAATGCACAGAGAATATGTTGAGAAATGGAAATTCAGTTTTGCAAAACCAATAAAGTAACCTCACATGCATCTAAAACTGTTCAGGCTTTGAATGACAGAGGACCTAATGTACGGATTGGTCATTAACTGATATGGTTTGAATTGTTTTGAAAAAATTTAAATTGATTGCTTGAAAACCCAATTGAATTTAATTGCAGTTATTGGAATTAGTCAACTAGTCAAAGCAATTAATAGGTTATTCTGATAGAAATAACACCAATAGGCACATTAAATGAAATAAGTCAGTTATTTCATAGAAATAAGCAAGCTATTTTATGCAACAGTAGAGTAATTATGTCAGTTAAGTGAAATAAGTCGACTGTTACAAGAAATTAACAAACTAAAGTCTGCAACAGTATAATATTTTTGTCAATTAAATGAAATAAGTCAATTATTTCACAGAATTAACAAATTGTTTAACTCAACAACAGAACATTTAAGAAAGATGATTGATGTTTAGGATTCCTAACTCATTTCTTAGTTTGAAAAACCTGTCACGACCTAGAGGCTTAGTGAAAATGTCAGCTAATTGTTCATTAGTTGGAATGAAATCAATCCTACAATCTTTCTTTTCAATATGATCTCTTATAAAATAGTGCCTTATTTCAATATGCTTAGTTCTAGAATGTTGAATAGGATTCTTAGTTAGAATGATTGCACTGGTATTATCACAAAGTATGGGAATATCATAAAGATGTAAATCAAAATCACATAGCTGTTGTTTTAACCATAGGATTTGTGCAGTGCAACTACCAGCAACAATGTATTCAGCTTCAGCTATAGATAATGCTACACAAGCTTGTTTCTTGCTGGTCCATGATATCAAGCAGTTCCCAAAGAGATGGCATGTTCCACTTGTACTTTTTCTATCTAATTTGCAGCCTGCAAAGTTAGAATCAGTATAGCCAACTAGATTTAATTCATTACCAGTGGAATACCATAGCCCAACATTCACTGTTCCTTTTAGATACTTGAGAATTCATTTTGCTGCAGTGAGATGTGATTCCTTTGGATTGGCTTGAAATCTTGCACATAGACACACAACAAACATTATGTTAGGTCTGCTAGTTGTTATGTATAGCAAAGAATCAATCAATCCTCTGTACATAGTTGCATCAACTGATTTTCCTTTTTCATCCAAGTCAAGATAGCAACTTGAAGACATAGGAGTAGAGGCTTCTTTGCAGCTTTCCATGTTGAACTTCTTTAATAATTCATTGCAGTATTTTATTTGATTTATGAAAGTTCCATTATGCAATTGTTTAACCTGCAATCCTAAGAAGAAATTTAACTCTCCCATCATTGACATCTCAAATTCACCTTTCATAGAATCTGCAAATTCTTGGCAAAGAGATTGATTAGATGAACCAAAAATGATATCATCAACATAAGTCTGCACTAATATGAGTTCATTATCAACTTTCTTAGTAAAAAGAGTTTTGTCAACAACTCCTCTTTTAAAGCCTTGTGATATGAGGAAAGTTGTAAGTCTTTCATACCATTGCCTAGGTGCTTGTTTGAGACCATACAAAGCCTTTTTGAGTTTGTATACATGAATAAGAAGCTTAAAATTAACAAAACCAGGTGGCTGTTCAACATACATATCTTCATTAATGAAGCCATTTAGAAAAGCACTCTTGACATCCATTTGAAAAAGTTTGAAACCTTTAAGACAAGCAAAAGCAAGCAACAGTCTAATAGCTTCTAATCTAGCTACAGGTGCATAGGTTTCATCAAAATCAATACCTTCTTCTTGATTATAGCCTTTAGCTACTAATCTAGCTTTGTTCCTAGTGATTATACCATTTTCATCAAGTTTGTTCCTAAAAACCCATTTGGTTCCTATAACATTCATATTGTTATTTCTAGATACAAGAAACTAAACATCATTTCTAACAAACTGATTTAATTCATCATGCATAGCAAAAATTCAGTTGTCATCAAGCAAAGCATCATTTATGTTCTTAGGTTCAATTTGAGATACAAAAGCCATGTGATTGCAGAAATCATTTAAAGAATTTCGAGTTGTAACTCCCTTTTCAACATTTCCAATTATGTTATCCAGAGACAATCCTTTTTTAGTCCTCCAGGATTTAGATAAGGCATTGTCTGTTGCAGAGTAGTCGACTGATCCAGAGTTATAATCGATTGGTTCAGCATATCTGTCAGCATCAACAGATTTTTCTGCATTATCTTCATTCTTTTATGATTTTTCAGACTTTTCATCATCTGAACTTGCAAGGGAATTAACTTTTCTCTCTTTTTGACATAAGAACTCATGAAATACAACATGAATTGATTCTTCAACAGTCAAGTTCTTTTTATTAAAAACACGATAGGCTTTGCTATTCATAGAATAACCTAAGAATATACCATCATCAGCTTTTTCATCAAACTTGCCTAAAGATGCTTTTCCATTGTTTAATATGAAACACCTGCAACCAAAAACTTTGAAGTATGCAATACTAGGAGTTATTCCATTCAAAATTTCATAAGGATTTTTATCAAGAATAGGTCTTAATAACACTCTATTAATCACATAGCAAGCTGTAGAAATTGCATTAGCCCAAAAGTATTTAGGAAGCTTGGATTCACTTAACATGGTTCTTGCACATTCTTGAAGTGTTCTATTCTTTCTTTCAACAACTCCATTTTGTTGTGGAGTTCTAGGAGCATAAAAGTTGTGAGATATGCCATGTTTTGAGCAAAACTTTTCAAAATGAATGTTTTGAAATTCAGTTCCATGATCACTTCTCAAAGAAACAATGTTAAGATCTTTTTTATTTGAAATAATCTTTGCAAATTTCTTAAATGCATGGAATGTTTCATCTTTAGAAGAAAGAAATAATGTACAAGTGAATCTTGAAAAATCATTAACAATGACAAAAACATATGAATTATTACCAAGACTTACATTTCTTGATGGACCAAATAGATCAAGATGTAATAGCTCAAGTGGTCTCCTTGTTGAGATGATGTTCTTTGACTCAAATGAGTTTCTTGATTGCTTTCCTTTTTGGCAATATGCACATACCTTGTCCTTCACGAATTTGACATTTGGAAGGCCTCTAACTAGACTTTTGCAGCTGATTTTGTTTAATAATTGCATGTTAATGTGTCCACATCTTCTATGCCAAAGCCATCTTCTTTGGTCAACAAGCAAATGTTCTTGAGATTTGAGGGTTCAATGTCCAACATATATACATTGTTTGTTCTTCTTCCAATGTGCACAATATCTGTAGTTTTACAGTTGTATATAACACAAAATTCTGCATCAAAAGTGACCTTCATACATTTGTCACATAGTTGACTAATACTCAGCAGATTATGTTTCAATCCTTCAACAAAGAGTACATCCTTTATTTGTGAAGAAGACCAATTTCCTACATCTCCAAAACCTTTGATTTTACCCTTGCTATTGTCTCCAAATGTAACAGAACCAGCTTCATATGCCTTAAAATTTATCAGCTTTGATTTGTCACCTATCATATGTTTAGAGCAACCACTATCTAAATACCATAAAGCTCTCTTTGCTCTTTGATAGATCTGCAAAACAAAGTTAGTTTAGATATATAGGTCTCCAAAACAGGTTGGGTCCTTTTGAGTTAGGAATAGCATATGATTTGGGTTTCCAATAGTATTCACCTCTTGAAATGCCAAAATTCTTGATATAGCAATATCTAGATATATGTCCATTTTTCAAGCAATAAGAACACTTTTTAAATCTGTTACTTGGGAAAGATTTATACTTTGCAGCAGGATAATGTTTTGCAGATTTTCCATAACCAAGACCATTTCTATTAGAATATCCAATTTGAGAATCTAGTAGTTGATTAAGTGTATTATGACCAATTTGGAACTTTCCTAATGTTTTAATCAGATAACCAACTTTATTTTGGAGATTTATGCAGTTTTCACACTTTGCAGAATTGATTTTATCACATTCAGACTTAAAAGATTTTATCTAGTTTTCCAGTTCCAGGACTTTGTCTTTTAGTTGACTGTTTTCATCTTTCAGTCTGCTATTCTGGTTTTCCAGTTCCAGTAATTTGTTTTCTAGCCAGCTATTTAGTCCTTTTAGTCGATTATTTTGATGATCCAGTTTTTTTGCTTCATCATGTAATTCTTTGAATGCATCAAACAAGGTGTCATAATTCTCACTAAGATCAGATTCACAAATACTTACTTGGCTTGATGTTTCTTCATTAGCAACTAGGCATAGATTGGCTTGATTTTCAGATTCAAAATCTGAAGTTGATGACTTGCTGGAATCACTTTCATCCCAGGCCATGTATGCTTTCTTCCCTTTCTTGAAGTGAGAAACATGTTTCTCTTTGTCTCTTCTTTCTTTTCTTTCTGGGCTTCTTTCTTTTCTTTGATTCAATAAAGGACAATCTATCTTGACATGTCCTAGCTGCCCACAGTTAAAGCAAGAGAAATTAGAGGAATTGAAATCAGATTTTCTGGTGTACCTTTTCTGATTTTCTTGAAATCTGTCTTTTGGGTTATTCTTCCTCTTTAGAAACTTTCCAAACTTCTTAACCAGCATTGCAAATTCTGTACTATCATCTTCTTTCTCTTCATCACTCTTTAAGCATTCCTTGGCTTTTAGTGCAAGGCTCTTGTTCTTCTTATCAGAGTTCTCCAGCTGATCAAGCCTGCTTAATTCCAGTTCGTGTTCCCTCAGTTTCCCAAACAAGGTGGTTGTATTCATGACGAGATAAGTCCTTTGTTTCAATGATTGCGGTGACTTTCGGTTGCCGACTTCTACTTAGGCACTTGAGAACCTTAATGTTGAGTTCTTCATTATCAAATTTCTTTCCCAGACCCAGCATATGGTTCACAATATGTGTAAAACGTTTACGCACGTCTTGGATGCTCTCTCCAGGTTGCATCCTAAACATTTCATACTCTTGGATGAGGGTGTGCTTTCTTGCCCTCTTAACTTCTAATGTACCTTCATGGGTAACTTGTAGAATATCCCACATTTCTTTTGCTGTTGTGCATTGAGAGACCCTGAAAAACTCATCAAGATTTAGAGCAGATGTTAAAATGCTTTTGGCCTTACTGTCAAACTGAGCTTTTCTGTTTTCTGCATCAATCCATGTTTCCCATGGCTTTTCAATCAATTTTCCATCTTCATCCTTCACTGTTGGAATGAAAGGACAATTAATCACTGCATCCCAAACGCCTCTATCAACAGATTCGAAGAATATCTTCATTCTGGCTTTCCAGAAGGGGTAATTCACTCCAACAAAGAGTGGAGGTCTGTTGGTAGATGCTCCTTCAGCAAAGGGTAGCTTATCACCCATCTTGGATCTTTCTTGAGTACCTTTCAATTACTTGCTCTTGATACCAATTGTTAGGTGCGGAAATATATCAAGAAGGGGGGTTGAATTGATATATGAATTTATTTCAAAACTGTTTCGTTTCAGAAATTTACTGATGCAGTTCAGAGCAAAATAGTTGATCGATTATAGTGAATTAGCTTGGTTAGTTCAACATGCGAGATATAAAGAGATGATGAATGATAAGAAAGAAAACACCGGGGATTATCTTGGTTCGTTCTTTATGCAAGAACTACATCCAGTTGGTGATCTGTAACTCTAACAGATCTTAATCACTATCAAATTTGAAGTCTTTACAAAAAACCTTTCTAAAGACTACAAGAAACACAAAGATCCTATTGTAAACACTATAGAAATGATCTTTAAACCCTGACTCACACTGAGTCAATGTGATCACCCCAATCACCGATAACAGGGTTCGTAAACCCACTGAGAAATCTCTACCCAGAGATCAAAAGAATACAATGAAAAGTAAAAACAAGACTCTCTTGAAAAACTGAAATAGTAAACGAATTCTGCTTATTTTTTCTTGCACTGATCTTTAGCAACTTTGTATGTATTATCTCGTATTCTTTCGCACTTTCTATCTTGCTTGAGAGTTGTATTTATAGGCAAAGAGAAGAACTTTGGTTCGTGCTCTGTTGAGAGGCTCAAAACGCGTTCTGCTGTTTTTTGCATAAAAGAGATCCTGGAACGAAATAGTTGACTAAACAACAGAACAATTAGCTATTTTCATTAAAACCAAATTCCTGATACATTAATGATAATAGTCGACTAACATAATAGAATTAGTAGACTAATTGATGATTAACATAAATAGCAAGCTATTATATCTCAATTAGCTAACTATAAAAAGATAATCTAACATCTTATCACAATCATAATCATTCATCAAAGTTCCAGAATATCCTTAAACATCATCAAATCCAAAATCATCAACACTAATCTTGTTTTACATTCAAGGAACAAACATTTTTTAAGTAGATTTTCATTTTTTTCAAGACAAAGTCAAGTCTCAAAATTATTCACTTATTAGCTAAATATACCAGGTTGTAGATTTATTAATTGAACCTTTGAGGGGAGATGGATGTAAGGATAAAGGATTTTTTTTTCATCTTTGTGCATAATTGTACAATTATGTTATTTAAGTTATTAGGGTGAACACAAAATCTACCATGTCCAAAATACTTCTAGATTCAATTAATTTATCCTCTTTTTCCATCCAAATTTTATAGTATATACAATTTTAGAATTTAACTTGCGATACTTGCACTGGACCCAACAAAATATATATGTTATTTGTGTGTAAAATATCTTTGAAAAACGTTGTCATTTGTATTTTTTATCACATTATTTAGTTGTTTCTTTTCTTTACTTGCATTCATTATTATCTAATGATAAGAATAAATTTCTTTTCAATATAACTCTTTTCATAAGGAATATATTTGTCTCTCACCAAATAATAAGACTTAATGTGAAATCTTTTGAAAATATTTGTTTCATACAAGTTCAATCTCAATTTCTTTTTGTTGTCTACTTTTATTTGTACTACTATGTATTTTGTTCCTTTAACTATTTTATCATCAAAAGTTCTGAGTAATCATCATACTTGTGTTACAATATTTGCTGTTATTCCTATTGTTTGTTATTACTGATAATGCTTCGTTGTAATGTCTCCTAACAATAATAGTGACCCAGTTCTAGATATTGTTCCTCATAGTACTTCTAATATATCTTATCATAACAATTTTCACCTTATGACTAATAGAGCTAAAGTGAGTATTTTTAAGTCTAAAACATATTCAATGTTTATTATCTCTCAATCTTACAATCAGGGGATTGAAACAACTTCTTCTGTAAATGAAGTCATGACCAAATTTGAATCGTTCCCAGCCATAAAAAAAATATCAGGCTTTGGAATCTAATAATAGGTGGTCCCTAGTTGATTTTCCTCTTGGCTGCAAACTAATTGGATGTGAATGATTTTTCAAATCTAAAAGAAAATTTAATGGTGCTTTTCAAAGAAACAACCCTTTAGATCCCAAAGGTTTTCATGAAAGAAGAATATCAGCTTTTGGAATCCAATAATATATGGTCCATAGTTGATTTTTCTTTTGTTTGCAAACCAACTAGATGTAAATAAATTTATAAATTTAAATACAGTGTTAATGGTACTTTTCAAATAAAGAACTCTCTTAATTGCCAAAGGTTTTTATAAAAAGATAGGAGTGTATTTTTCGTAAGTCTTTGATCTAGTGTGAAATATATTACAGTAAAGATTGTCTTACTCCTAGCTATCACTAATCAATGACCAATTATTCGTTAAGTTAATATCAATGATGCTTTTCCAAATGGAGAACTACATGAAATAATCCATATGACACAACCTCCTAAGGGATGAAAACAAGGTTTGTAAGCTACATAAATCAATTTATGGTTTAAAGTAAACACTTAGATACTAGTACCAAAAATTAAGTGCAACTTTGATTCAATTAGGATTTAATCCTACTAAGGCTAACCACCACTTTTTACTAGATTTCTTATATCTTTCAAATTAGTGGTTTGACTTTTTCATTTAATTATGTTTGTCAATTTATGCATTATCTTGAGAACCATCATTGACAATCTATAAAACACATTCTTAGGTATATGCAAGAAATGACCAGTTATGACCTTCTGTTTTAAAAGAATAGACATATGAATGAATCTCACTAGATTTTGTGACTCTAATTGGAAAAATAACCAAGATCATAGAAAATAAACTAGTGCTTGTTGTGTTTACATCAGATTAAACTTCATCTCTTGGTCCTCTAAGAAACAAAAACCAATTTCTAGAAGTACTATTGAAGTTGAGTACAAAAACATTGTTGATACAACTATTGGATCTAGTCTTTACTTTAGGAGTTGGGAGTTCCTACTTCAATACTTAAGAAGAATTATTTTGATAACTTTAGTGCAAATATTATCATAGCTAATCTTGTTTTACATTCAAGGAACAAACATTTTTGAAGTAGATTTTCATTTTGTTCAAGACAAAGTCAAGAGAGGAGAAATCAAAATTATTCACTTATTAGCTAAATATACCAGGTTGTAGATTTATTAATTGAACCTTTGAGGGGAGATGGATGTAAGGATAAAGGATTTTCTTTTCATCTTTGTGCATAATTTTAAAATTATGTTATTTAAGTTATTAGGGTGAACACAAAATCTACCATGTCCAAACTACTTCTAGATTCAATTAATTTATCCTTTTTTTTCCATCCACATTTTATAGTATATACAATTTTAGAATTTAACTTGCGATACTTGCACTGGACCCAACAAAATATATATGTTATATGTGTGTAAAAGATCTTTGAAAAGCCTTGTTTAGTCATTTGTATTTTTTATCACATTATTTAGTTGTTTCTTTTCTTTACTTGCATTCATTCTTATCTAATGATATACTTATGATAGGAATTTCCAAGATTGAAATAGAAATTTTGATTTCTCATCTTTATTAATAATTCTTATAGTAAAGATGTGTGTCATCTTTACTAAATTTTTAGGGATTGAAGCCATTTATTACAAAATTGATAATTTATTTTTTATTCAGTTCAAATATGCTATAGAATTGTTTCACAAAGTCAAGAAGTGGGATTCCGAATCACAACGTATTTATTGTTGTTTAACTGAAGTTAACTAAGAATAAGATATATTATTTTTATTAATATTGCCTCCTCTTATCAGATATATACAGTAGAGTTGTTAATCAATTTATGGATGATTCTCAGTTTGTTAAATATTTTTTAAAATATTTACAAAGAATTATTAGTTATGACCTTCTACTTTGAAAAAATAGATAAATAAATCTCATTCCTTTATCACTCTTATTAAAATTTATTTTTTTCAATCCAAATTTTATAAGATATTCAATTTTAAAAATTCTCTTGCAATTATTATTTTTTAATTAATAAATCAACAACTTACACTACTTATGTTCTAATTGTTATATTGGAATTGCCTATGTAAAACTAATAAATAGAAATAAAGAGACAAGGACTTAAATTTTGTGTGTGAACAATGATTTCATTTGAAACATTCAAACCAACAAAAATTAATGTTTAAAGCATGGTAGAACTTGAGGATAATATATATATACTCTTAATATAACTACTTTTTCTCAGATGTATGCATATATTTTTATTAAGAATGATATTTATGTTAGATCGAAACAAATTTTTAGTAGTAAAATTTTAAGGAAGAGAATTGTTAACAATAATAAAAATGTAGTTGATGAAAAATATAAAATTGTGGAAGTGAGAAAGGAACTAACTAATTGATTGAATGATTTATTTTTGTTGTATTTTGGAATTTTTTCTTTTACCATTTTAATGTTGTATTCTACTACTAAAAAGTATTTTCTTATTTTTTAAACATTAAATTTGACTTAAATTTGCATCATTTATATTTTTATATCTGGAAGATATACCTTGACATTTATTAAGAACTGAACTTTGTTATCCTGATAATGTTATATTAAGATGTATTAACAATATTATCATAATTCTAAAACATAAAATTATTTTTATATATAATAATTTAGATATAAAACTTATTTTCTTCGTTATTAATTATTGATACAGAAGAATCCTCTGAATCAAATAAACATACAAAATTCTTTAATAATTATAAAAACAACACATAGTCATTTTTTAATCTATTTCGATGAATTTTCATAAATACTTAAAAAATATAAATAGTAATTAAGAAGCATTAATTGAAACTTAATATATATATATATATATGAAAGAAAATTAACTTACTTCTCGTAAATATACTTTAAATAAAAATAGAAACATAAAATATTAAACAGCAATAATAAATGATTAACTAATAATTAAGAAATGGAATGTGACATTGAAAAAGTTAAGATTAATAATTGAAAAATAGAATGTAACATTGAAAAAGTTAAGATTAATAATTGAAAAATAGAATGCGACATTAATAAATAATTGAAATTATTTTTAAATTTTACATCATAGTTTCATAGTATTATAAATTAAGATTAAAACATTTTATATTGATTTGTTTCACATATGAGAAAATTAGTGAAATTTGATTTTTTTTGTTTGAAACTAATATTTTCTCTTTCTACATAATTTTTTTTAGGTCTTTTGAGTTTTTTGACTTTTTAAATTAAGATTACTTTGCATACTAATTTTGTTTTTTTGAAGTCTTACTTTTATTTTAAATTTGAAATTGAATCGGTTAAAAAAAAGAAGCAGAAAGATTTAATGTTTCATGCTTTTTCAAATCCAATTACTTTTCTTACAATTTTTATTTTACTTGTTATAATGATATATATATAGATATAAATGAAATCAGTAACAGAACATTAAAATTATAAACTAATATTAAACCTTCCTCCTATTTTTATAAATTCTTATAAAATTTTCTTCTACTTAATTTTCTCTAGATAATTTTTATTTTGATTTCTTGTTAAACTAAGATCACCATCAACAGTAATACATAAGACCCACGAAGTACAGATTCCAATGCCATTTACTGCTTCATTTTCATCTAAGGGTCCAAACCCAACATCTAAACATATTCTCAAGGTACCAGAGGCTGCAATTATATGTTTAGTTATCTATGTTATATTGACCATACAACTACTACTTGAGGAACTGAGAGAGTTTTATAATCTATTTGATGCAGACTGATATTACAGCACCTCTCTTGTTGCAATCAGATAAACCATTATTACCACAGGTTAAAGTCAAAGCCTATTTCCACTTTTGCTAGTCGTTTTTGTTTGATCATATGCAAAATCTGAAAGCCTTTGTGCCTTAGTCACAACTTCATATCTTGTAGAGTAAATAGCGTACAAGACTTTCATATTATTATTCAACGTTTGTTGAATTTAAAATAATTATCTTAAAAGTCGTACCAGGAATTAAACACTATGTTTTGATGGCTTGGCTTGTGACTCTTCTATGTATTTCTTTGTTAAGCTGAACCTATGAACCACAGAGTGAACAAGGAGGCAGAATTTGCTTATGGTGCTGGTCAAGTGAACCCTACAAGAGCTGTGAACCCTGGTTTAGTCTATGACGTGGATGACTTTGCATATATTCAGTTCTTATGCCATGAGGGCTACAATGGTTCCACTTTATCAGTGTTAGTTGTCTCTCCTGTGAACTGCACCTCTTTGCTTCCAGGGCTTGGTCATGATGCTATGCTATCAACTATCCTACCATGCAACTAAGTGTGGAAAACAACCCAGGCAAAACAGTTGGAGTTTTCAGGAGAAGAGTGACCAATGTTGGTCCTGCTCCAACCATCTTCAATGCCACCATCAAATCTCCCAAAGGAGTGGAAATCACAGTGAAACCTACAAGCCTTGTTTTCTCCCACACCCTGCAGAAGAAGAGCTTCAAGGTAGTGGTGAAAGCAAAATCTATGGCAAGCATGAAAATTGTGTCAGGTTCCCTTATTTGGAGAAGCACACGTTACATTGTTAGGAGCCCTATTGTTATCTGTAGTCCAAAAGATTACTGTTAAGCTATGTGTGGCCACCATAATCAAGCTTGCAGCATTCATTGTCTGTGTGCTAAAACATATGGCTCTTCTTGTGTTCACTGTTGACATTTTGTTAATAATGCGATTATAATTCTTTGACCCTCTCATATTCAAGCATCAAATGAGAGAATCTTAGTTATGACGATATAGAAGCTTCAGTTTAGGTACACATTAATTTGTACCAATAAAAAAATACATCAAATAATGCTCATTTTTCAACTTCAAGTTACCATTATAGAAAGAAAGAGCATTAAAATATTAGCATCAACTTAAAATTGAGATTATATTTAAAATAGTAAAGTTTTCACAAAATCGTACTCTACCAATTTTGTTAAAATAACATCTAACTTATCAATGAAAAACAATCTTCTAAATTAAATGTTAAAATAATTTTAAAAAAAACTGTTCAGCTCCTAAATTAGTGGGAATAATATTATTAAATATTAAAAAAAATATCAAAAACTATTAAAAAATTAAAAACTTTTCACCTCCTAAATTAATGAGAACAGTGTTCAATGTTAACCAATTAAAAACCATTGAAAGGAACAGGAACAATGCTCAATATTAAAGAAATTAAAACCCATTAAAAAAATTAAAACCCATTAAAATAAAATTAAAACACATCCATTACGTATTAAAAACCATTGAAAGGAATAGGAACAATGCTCAATATTAAAGAAATTAAAACCCATTAAAAAAATTAAAACCCATTAAAATAAAATTAAAACACATCCATTACGTGGATTTGTGAAAACTTTAAAATTTTCAATTCTACGTTTTCTCCTATCTTCCTCTACGGTTATAAATATACTCTAAAACAGAATTGAAATAATGTTTATAATAATCTCCATTTTGACTACATTCATTAGAATAGTTTGTAATAATGTTTAAGTAATTTAAACATTTATTATCAGGTTGTCAGGATCAAAGGTAGGAGAAACTTAGTTGATTTCAAATCTTGTAAAGAATGTTTGAAATTTGGTTCACTGGATTTTCAACCTTTTTCTTATTCTCTTGGTAGAATCCACTTAAAATTATATTACAAGGAGTTTCCAAAATTCCATAAATAACAAATTTGGGAATTTGTTGGCATGAAAAAAAACGACAAAGCATATTTTTTAATAAATGTTCTCTTATTTTAAATTTTAAAAATAAGAAAATGAAATGAAATATTAATATGAAGTTCGTAAGATCGATGACTTTTTAATTTAAAAATACAAACTATTATTCCTTTTCTTTTCCTTAATAACTTTTTTCCTAATCATACTTTTAAGAACACAATAACTAAAATAAATTACTCAATGTGATCCTTAAATTTTACTATCTAAAAAATACCTCATAATCTATATCATAAATGAATGGTGTTCAAACTTTATTTTCTATTTCATAAACTGTTCATATTGAGAAATTAGTTTCAATAAAAAGAAAATAATTAAAATAATTTTATTTATTTTTTATTTTTTTATTAAAAATTAATTATATTTTTTATTTATTAAAAATCAGTTAATAGTATATTGGACTCGTAATAAAGGTATATCAATAAATAATATTTATTAATAAATAATTTAATTTTAATTATAAGTCTTTGTTTGGACAAAGTGATGAAGATGCATCTAGTTGTACCAAACTATCTATTAGAAGATGCAACTTCTAGCATATGTGATGGATAGTCCTAGTAAACCGTCTAGTTTTTTAGTGTCTACTAAAACTAGTATAGTATACTGAATTTAGTACGGTCTAGAGAAACTGTCTAGTGACATTTTAAGCTTAATAATAAGAGTCATTGTTCATGTGACTTTTTCATTAGTTTATGACTATTTTAGAGAAGTTAGTTATAGCAATCTCGTTGTATAAATAGGAATTTGTATCATCAGCTGTTGGTAACATTTGAGTTGAACTTAACTGATAGAGTTTGAGTGAGATTTTATTAAGAGAGAAACTACAACTTGTAATCTCTTGTATAGTGAATTCTGTCATGGATGTAAATTAAAGTTTATTAAAACTTTAATTAAATCATGTTACTTCTGTGTGTGATTTTTTATTCATGCTCCTATGTTTTCCTTCTACCTATTACATTTGCAGTTTTCTCCATGGTCATTTTATCATTTGTGTGGTAGACAATATGTAATGAGTTTGTTAAAGTTCTTTCCACAAAAAGTATTTTTTTTTTTTACTTTCTTAATATGTAGAGGTTCCACTTGAGAAAATTGATTGAGATAAGCTTGGACTATATGGGTCATTTGTGGAGGAGGTGACAAATTCTCATCAAATGTCCCATGAAGGCATTTTTTCATAAAGGGTTTTCTTCTAAAGCATCATTTTAAGTTAAGAGGTGGCAAAATAAGTCAGTCCAACTTGTTTTGGCCCGACTTACTATGGTTGAGAGGTTGAAAGTCCTTACATGGCTTGCTTATGATTTAGTAAAATTATCTTTTTTATACATACTTATATGAAAAAAGGATTAAGTGGATAAAAGATGCTTATAGTCTACTACAATACCTGTCTTAGTGAATGAAAATTCTACAATTGAGTTTAAATCTTCAAAAGGGCTAAGATAAGATGAACCTTTAACACCTTTTTTTAATAGTAATAGAGGAGCTTTCAGGTATGAATACAAAGGTAGTAAAAAATCATTGGGTTCTTTTAGGGGGATTCACTAAGGAGATTTGGAAACAATGAGTCACGAGTCAACTTACATAAGAGATTACGATACTACTTCTAACCTAAAACCTTAAATTAATGTATTTATGAGTCTTATTTCTTATATATTCTTTAATTTGATTATTTTATTATAGATGTTGATTCTAAAGGTTATTTCTATAAACTTTTCTTTAAATAAAAAAAATTGTTTCTATAATCCTATTTTATAACCGTATGCATATCTACTTTTACACATATTTCTAATATTAACTAAGTATACAATTAAAAAAGCTCATAATGTATTACTCTCAAATAGTTAGGCAATTAATTATATAATCAATTATTCTAAAATGGTGGGGATCATCACCATAATTAAAGAATGACACCAACAAAAAATTAAAAAATAATTGATAAATATTTAAAATTTTTATCTTCACTCCTTGTACATTTAGAGAGAGAAAAAAAATTATAAATTTTTAAAATATATAATATAATATGATAAAATAAAATAAATAACAAAATAAGTTTTAAATATATATAAAAAATAAAGATGTATATATATCATATATAGTTATCAAAATCTAAAAACATAATAATGGAGGTATATAATCCATGGCCCTCCTTCCATGCCAAGGGTGCAATTCTAGATGCAAACGAGGGCGTAATGTTTGACTTCGTGATTATACTTTCTAATTTGAAGTGCCATGCTCAATCTTACTTAAATTTTACAACACTTGTTTTTTTTTCCTTGATTGGAAAGTGTGCATCCTTGAAATTTGAAGACGCAGTCGTACACGGCATCCACTTGGGTTAAAAATAAAACGAAACATATTTTATAAAGAAAAATTATAAACATACACAAGGTATATTAGATATTTACACGTTACTCGAAATAGTGTATGAATACTATTTTATAAAATTCTTCAACAACGATAAATATTATTATTTTATTTATATTATTTAAATATAATATTTTATTATTAAAGAGTTCGTAAAGTACTAGTTAGAAATTAAGGCGAATGTGAAATGATAATTTCCCAAAAAGAAAGGGTTCCACGAAGGTTGTAATCATCCCACATGTGTCTTCTTCACATGCATGCATATTACTACCTTTTTTTTTCTTTTCACACACTCAATTGCTATTTTCACCATGAGTGTTGATATATTGATACTGCCATGTCAACACTTCCATTTGACGTTGCTGACTGGCTATAACATGGCTAATATAATAATTTTTTAATTAATTGTGGGATCATTATAAATATAATGGTTTATATTTTATATTTTGTTTCATTTAGTCATTTAGCCTCTCTTCTGCATCTTCTTCAGTTTCTTTTTCTCTGACATGACATATGGTTTCACCCTCTGTCTACTTTGTGTTGTCTCTCCTCCATGGTGGTTGAGTGATTTTCTCCGATGACGGTGTGGTTGCGTAGTGGTTGGTGAAGTAGTTATGCTCGTCTTTGGTGGGTGTACTGGTGTTTCGTGGTGGTTCGGTAGGTGTTTCTCTTTCATTTTCTATGTCGTGCTTTTTCTCCTTCGTGGTGGTTCTCTCCGATGGCGAAGTATGTTTGTGTGGTGGTTGGTGGAGTGGATGTGTTTGTCAGTGGTGCTTCGGTGATTTTTGTGGTTGTCATTGTTAGAGGGCATGCGGTGGCCTAAAGCCCTAATCTTGTACCAAGAAAGGTAAAAATTTTTTAGTTTTCATTGATATGTGTTTTGGATCCTTAAATCTTGATGTTTATATTTGTGTTTGAACAATCATGTTTCCAAATTGTTGAGACTTTTAGATCAATGATACAGAGGGATTGCTCATGGAGTTAGCCTCTCAAAAATATTGGGTCATATAGATGTGGCTCCAATCAAGTTATTAACAAATTTTGTGAATAATTTTGTGTTGCTGAAGTAATGGGTATTGGTATTGGTAGATAATATATTTTCGTTTGTTCATGTGGATATTTAATTTCCATTATATTTAGGTATTGTATTTTTTTCATTAGGTAGCAAATTTAACTGAAATATAACGCTATTATTGTTTGGTAGTATACGCTGAATCAAAGTATTGATATGTTTCTATTAAGGATCTTTGTTATTTGTGATTTAAATTTTAGCAATTGCAGGTATCTTTTGTCACTTTCTTTCACCATGTGAATGTCTTGTTTTATTCATTTTAATATGATTTTCATATGGGTTAAATGATTGGAGAAATGAGATGCAATTTAGAACTTAATAATTTTGAAGAGCTATTTGAAAATGATGGAATTGATAAGGACAAAGGATATGTTTATTAGAGATTCCAATTGTCAGGATGCCATTGCTGCCAAGGTGGTAAACTCTTCCCGTTTTTTTTTTCAGTGATAATCATGGCAATGATAATTATAACTTTGTAAAACTATGCTAATTGTTTTTCTCCTTGATCATATGGTTAATTTAACAAGAGTAAATTGCAATCACACTCCCTGATATTTTCTCCAATTACACTGGTTCCAGTTTTTGTTAAGATTCTATACAAATCTCCCTTTTGTTTTATAAACATTACATTATCACCCCTTCTTACATTACATGTGCATCTCCATAAATTTTAAAAAGAATCATGATACGCTACTTGCACCTTTATGGACATTTTTATTTTTTCAGAGTCTGTTTTGACTTGCTTATATAGATAAACTTTGTTTTAAACTTCATACTGGCTTTGTATAAGAGAAGTTTTAAGAATTTAATTTAAGGATAATATGTACATTGATTATATATTATAATATGAATGAACCACACATTTTTGGCTATCATCATATTGTTTATGTATGATTCAACTTTGAATAGTCTTTAAGAAAATCATTAGCTGCCTAGCAATATTTGCCTACTAAAGTTGTTTGACTAATCAAAACATTTTACTTGAGGTGTTACACAAAATATTAGTATACCTTAAATCTTCCACTACCAATATGTTTTTTTTATTGATTTTGAGTATTCTCTCAAATTGTATATGTAAAGGTTGGTTCAAAGTCAAAACTCCCTCTGCTTGATAGTGGTCCATGTGGTCTGCCTTATAAAACCAGCTTTATTTTTCTTTAATGCTTGTTCACCATTATTAAATTATTTTGTGTTTGTATTTTGTGCTGCTTTATGTGTTCATTTTGTTTGTGTTTTAGTGGATGGGTTGCAATGGTGTTTGCATGTGTTCTTCTTTTTGCTCACTCTGCTTCACAAAACTATCTGTATGTGTGGATGAATAATTAAGTGCATTAATATATAATTGTTTAAAAGTAATGATGTATATATATCATTTGGGTACTATTAGCTATTTTATAGTTGATGCTATTGTAGGATATGAGAATCAATCAAAAGATGTTCCATCATTCTTTATATGAAAATAATGATCAGCATAATGATATGAACTAAGAGGACTTTTGGAGGAAAAAATTCAAAATGTAAAATCCAATCTTAAAGTAGAAGCACCAAAATAGATTTGTCAGATTACTTATACATATAATCAATTTCAACTCGTATATCTTATGATAAAAACCTTGAGAGAACCAAACTACAAAAGTTAGTCATTATAGTGGGGGAGTCCAAGACCTTATCCTGTACTTCCAATCTAGACTATAGTTCCAAACACCCCATCATGTTCTATAACCCAGGAGGACCCTTTGATAAGTCTCAAGCAAGAACTAAAATGTCAATATCATTCCTTATGTTGTTCATTATTATCATTATATAAAAACAATAATTTACTCTCAAACATTGTCAAAATGACAATTTAGCTAATCCAGGTACCATTTTAGGTTATTTAGTTAATTTACAGGTTGTCACATCAACTAGTTTTATTCAATATTGGATAAAATCAAGATGAAAAGACCTGATTGGGATGAAATCAAAATGAAAAGTTTGATGGTTGTTTGATTTATGTTGTTTGCTAATCCCAATATGGTAAAAAAGAATGATAAAATATGTCTTTAAATTTGAGTGTGTTTTGTTCTGTGTTCTAATTTGTTCATGTTTGTGCATTTTCTATAAGATTGGTTACATCCTGATTCTTAATATATAACTTTTACATCTACAAAATTGTAGTATGTATATGACTTACTAAAAAGTTACATGAGGTTATTTGTTTCCAAAAAATTCAGAAAAAAGGCCAGAGATAGTGAGGATGGTTTATTTCTTGTCCTGTGGACTTTGTATAGTGTAGTGTTCTTCAATGGTTATTTGATTTTTGTGTTCAATCTTACTTATTATATTTCTTTCTTTCATTTCTTTGCAGGAACTAGTGTAATTATCAACTGCATAATATTCCTATCCTACTTCAGACGACATGACATATTATGACTTATGTGCCTGTACGTAAAGTTTTCCTTTAATTTTGACATGTCGACACACATCTTATTTTAATGTATACCAATATTGTATTGATTTAGACAAAGGAATCCAAAAGGATGTTGATTTTACATAACTGCATTACATAATCGATTATAGACTATACTAATCTATCTATTATTTGTGCCTCAAAGATAACACAAATGACAATAATATCAAATATTGTTAAACATAATCAATTAAAGCTGAAGGGTACCACAATGCAAACAACTTTCATGTACTTAACACAAAACATGGGTAGCCACATATACAAGGAAAGGTAAGCACACATTGATGGGTTTAAAATATTGCACTCCAAATGAGCACACACTAACCCAAATCATCCGCCATGATGAAATCAAGTCATTCAAGCATACAAATCATTGAAACACACAATGTGCAAGGTAGAATGCAAAAAAGACTCATGTGCATAACTCCAAATATGGGTAGCCACATATACCATGCAAGGTAACCACATACTGGTGGGTTCAAAATAATGCACTCCAAGTGATCACACACTAACCCAAACCATCTCCAATAATGTAATCAAGTCATTCAATCATACAAAACATGAAAACAGGCAATGTGTGATATAGGATGCAAAAAGGTCTTGTGTGCATAACTCTAAAAATGGTTAACCACATATGCCATGCAAGGTAGCCACATATTGGTGAGTACAAAATATTACACTCCAAGTGAGTACACACTGACCCAAACCATCCTCTATGATGAAATCAAGTCATTTAATCATACAAATAATGGAAACACACAATGCAAAAGGTAGGATGCAAAAGGGTCTCATGTGCATAAATCTAAATGTGGGTAACCACATATACCATGCAAGGTAACCACATATTGGTGGGTTCAAAATACTGCACTCCAAGTGAGCACCCAAACCATCTCCCATGATGAAATAAAGTTTTTCAATTATATAAATCATGGAAACACACAATATCTAGGATAGGATGAAAAAGGGTCTCATGTGCATAACTCTAACCGTGGGTAATCACATATGCAAATACTGATGGGTTAAAAATACTACACTCCAAGTGAGCACACACTAACCCAAACCATTCCTCATGATGAAATCAAGTCATTCAATCATACAGATCATAGAAACACACAATGTGTAGGGTAAGATGCAAAAAGGACTCATGTGCATAACTCCAAACATGGGTAACCACACATACTATGCAAGGTAACCACATACTGGTGGGTTCAAAATAATGCACTCCAAGTGATCACACACTAACCCAAACCATCCCCAATAATGTAATCAAGTAATTCAATCATACAAATCATGAAAATAGGCAATGTGCAATGTAGGATGCAAAAAGGTCTTGTGTGCATAACTCTAAACATGGGTAACCACATATGCCATGCAAGGTAGCCACATATTGGTGAGTACAAAATATTACACTCCAAGTGAGCACACACTAACCTAACCCATTCCCCATGATGAAATCAAGTCATTCAATCATACAAATCATGGAAACACATGCGAAGTGTAAGATGCAAAAAGGTCTCATGTGCATAAATCTAAATGTGGGTAACCACATATACCATGCAAGGTAACCACATACTGGTGGGTTCAAAATACTGCACTCCAAATGAGCACCCAAACCATCTCCCATGATGAAATCAATTATTTCAATTATACAAATCATGGAAACACACAATATGCAGGGTAGGATGAAAAAGGGTCTCATGTGCATAACTCTAAGTGTGGTGACCACATATGCCATGCAAGGTAACCATATACTGATGGGTTAAAAATACTACATTCCAAGTGAGCACACACTAACCCAAATCATTCCCCATGATGAAATCAAGTCATTCAATCATACAGATCATAGAAACACACAATGTGTAGGGTAGGATGCGAAAGGACTCATGTGCATAACTCCAAACCTGGGTAACCACATATACTATGCAAGGTAACCACATACTGGTGGATTCAAAATACTGCACTCCAAGTGAGCACCCAAACCATCTCCCATGATGAAATCAGGTCTTTCAATTATACAGATCATGAAAACACACAATGGGCAGGGTAGGATGGAAAAGGGACTCATGTGCATAACTCTATACATGGGTAACCACATATGCCATGCAAGGTCTAGATACTGGTGGGTTCAAAATACTGGACTCCAAGTGAGCAAACATTAACCCACATCACTCCCCATGATGAAATCAAGTCATTCAACTATATAAATAATGAAAATAGACAATATGCAGTGTAGGATGCAAAAAGGTCTCATGTGTATAACCCTAAACATGGATAACCACATATATGAGGGGAGGTAGTCATGTACACTACAATTCACAACAATTTTTTTTCCCCAACGGTGAAATGGTATCAGGTTCATTAAAACATCACTAAACAAGCAGATTTTTAACCATGTCAATATACTAGTAAATTTAATAATCGTTTGACCTATTCTTTCGCTTTACTAGTTTTTCACTTTACATTTTCACATTAATCAACTACCATGTTAGCGTATTCCTATAACTGTTCAAAGAAACTGGTAATGTAAATGACTACAACCACATCCACAATTAAAAAAAATGCAAAGTGAAAAAAAACGACTGAATGACATAATAATAAAGTATTTACACAATGTCATATGTCACTAACATCACGGATTATGTCCTTAAACATAACATACATATTACTCAACAAGGTAACCACATAGCTTGTTACATAATTTTCATGTTTGTAAAAAATGTGTAACATTAGTTACATGTAATGTCATTGCTTCAAAAGTATTGTAAATTAACACATGAAAAAAAAAAACAAATTCCTACTCTAAAATTAACACTAGTCATTAAAACTGTTTTTTTCACTTGTTCATCAGTTTTAGTTTTGATCTTCATCACCACCATCATTACCACATTCTTCAACTTTTGCTCCCTTCTTTCCCATTTTCTCCTGCAAATGTGTAACAATACATCTATATTATTTCATTTTATAGCCAGCTCAATTGTACAATTTGTAAATATGTAAAACATTACTATTACAAAAGGAGTCAACCAATTTCAATGGGTATTCTTATCCTTCCAAAATCCATCCCAAACCTCAATAGGAAAATAATTCAACATTGACAAAATTGAACAAATTAAAACAACAAAAATAATAGCAATAGTCACAACCACGCAACAACTCATAATAAATATAAAAGGCTTGACCAAGAGTTTCAAATCACAATTCTACCTAATTAAGGTTTCAAGCATGACAATTCATAATTACCACACTTAATCAGGCAGGATATATCTACAATTTTTTTTCGTTTAACAAGCCATATCAAGAATCAAGGAAATACATTCAGATATGAAAATACCTTACTCTCAACACAATCCGACGCAACAAACACGAGATTCTTCTCCTTACAAAATGATGTTTCAATAAAGTTGTACCTCTACTGCAACCTTGTTTAGTTATCTCAAGCTTCTCCAAATCCTTTTCACAATGGTGCTATTAGGGTACTGTATCCTCTACTGTCACGGTGCTCTACTTCCTCTTCTCTCAAGTTTAGATTGCTTCTTCTCTCCCCAAATGGTTCGGTGGTCTTCTTCCTTTTCTCTTCTCTTACTTTTCTTCATGCTTCGAAGAAACCCTACACCACAACGGTGGTTTTCTTCAAGATCTTGTTCTCTTGTAAAATCATTTGTTACTCTTCTTGCATTCTTCTTCTATCATGTTTTGTACTGGTTCAATGTTCTTCTTCCTCTTCTCTCTTGTTGGTGGTGGTTTGGTTCTCTCTTCTTCCTCTTCACTTTACTCAGGTTTGTTGGTTTCTTCCTCTTCTCTCTTGTTGGTGGTGGTTTGGTTCTCTCTTCTTCCTCTTCACTTTACTCAGGTTTGTTGGTCTCTCCAAACACACAAACACATTTTTCTTTTCAAATTTTGTTTTCAAATTTTGTGTGAACTGACAAATATGTCCTTATCAAATAATCTATTTCCACGTATAACCTTTATCACATCTTATCTCTCTTCTATGTAAGGGTTGTCGAGAGTGTGAAATCTCATCCAAGAGAGTGTGAAATCTCATCCCGTGTCAATAGAATATTTTTCTTTCACCATATAATATAGCAGCATGACACTACAAATGCATCGAATCATTTCGTCAAAATCTCGAACCACCTTTTTCATGGCTTCATCTTCACCAACCTTCACCGCCATCTTCCTCCTCATCCTCTTCCACTTCCACCCTTCGTCGGCGCTCCCCCTCTCCGTGGAGAGCCCCGACCAAGACGTCATAGTTTCGCAGCCGAAGGGGACGTTCACGGCGGGGTTCAGGCGCGTCGGGGAGAACGCGTACTGCTTCGGCGTGTGGTTCTCGCAGGCGGAGAAGAGCGTGGTGTGGATGGCCAACCGCGACGCTCCCGTGAACGGGAAACGCTCCTCGCTCTCCCTCCTCAAGAACGGCAACCTCGTGTTGTCTGACGCCGGCCAGTTCGACGTTTGGGAGACCAATACTCGGAGGGAGAAGCCGCTGGAGTTGCATTTGCATGACACCGGGAATCTCGTGCTCCGGGAACAGACCAATAGAAGCTCTGTTTTGTGGCAAAGCTTTAATTTTCCCACCGATACACTCCTCCCTGGCCAGATTCTCACCAGGTATCACCGATTATTTTTCACACTTTTTATTTAGTTTAATGAAATTATATGTTGAACTTTTGGTTTGGTCTAATTTACTTGTTACTGTGGCAGGTTCACGAAGCTTGTATCGTCGAGAAGTGAGGGCAACTATTCCTCTGGTTTTTACAAGCTATTCTTCGACAACGACAACGTTTTCCGTCTTCTGTACGAGGGTCCTCAAGTTTCAAGCGTTTACTGGCCAGATCCTTGGCTAGTTAGCAACAACGTTGGGAGTGGTAACGGAAGATCCACGTACAATAGTAGCAGAGTTGCAGTTCTAGATGAGTTTGGCAAATTCAGTGCTTCTGATCATTTCAATTACAAGACAATTGATTATGGGCTACTCATTCAACGAAGGTTGACCCTTGACTATGATGGCAATGTTCGTTTCTATAGCAGAAAAGATGGTGAAGATTGGTCAATAACAGGGCAATTCAAATCACAGCCTTGTTTCGTTCATGGGATTTGTGGACCCAACAGTATATGCAGTTATGAACAAGCAACTGGTAGAAAGTGTGAGTGTCTTGAAGGGTTTAGTTGGATTGATAGTCAAGATTGGTCTTTGGGTTGCAAACCGAATTTCCAACCTACTTGTGATAACAAGACAGAATATCGCCTTGTACCCTTGGATGAAGTGGATTTTTATGGTTATGACTATGGATCTTCCTTTTCAAATTACACATATAAACAGTGCGAGAAACTATGCTTGGAACTGTGCGAGTGCATGGCCTTTCAGTACAGCTTTGCCGCAGAGAATGGCCTCTTTTGGTGTTACCCAAAGACGCAGTTGCTAAATGGACACCGTTCACCCGGTTTCACAGGAAAAATTTTCTTGCGTCTGCCGAAAACAAGTGTTCAAGAGAATCACTTGCAAAACAATGATGGCTTGGTTTGTTCGAGAAATGCAGAAGAACTACTAGAAAGAGCATATGTGAAAGGCAAGGAAAATGGGTCCGTTAAGTTCGTGCTTTGGTTTGCAGTTGGGTTGGGAGGGTTTGAGATCGTGTGCATCTTTTTGGTGTGGTGTTTCTTGTTTAGGAGTAGCAACCATTTGGTTAGTGCAGATCAACACGGATATGTTCTTGCCGCAGCTACAGGTTTCAGAAGGTACACTTACTCTGAACTGAAACGAGCCACAAAGGGTTTCAGTGAAGAGATTGGAAGGGGTGCCGGAGGGATAGTGTACAAGGGTGTATTATCAGATAACCGAGTTGCAGCAATAAAAAGGCTACACGAATTTGCAGACCAAGGAGAGAGTGAGTTCCTCACTGAAATGAGCATCATTGGAAGGCTTAATCATATGAACTTAATTGGCATGTGGGGGTATTGTGTAGAAGGAAAACACAGGATGCTGGTTTATGAGTACATGGAAAATGGCTCTTTGGCCAATAATCTCCCATCAAATTCACTTGATTGGAGCAAGAGGTATAACATTGCGGTGGGAATGGCAAAGGGTTTGGCCTATTTACATGAAGAGTGCTTGGAGTGGATCTTGCATTGTGATATCAAGCCTCAAAACATACTTCTTGACTCTGATTACCAAGCCAAGGTAGCTGATTTTGGCTTGTCCAAGCCATTGAATAGAAACAACCTCAACAACTCAAGCTTCTCTAGAATAAGAGGCACAAGGGGTTACATGGCACCAGAATGGGTTTTCAACATGCAAATCACTTCCAAGGTGGATGTTTACAGCTATGGAATTGTTGTGTTGGAGATGATAACTGGGAGGAGTCCAATGACAGGAGTCCAAGTTACAGAAGTAGGGGCAGAGTCCCATAATGAGAGGTTGGCAACATGGGTGAGGGAAAAAAGGAGAAAAGCAGCAGAAGGGGCATGTTGGGTGCAACAAATTGTTGACCCCACTTTAGGATCAGATTATGACATGAAGCAGATGGAGATCTTGGCCAAAGTGGCTCTGGAATGTGTAGAGGAAGAGAAAGATGTGAGACCTAGCATGAGTCAAGTCGTTGAGAGGCTCAGTCATGAACAGGAGTCTTAATTAATGTCTTTTGTGCATGTCACTTTCCTGGTTGATAATTGTCTATTCCTAGCCTCTTCATATTTTCATCAGTTCAGAAAAAAGAGTGTGTATTTCTCTTGTTGAGCATTAGAGTTAGATTTATAAGTATTTGCTTAGTCTCACATCTAAAATGTAACTCCATCTTAATCTTACTTTAATATACTGGTCTACACATTCATCAAATAAATTAATTATAAAATACTAGTAAGGTAGTAAGTATTAAAGTAGTGTAAGAATGCTTTATAGTGTAAAAATACTTTGTAGTGTAAGTGTTTTATTACCCATTAATTTTATTTCCTATTTATATAAACTTCAAAATTATGTTTGAAAAGAGTTTTTTAAATTATTATTTATAAAAAAAGTTATTTAAGAAGTACTTAAAAAAGGAAAAAATATCTTAAAAAGGTTATTTTAGCTTTTTACTTAAATGATAAACAAACTTTATTATGTTATATTAATAATTAGGATAAAAATGACTTATCTTATATTCATGTTTGTTTTCTCAGTTTTATTCATAAAATTTTGATATGTAATTAAAATAGAATTGTTAAAATTTCACTTACTTTTTTGTTTTTTTATTTTATCCACTTGTATATTTAATGTTTTATTTTTAATTTTTAATTTTCTATCTTACTAATTTTAAACATAAAAATATCTAATACTCTTTTATTACTCATATTTTTTAAAATATTTTTTCTCATTGATCTCTTATTTTTTTTTAATAAAAAACCTCAAATTTAGTAAAATAATTTGATTATATAGCTTTTAAAATAATAACAATAAATTAAAAAAAATATTTTAAAAATAAATAATACTTAAATTTTTCTTAGTTTGTTTTTTATTTATTCCATACATCTTTAACTTTTTAAATTCAAATATTTTCTCTTATTAATATCATTCATTTAAATTAAAAACATTCCCTAACAATTAAAATTGACTGTTAGTCATTATAATTAAAAATTAGTCACTCATAATTAAAATTTATATGTCAATTACTAATATAATTAATAGATATTATTATGAGAATTTAAAATTAGTCACTCACAATTAAAATTTATGTGTCGATATAAAATATATTTTATTATTAATGTATATTATTATAAGATTAAAAATTTAATAAATAAAAATTATAAGAAATTTTTTTTTCTAATTTATTGTTATTATTTTAAAAGCTTCAAAAATAATTTTATTAAATTCAAATTTTTTTATTTAAAAAAAGGGAGAGATCAGTAGGCAAAAATATTTAAAAGAGTATCATTAATGTTAGAGTAGAAGATGTTGGTATGATTGAAATGTAGTAAGATAACAAAATTAAAAGTTAGAAAAATAAGATCAAATACAAGTGGGTGGGTAAAATAAGAAAAAAATAAGTAGAATGCTGACTGTGTCAAAATTTTATTGATAGGATAGAAAGAAAGACATAGATGTAAGACAGATAATTTCTATCCTAATAATTGTGAGTGATTAATTTTTAGTTCTTATTGACAGAAAATTTTGATTGTAAGTTAATAATTATTAATTTTAATTAAAAAGATATTAATAAAAAAATATTTAAATTTAAAGAGTTAAAACTATTTAAAATATAATAAGTTTTTAATTCATTAATATTTATTGATGATAATATATATAAATAGTTAAATAATTTTTTAAATTTATAAATTTTAATTGTGATTGATTAATTTTTAATTTTTATAACAGATAGAAAATTTTAATTATGAGTTAAACTTTTTTAATTTTAATTAAAAGGTTATTAATAAAAAAATATATTTAAATTTAAAAAGTTAAAACTATTTAAAATACAATAAAACAAAATTATATTAGAGGGAAAATATGACATGTATATTTTAATTTTAATTATGTATCAACAATTTATTAGATAAACATGTAAAAATTATAAAAAAGTCACTTTGTAAAATTAAAAAAATTATATAAGTTAAATGTGTATTTTAACTGTGTCGAAAATTAACTAATGAAAGAAAAAAAATGAGAAATATGATTTCTATCTATTAGAAAAAATATGTTTCTATGTAATTTTTAAAAAGTATATAAAATATAAAAAAATTAATGAAAATTAAATAATAAATAGGGTTTGAGTTATAACCTGGCATTGAATAATGTGAATAATTTAAGAAATACAATTAATTATTTAAAATAATAAAGAGACTCCAAATTAAATAAACTATAAAAAATATGATAATTTTAAAGATAACCTATTGGTATATATATATATATATATTATGTTTGTTTGATTTATTACATTTTAATTACTTATAAATGTAGGTATTTTTGTTTGATTTTTTTATCAATGGAATGACATGATTATTATTATTATTTTTTTAACTTGTCAATTAACTGTCCATCCGCTAATTTCTTTCTTAATCTTATGAAATTTGCTCCTTCCATCTGTATGAACTAGTTGGTAAGAAATTATAAAAAAAACAAATGAACTAGTTGATAAAAAAATAGAAAAAAAACAAACGAATTAATCTACGAGTTAGAAAAAAAATTAAAAAATTAAAAAATTAAAAGAGGAAAATAGTATTCATGTCATCCTAACCAAAAAAAACCTAACGATGCATTAATTAAACTTGAACACTGAATATGAATTTTTAATAGAAATTTAATTGAAAATCATTAAATTTAGTGGTCAGTTAGAACTTAATTAATTTATTTTCATGGTTGCATTGACCTGATTTAAATAATAATAAGAATAAGAATAAGAATAAAGTCAAAATTGCAGGGAGTTGTATATTATGTGCCTGCCATGATTGACACACAAGTATCTGCCACCATAATTGAATCGTCTTTAAAACTTAGTGATGAAAAAGTTGGTGGAGCTTTTCACACTGTAAACTAAGCCATGCACAGTTGAAAGCTTGGGACAATTCTCATCAAAATAACAATTATTTTTTCAAAAAGACAAAAAAGTAAAATGAAAACAAATAACTTTTTGACAATTTGACCAAGGCATTGCTTAGACAGACATATGTAAAAAAGAATGATATTCAATTACCTTGTCAAAAAATGTTTTTGCTTGGAAAATTATTGATCTAAACACCACTTGATAAAAGTAAAGTTACATTATAACAAATGTCATCACCATTTCATAAATAGTATAAATAGGGAGATGGTTGGTGGAACAACTGGTTGAACCCACTTGGGACCTCATTAGTTATTAGTTGATAAGAATGGAAAACCTTAATTAGGTCTAGAATGTGAAGGGAAAGACCAAAACATAAGACTTAGAAAGTCAAGTTGTAGGCTCAAAACTCCAAATTATTTAATAGTGTTTTTTTTTTTTCATTTCATCTCTCTTATGTCACTCCTTCTTGTTGCGTGTCACTTCCTTCTTCTTCATATTTAACAAGTCAATCTATTTCTATGTTTTCTGTAAAATAAATAAATTAATGAAATGTGACTAACAAGATCCATTTGTAAATAAATTATAGAGAATTGATTTTGATAAATTTTGAAATTTAAAAAATAATTAATATATACACATATAACCAATCTAGTTGAGTCAGCTTAATTAAAATTGTTAACTTATTTTTATTATATATATATATATATATAATATGAAATGTTAGCATGTGGATGTGTTAGATTGGAAACTTATAAAAAAAAGTGGTCTTTTACAGTTAAGTAATCTCTATGATAAAAATAAAATAACAACAATAGATATTGAAAGAGAGAAATTTAAAGATTGATATGAAATTATTTTGAACATTCTTCTTATTTATTGACATGATTTTAAAAAAAGATATAAATAAATATTAAAAATAAAGATATATATATATATATATGAAAGGGGTAATGGTCTTACTACCTAAAGAGTTCTTCAATGACTGAGAATGTAGTGTAATCTAGAATTTAAAGTATCTCTCCCATAAATTTTAAAATTCTGTCATATATATATATATATATATGATAATAATTAAACAAATTAATTTTTTTTAAGTGGATTAATACTTTAAAAATTAGATTTTTTAAAGGCATAATAATTATTACTATTTTAAAATAGAGAAACTAGTAAATTAAACAATTTTATCTTTATCATTTATTGTATTGAATTTCGAGGAAGACTTCTCAGTCATGTTAATAGAATGTAGATGGATGAAAAAATATTTTTATTTTTAAATTAATTCAAACATGTGAATTTTCGTGCATGTGTATTTTATATTTTTATTATATTAAAATAATATAATTTTATAAATATATCTAATTTTTATAATTTTATAAGTAAATCATTGAAAAATATAAAATAATATAATTTAAAATATATATAATTTTGTAAAACTGATATTAAAAAATTATGTAGTATTTATTTTTTTTAAAAATATTTAATTATTTTAAAATAAAAATGTTTTTTTATTTATTTATTTTATTAAATAAAATACTTTTTATTTATTAAAAATAAATTAATTCATAAAAAATTACATTAAAAGAAATGGTGAGATGCATAAATATTTAATTTATTTTTTAATATATTTTATTTTATTTTATAAGATTAATTTAAAATATTTAAAACCTTGACTTTTTAAGTTTCATTCATGTTTAAAATTTTATTTAACTTCTTATTGCAAATGTTTATAAAAACTTACACAAGTATAATTTTTATTTTAAATGTTTAAATTTCATAATTATTATCATTTGTAGAAAACATGGATTTTTCTTCTCAATTCTACAAGTAATCAATTTTCTATCGGTTAGTAAAATAACATTCGTGATGTGAAAGTAAAAATATAAATTAAAAAATGATAAAATTAACTAAATTTAAAAGTCAATGGCTAAATTAAAAGTTTAATAAAAAAATTTATGTATAATAAAAAATATAATACATATTTTATTTTAAATTATAAACTATTTCAAATTCATCGTTTATTATATTATTCATGAAATTGGAAATTCCTAAAATACATTGAATATTTAGAATAAAAATAGTTCAATAACACATCAAAGAGATCATAAGATTTTATAGAATATTCTCCAATATTATATATTAGACAGAGATTTTATGTTCACCTCTAAGTTCTAGTAGACTCTTCAGGATGTTCTAGGTACTAAATTGAATATGAGTTATGTCTATCATCTTTAAATAGATGACCAATATGAAAAAACCATACAGTCTCAGGAAGACCTGGAACTAGTGTGTTAGATAATATGGGAAACTGAGATGGAATATTACCATTGGTAGAATTTACATATAATAAGTTATCACACAAGCATTGGGATAACACCTTATGAAACACTGTATTGGAGAAAGTGTAGAACTGCCTTTGTTGGTATCAGGATGGGGAGAGTGTATTGATTAGGCCAGAGTTACTTCAACAAACCACTGAGAAGGTCAAACAAATACAAGAGAGAAGGCTTCCTAGAGTAACAAAAGTCTTATGCAGACTAAAGAAGGAGACCTCCAGACATGTAGATTGATGGAAAAATACTTTTATTTTTAAATTAGTTCAAACATGTGAATTTTCGTGCATGTGTATTTTACATTTTTATTATATTAAAATAATATAATTTTAAAAATACATCTAATTTTTATAATTTTATAAGTAAGTCATTGAAAAATATAAAATAATATAATTTAAAATATATATAATTTTGTAAAACTTATATTAAAAAATTATGTAGTATTTATTTTTTAAAAATATTTAATTATTTTAAAATGAAAATGTTTTTTACTTATTTATTTTATTAAATAAATATTTTTTATTTATTAAAAAATAAAATTAATTCATAAAAAATTACATTAAAAGAAATGGTGAGATGTACAGATATTTAATTTATTTTTTAATATATTTTATTTTATTTTATAAGATTAATTTAAAATATTTAAAACCTTGACTTTTTAAGTTTCATTCATGTTTAAAATTTTATTTAACTTCTTATTGCAAATGTTTATAAAAACTTATACAAGTATAATTTTTTAATGATATTAGCTTGGTCTAAAAATTATTTTAAATGTTTAAATTTCGTAATTATTATCATTTGTTGAAAACATGGGTTTTTCCTTTCAATTCTACAAGTAATCAACTTTCTATCAGTTAGTTTGATGTGAAAGTAAAAATATAAATTGAAAAATGATAAAATTAACTAAATTTAAAAGTCAATGACTAAATTAAAAGTTTATGTATAATAAAAAATATAATACATATTTTATTTTAAATTATAAACCACTTCAAATTCATCGTTTATTATATTATTCATGAAATTGGAGATTCCTAAAATTCCTATACTAATATAATATTACCATAACAAATCAAAGTACATTGAATATTTAGAATAAAAATAGTTCAATAACACATTAAAGAGATCATAAGATTCTATAAAATATTCTCCAATATTATATTAGATTGAGATTTTATGTTCACTTCTAAGTTCTAGCAGACTCTTTAGGATGTTCTAGGTACTAAATCGAATATGAGTTATGTCTATCATCTTTAAATAGATGGTCAATCTGAAAGAACCATACAGTCTGAGGAAGACTTGGAACTAGTGTGTTAGATAATATGGGAAACTGAGATGGAATATTACTATTGGTAGAATTTACATATAATAAGTTATCTCACAAGTATTGGGATAACACCTTATGAAACACTGTATTGGAGAAAGTGTAGAACTCCCCTTTGTTGGTATTAGGATGGGGAGAGTGTATTGACTAGGTCAGAGTTATTGCAACAAACCACTAAGAAGGTCAAACAGATACAAGAGAGAAGGCTTCCTAGAGTAAAAAAAGTCTTATGCAGACTAGAGAAGGAGACCTCCGGAGTTTTTAGTAGGTGACCACATGTTTATTAGAGTGATACCTACTAAGGGTGTGAGAAGAGCTTTGAAGTCAAAAAAGCTTTCTCCTAAATTCAATGACCATGCCAATTTCTAAGACGCATTGGTCTAATGGCTTATGAGACTTCCTCCTCAATTGTCTAATCTTCGTAATGTCTTCCATATGTCTCAACTTCAAAAGTATGCCCTTCATACTAACCATATACTTGGAATAGATGAAGTGCAAGTCAAGGAGGACTTGTCTTTTGCAACTAGATCAGTGAAAATCGAAGATACACAAATTAAGGAACTTAGAGGTAAAAAAATCAGTGTGATAAAGATATTGTGGGATGCTAAGTCAGGTAGTTCCACTTGAAAACTAGTAGTGATAATAAAAGAAGTTTATCCTAAACTGTGTGTAAGTAAGTAAATTTTCAGGGACGAATTTTTTTTTTATGTTGGGAAGAAATGTAAGATATAGTTTTTTTATATTTTCGTTTATTAATTAATTAAGAATATTATTATTCTTTTAATTAATTTTGAAATGCGGGTAGAAGAGGATATAGGGTTTTAGTTTCACAAAACCTCTCTTTCAACCCTAATTTCAAAGCAGCTCTGATTTCTCTCCTCCAAATTTGATGCCTTCACACATCTCTTTCAGAATCAAAGCCCACAACTGTGATCTAAAGAGTGGAGTATTTCTATATGATCAACTTCAGTTTGGAGTAAATTTCGTCTCGCCTCCGTGTTCCCTCTTATGCTATTCCTCTGTTCTTGAGTGCTAAGCTTGCATGTTCGATTTGGACCTTGTAATTGAGTTTTGAGTAGATTTGGACATATTTGCACTGTCCAAAAAGTCTTATTGCATTATGATAAATTAATTGTTTTTTTTGTTGCGGCTAGGTTTTTGTTCTTCCTATTCTGACTAAGAAATTTTTGGGATAGTTTTTTAGAAGAATTGTCAAGATAAGAAAAACTTATAAATTGTTGAAATTCTTAGAATCGATGAATATTCTGTTTGTTGAGATGACTTGGTTATCACTTATAAAATATTATGAATATTTGTTTTGTATTGAGTTAAATTTATTGAATGATTTTGTATCCTGAATTAAATATAAATGAAGGTATGATTAAGCTAATGGTGAATTTTACTATTATTGAGTGGAAACAGAAGAAAAAAGAGGAATTATGCAGGAACTAAATTTTGTATAGAACTGATTTTAATTATTGAGTTGATATGTGATATATTGATAAGTAGCATGTATTTGGATGTACATATACATTATGAGTTAGTCTATGATGAGTATAATTATTTATAAGGTAGGAGGAATACTATACTATGGTGTGTAGGATGTATTGAATTTATAATTCTGAAAGTGATATCCTGAATGTCTAGATCCAAGTAAGGAAAAGTATCATATGAGGGAGGTTTCTTGTATTTTAGCTTGTGGTATGAAACAAAATTGACTCTAGCTGATTATAAGGAATTAACCTTGTCGTATTGAGTTGAGGAGTACTATTGAGTACTATTTTAGTGGCTAGGCCACATGTGGGATAATGTGACAGGTGCATATCTTTGAGTCTATTTTCAATGCATGAGAGTCTTTCAGAAGTAGAGTCAACTTTCAATAGTGTATTCAGATGAAATGATGCGTGAAGTAGAAAATCATTGTACACTTGGCCTGAGGTGTTATGAGAATATCATTTGATGTGATGATATATATATATATATGTGTGTGTGTGTGTGTGTGTTAAGTATTGTACTATATTTTATTAAATGGTTGAGTCTTAGAAGAAGTGATCATATATATGTCAAATATTGTATATATATATATATATATATATATATATATATAATTTTTTAAGAAGAAAGAAAGTTTATTTTAATATATATATATAAAGAGAGAGAGAAAGAAAAAGAGAAAGAGAGAGATGTAAAATTAATTGTATAACTCTTTGTTCTTCTATCTATAACACACTATGCATATAATTCAACAAATATGTATTATAGTGATAGATATGACTATCAAAATTATTGATTATTTGTTTCATTAACACTAGCAAATTTATCTTTCTAATCATGTCTGTTATATTAACAATTGTTGGTTTTTTGTTATTTGTAATTTCTTTTTTCACCATTTATTTTGTTTTTTTATTTGTCTTTTTTCGTGATAGACATGATAGGGTGAAAATTGAAAATCACTTCTGATAATTGCTTATGTGAAATTTTCTTACTTCTCAAATCTTTACTGTATGGAAGACTAAGACGAAATGAGACAAAAGATGTTATGTCGATTATCAAGTCTAGAAATAATTTTGTTTTATTTTTACTGAGAAGAGCATGTTTTTATTGAGAACGTTTGTTTCTATTTGCGATTAACAACATTTTCTTATATTTTAAGTTTTCTTTTAGTTTTGAAGTTTTGATTGAAGAAACTAATTAACAACAAAGATAAAGTTTGTCTATTTGAGACTGAAAAAACAAAGTCATATACTTAATTAAGTAGTGATGGATATTTGTTTTCAAAATTCTAAAATTAAAATTGTATGTCATTTAATTTTAATTAATATTAAAATTAAAATTAATTATGAAAAAATTTGATAAAATGTTTTGAGGAGAATTAATATATTATCTTTCCTAAGTTGTCTAATGAGTTCATTCTTTCTTTTGTATAGAACATCGTAACTTTGTTATTTGTTAATACAAGGAAAACTAATTTTACCGAAAGATTTTGACCATCGGTAAAAGTAAATAGTTATTTATGAAATAATTTAAAAGAAAAAAATAATTTTTGGATTATTTATTTAGGAGTCCAATTATTTTAATTTTACTATATTTGTTGTTATTTTTATAGGTTCTAATATATACATTTTAGATAAACTAACATTAGTAGGAGTCGAAAGTTGAAGACTGACACTCTAACAAAGAAATTACAATGACTTTTAATTAAGAATTTGCAAATATACATACATAAATATATAAATGTGTAAATGTGTAAAAGTTAAATATATAAATGTATAAATGTATAAATGTATAAATGTATAAACATATAAATATATAAATGTGTAAATGTATAAATATATAAATATATAAATGAGTGAATGTATAAATATAAGAATATGTAAATAAATAAATATGTAAATATATAAATATGTAAATATATATATATATATATATATATTCTAATTATATTAAAATTTATTGACGGATTTGCAGATAGATTATTTTACAGACAAATTTTATTTTTCATCATATTTTATAATTTATTGATGGAAACTTTCCCATCAGGAATATCATGTCGGTAATACGTGATTTACTTGTAGTGATATATGTCTTGTTCTAGAAGAAAGCAAAGACAAAGTTCTCTTGTCCCATTTGATAGTAAAATATTAGTTTTACATTATAACATTCTCATACAGAAGAATAGCTTTTAGGGTTTCTCATGCAAAAAAAATATATTTTCTTTTCATTTGTAAAGAATATTGAAAATATATTGTCTTCTCTCTCAAGTTCTTACAATCTAACTCATGTAAGTATTCTTAATTTTAAAGAATTTTATGAAATTTTTTATAGCTTATGTCCCTTAGTATTTAATTATGTTTTTGTAGTTTATCTTTTAGATTTTAATAAGGAAGTAAAGTACATTTTACGTCATTAATCTTTATTTTAAATTTTATTTGATTAATCTTATTTTAACTCTTTCATGTTTCTATATCCACAACAAAAAAATCATTTTTTGTCGTAAAGATTATCAAAACAAGATTGTAAAATAGAATGGAAGAAAAAAATATGATTATTTACATTAAGAAATAAATAGCTAAAAATTTTAGTTATGATTTTGTTGAGGAATTAAAAAATTTGAAAGAATGAATACTAGTTCTTTAAAAAATGTGATTTTTTATAATTATGTTTGTTATATTAATTAGTGACACTGGTAATACATATAAATTGAGTATATTATTTTGGTCTCTTCAAAATTATTAGTCAAAATTCAACACTATCAGGATATAAGAGTTCAAGGTTTAGGGTTTGTTGAGGTTTTGTTGGAAGTTATTTTTCCTTTTTATTGAAAAGTTATTTTCATTTGATATTGACAACCATAATTTTCTTTTTCAAGTATCAACATCTTTTTATGCTTATGATTTGGACTTTTGATTTAAGAAGTTTATAAAAAAGGAGAACGTTGTTTGAGTGTTTAATATTGGAGCCAAATGTCATAGACTAGAGAAAGAGATAAGGGTCTAAGATTTGTATGTTGTTATTTTTTGAATTATTAACAATTTTTAATGATTATGATATGATATTTCTATTCAAGAATTTGAACAAGAATAACGTTCTTAAATTAGAGATTGGAGAAAAGATAAAAGTTTACATGGTTGTTGCCTTTTATTGAACTTTTGTTGTGAGATTTTGTCCAACTCAATCCTACAAAAAAGTCTTGTAATATAAAGTTTGCATTCAACTTATATACTACAATTTGGTCATATCACTAGTCAACATGAGATCTCCAACACACTCTCACATTGAGGAATGAACATCTCAAACATTAGATTAAATATTTGTGGGTTTAACCGGAGCCAACAGTTGGTGGAACAATAGCCTCAAAGAATCTCACTAGGATAAACTTATATGGCTTTGATATTATCTTAGTAAATGAGTTTATGTCTAATTGAATCTCACAAAATTGAGTTCTAAAGTAAGGTTTGCACCCCATTTATATACTATGCTTTGACCATACCACTACATGTGTGTATTTGTATATATGTGTGTGAGAATTGTATGACAATATTTAATATGATAGTTATGTGTTGAAATTTTGTATACCTAGATAGTAATTAACCTAAAAATTAACAAATTCTGGTTAATATTTGAATTTATACTTTGGTTTGAAAACCAATCTCTCTGGGTATTTTAAAATCAAATATTATAGATTTAGTTTATTTACATAATTTCATGTTTATTATATTTGTGATATACATTAAGTATATTGTGGGTATGTTTGGCAAAGCTATATGATAAATTAGTTGATAGCTTATAAGTTCTATGGAGATAAATTAATTTAATTTAAGTGGGAGTAGAAAGGGAGAGAATAAAGGAGAACGTGAATAGAAAGTGAGATAGTTTGGATCAAAAGTAGGTGGAAAGTTTGAGGTTGATTTTATGTGAAAAATAAATAAATTAATTGTGTTAAACAGAAAATCACCAACATATCCTTAATTATATTTGAAGGTGAATTATATATTTAAATTAAAAAATAATTAATAAGAATAGTTTTTTGAAATGAAAAAAATTGTAAAAATAATTTTTATTAAATTAAATATATATTAATAATATTTAGAAAATTATGTTAAAATGTTTCGAATATTTGAAAGGTTAAATTGTTTTAAAAAAATTATAAAATTTAAAATTTAATTTGGAAAAAAATTAAACATAAGAAAAAAATAAAAGTATAGTAAGCATGTAATATTTAGTGTAGTACCAATGCCTTTTAAGTGGATTAATACCTATTAACTAGATTTTTTTTGTAAAGGCATAATAATTATCACTATTTTAAAATAGAGAAACTAGTAAACTAAACAATTTCATCTTTATAATTCATTGTATTGAATTTAGAGGAGTTGATTATAAATTGAAATGACTTCTCATTCATGTTAATAGAATGTAGATTGATTGAAAAATACTTTTTTTTTAAAATTAGTTCAAACAAGTGAATATTCATGTATGTGTATTTTACATTTTTATTATATTTAAATAATATAATTTTAAAAATATATCCAATTTTTATAATTTTATAAGTAAGTCATTGAAAAATATAAAATAATATAATTTAAAATATTTATAATTTTGTAAAACTGATATTAAAAAATTATGTAGTATTTAATTTTTAAAAATATTTTATTATTTTAAAATAAAAATGTTTTTTACTTATTTATTTTATTAAATAAATACTTTTTATTTATTAAAAAATAAAATTAATTCATAAAAAATTACATTAAAAGAAATGATGAGATGTATAAATATTTAATTAATTTTGTAATATATTCAATTTTATTTTATAAGATTAATTTAAAATATTGAAAACCTTGTACTTTTAAGTTTCATTCATGTTGAAAATTTTATTTAACTTCTTATTGCAAATGTTTATAAAAACTTATGCAAGTATAATTTTTTAGTAATATTAGCTTGGTCTAAAAATTATTTTAAATGTTTAAATTTTGTAATTATTATCATTTGTAGAAAACATGGATTTTTCCTTTTAATTCTACAAGTAACCAACTTTCTATCGATTAGTAAAATAACATTATTGATGTGAAAGTAAAAATATAAATTGAAAAATGATAAAATTAACTAAATTTAAAAGTCAATGGCTAAATTAAAAGTTTAATAAAAAAATTTATGTATAATAAAAATATAATACATATTTTATTTTAAAATATAAACCACTCCTAAAATTCCTATAAAATTAATAATAATAAATTATCATTAAAAAAATACTAATATAATATTACCGTAACAAATCAAAGTACATTGAATATTTAGAATAAAAATAGTTCAATAATACATCAAAGAGATCATAAGATTCTATAGAATATTCTCCAATAATATTATATTAGATTGATATTTTATGTGCACCTCTAAGTTCTAGCAGACTCTTCAGGATGTTCTAGGTACTAAATTGAATATGAGTTATGTATATCATCTTTAAATAGATGGTCAATCTGAAAGAACCATACAGTCTCAGGAAGAAATAGAACTAGTGCGTTAGATAATATGGGAAACTGAGATGGAATATTACCATTGGTAGAATTTACATATAATAAGTTATCACACAAGTATTGGGATAACACCTTATGAAACACTGTATTGGAGAAAGTGTAGAACTCCCTTTTGTTGGTATCAGGATGGGGAGATTGTATTGATTAGGCCAGATTTACTTCAACAAACCACTGAGAAGGTCAAAATCATACAAGAGAGAAGGCTTTCCAGAGTAACAAAAGTCTTATGCAGACTAGAGAAGGAGACCTCCGGAGTTTTTGGTAGGTGACCATTTTTTTATTAGAGTGATACCTACTAAGGGTGTGAGAAGAGCTTTGAAGTCAAAAAAGCTTTCTCCTAAATTTATTGACCGTGCCAATTTCTAAGACACATTGGTCCAATGGCTTATGAGACTGTCTTTCCTCCTCAACTGTCTAATCTCCGTAATGTCTTCCATATGTCTCAACTTCAAAAGTATACCCTTGATACTAATCATATACTTGAAATAGATGAAGTGCAAGTCAAGGAGGACTTGTCTTTTGAAACTAGATCAGTGAGAATCGAAGATACACAAATCAAGGAACTTAGAGGTAGAAAAATCAGTGTGATGAAGATATTGTGGGATGCTAAGTCTAGTAGTTCCACTTGAAAACTAGAAGTGATAATGAAAGAAGTCTATCCTAAACTGTTTGTAAGTAAGTAAATTTTTCAGGGACGAATTTTTTTATGTTGGGAAGAAATGTAAGATATAGTTTTTTATATTTTCGTTTATTAATTAATTAAGAATATTATTATTCTTTTAATTAATTTTGAAATGCAGGTAGAAGAGGAATTAGGGTTTCAATTTCACAAACCTCTCTTTCCAACCTAATTTCAAAGCAGCTCTGATTTCTCTCTTCCAAATGCAGTCTTCACACATCTCTTTCGAAATCAAAGCCCTCAATTGTGATCTAAAGAGTGGAGTGTTTTCTATCCAATCAACTTCAGTTTGGAGTAAGTTTCGTCTCGCCTCCAGGAAAATAATGGTATAAAAGAAGATGACCCAGTCAACTTCCGTCAAGCCATGCAAGATTCCAACTCAGATAAATGGATTGAAGCAATGAATGAGGAGTATAAGTCTATGCAAGACAATAAGGTTTGGGAACTTGTCCCATTACCAGAAGGTGTGAAACCCATCGGTTGTAAATGGATATTTAAGACCAAACGAGATTCCAAAGGTAATGTGGAGAGGTATAAGGGTCGTCTTGTGGCAAAGGGCTATACCCAAAAGGAAGGAATTGACTTTATAGAGACTTTCTCTCCAGTATCATCGAAAGACTCTTTTAGGACAGTCATGGCTCTTGTTGCACATTATGATTTGGAGCTTCATCAAATGGATGTCAAGACAACATTTCTCAATGGCAACATTGACGAGACAATTTATATGGTGCAACCAGAAAACTTTGTATTGGGAGACCCAAAGAATATGGTTTGCAAACTGAAAAAATCCATTTACGGACTAAAACAGGCATCTCATCAATGGTACCATAAATTTCATCAAGTAATTATCTCATTTGGTTTCGAGATGAATCTTGTTGATGATTGTGTGTATCACAAATTCAGTGGGAGCAAGTACATTTTCCTGGTCTTATATGTTGATGACATACTGCTTGCCACCAATAATACAGACATGTTGCACGAAACAAAGAGATTTCTTTCCAGAAACTTTCAAATGAAAGATCTTGGTGACGCCTCCTTTGTATTAGGAATTCAAATACACCAAGATCGATCTCAAGGTATTCTAGGATTATCACAAAGGAGCTATATCGAAAAGGTACTTAAAAGGTTTGACATGCAGGAATGTAAATCTGGGGATACTCCAGTTGCTAAGGGAGACAAGTTCAGTCTCAAACAGTGCCCAAAAGGAAACTTAGAAATACAGGAAATGCAGAAGATTCCCTATGCATCAGCTGTAGGGAGTTTAATGTATGCCCAAGTATGTACGCATCCAGATATAACATACATAGTTGGGGTATTAGACAGATATTTAAGCAATCCAGGAATGGATCACTGGAAAGCAACCAAAAGAGTTATGAGGTATTTGAAGAGAACAAAGGATTATATGCTCACTTACAAGAGGTCAGACTAGTTAGAGATCACTGGGTATTCTGACTCGGATTTTGCAGGATGCCAAGATAGTTTAAGATCCAATTCAGGTTACATTTTCATGTTAGCTGGTGGTGCGGTTTCTTGGCGCAGTGCCAAGCAAACCCTTACTGCTTCATCCACTATGGCAGCAGAATTTGTATCATGCTATGAGGCATCAAATCATGGAATATAGCTAAGAAATTTTGTCATAGGACTGCAAATTGTGGAAGGAATTGAAAGACCACTTAAGTTATATTGTAACAACAAATCAGCTGTATTATATTCTAACAACAATAGGAGTTCAACCAAGTCAAAGCACATTGACATCAAGTTTCTAGTTGTTAAGGAAAGGGTATAGAGTGGACATATTTTTATAGAACACTTAGGGACAAACTCCATGATAACAGATCCTCTTACTAAGGGACTTCCACCCAAGGTCTTTCATGAGCATGTTGCACACATGGGTGTTTTACTGTTTGAGGAATCTTTGGTTTAGTGGGAGTTAGTCACTTTTATGTATTAGGTTCTATGTTTGATTTTATGTATGCATACATTGACTTTTGGACATATTTAGTTATATATATATGTTTTATTATTCAGATATTACACTTTGTATATTAAAGTTATTGAATGATCTCACTATGAAAATAGATAAAACTCTATCAATTATTTGTGGATTTAAAAAATATTATTTATATTTTTATTCTTAAAAACTTTTTGACTAATAAATGTTATATATATATAGATATATATTTCATGTCTATTTAATTCTGGATTAAATACATATTTTTTCAATCTGAAATAAAAAAATGAAATCTTATTATTTTTAAAAAATTATTAAAAATTTATTTTTACGAGTTATATAACAAATCTATAAAATAATTAAATCAATCACTAATTAAATTTAAAGCTAATTTAAAATTTAGTTTAATAAATGATTAAAATATTTATAGTTAATATTAAAAATTAATTTAATTATTATTATATAAAAATAATTTTATAATTTTTAAAATTAATAGTTAGTAAAAATATATTTTTATTATATTAAAAATTATTGTAGATATTAATAATTTTTAATTTATAAAATATTTTTTAATTTTATTATCACAATAATTAATTATTTTTTATTATTAAATTATTTTATATTTAATGAATTTGTTATAGTGAAAGATTATTATTTTTAAATTATAAATTTTTTTCATCTCGTCGCTCAATATTAGAATGCAAAAAATATTATTATTAAAGGATATATTTTTTATAAAAATTTATGATGGTTATTAGATGAATATTTTAAATAAATATTAGTAATTATAAAGCTGCTAATTGTTATCAGTATTTTTTAATATTTAGAAATTAAATAATTCAAATAAAATTATCAATGAAAGAAATATTAATTATTAAATAACTATTTAAAATTTAATTTTATATATGTATTTTTTTCTTTTTAGACTTATAACATTAAAATTATTCTTAAAAAGTAATTTTTTAGATTATATTCTATCATCTAATTTATTTAAATTAAATTTTAAAAATTAAATTTTTTTACACTAATATTTCATTATGTAATTTGATTTAAATTTTATTTTAAAAATAGATTTTTTATCTAAATTTATATGTTAAAGAATATTTTTAAATAATTTTATTTAAAAATAAAAAATATACGCAGATATCCCATATAACAGTGTGTATAAAAAAATCAGAAGCATCTTTTCTTAAATATTCATAAAGTAACAAGACATGTAACAAAGTATATTTCATTCTCCAGAACAGATGAGTAAGTATGATCTCCATCCATCTTTTTGCATTCCTACTAATTATCAATTTATTTGTTAAAAATAATAAGTAAAATGTATCTAATTCTTTAACTTTTTTTAAAACGTTCATTTTAATAAAATAAAAAATGTAAGATATCTGCATTTCTTCAAAATGGTTACAAGTTACAAGCCTGTTTTGACTCAGTGAGAAGGGTAGAGCTCACTACATTTGTAATTCCAGCTTAGTGAAGGGGAAAAATGGATTTTGTTATGGTTTGAGAAGTTATGGTCAATTGAAGTTGTGTAAGTTTCATGTGCTTAGAATGTTGGTCTTAGATTTCTTTAAAAGAGTTTCTTTTGTAGTGCTTAAGACAGCAGAGAATCTGAGTTAGTAAGGAGGATTTATTTTGAAAAATAATAGTAATTATTATTATATTATCATGGATTGGAATAAATAATAAGATGTAAGGAAATGCCCCAACTGAATAAAACAGTAAGTACTTAAAAAGTTTAAAAGTTAATGCATATTTAGATTAAGATTGAGAGAGATTAAAAGTACTTTTATTTCAGAAATAACACTATTTTTTTTCTAAATTGAGAGAGATTAAAAGAGTCTTTTGGTCATATTTAGACACCTATGTTTATCGTTGTGACCAATTGTCAATCTGAAGGTTTGTCTCAGAAGCATGACTATCTTTTCATCCTTTGACTAAGAGATTGTGATTGGCTACTTCTGTATAATTCTATGTTTATGATGCCATGAAAAAATGTTTCAAGGTTTCTTTCCATAAGTTCTGAAAGTTGAAAAAATACCCTGCAAGGATTACATCAAAGAGATTCTGACTAAAGTGTTTGTATTTTATTTAATTCAGGAAAAAGCCCTAATGGATGAAAATGTCAGGCTAACTGAAGATGCAAGGCTCTGTGAGAAGGTAAAGTTACTGCAGTTTGGAATTAATTCATTTGGAGAATATTTTGAAACTGGTTTAATTTGAGAAAATGTTTTTATATTTTTTTCCTATTCTTAAATGGTTGCAAAATAGAATATATAATATGATTTTTTTTGTCATTATTAATGAAAATATAAAATATTTTCTCAAATCAAATGTTGAAAAGTTTTGCTGGCTAATACATGGAACAATTGTTAGCACGTAAACACGTTAAAAGAACGTGGGTATCTAGAAATCCACGTTCTGAGAAGTTATCCCACTAACATGAAAGTAGTTCATTATTTAAGTCACTATCAAACAGTTATCGGTACTACGTTTTTTGGGTTTTCTGTGATGGACAGATAGCCCTATAAATACCCCTATGCTCTGTGCTTCAAGACCAAATCTGCTCTCTTCTATAGTATTCACACCATCTACATTCACAAGAGAAAAGGTTTTGGAACCGTAAGCACTCTGAGAGAGTTTCAACTGAGAGAGTTTCAATGGCTGGAGGTTAGTATTATTTTTCGCTTCCGCTGTTCTCTAGATATTACATTTGGTATCAGAGCCGTGTATTTCCTCTGTCTTGTTTTGGATTTTTTGTGATTCATGCATTTGATTGTTTTTCTTTCAATTCAAGATTCTATCTCTCATTTATGTTATGATTCTATGTCATTTATGTGCGGTTGAAAAAAAAAAAAAAAAATGAAGAGTTTTCATTTTTCGCTGATGTTGTTTGGGCGTGAGGTTGAAGATGAACTAAACATTGTCGTTTTGCTTGGTTAACATAATAGAGAACCTAGATTATATGTATTTTATGTGTGATTAAATAATCAAGGAATATATAATAGTGTGATGGTAGCTTGCACGTGTTTTCGATAGTATGTTCGTGCGGGTTCGATCCTTGGTGACAAGATGCTGTGCATTTATTTGTTTATGTTAAAAGGCCAAAACCAAATGTTAAGAGATATGCACCCACATGTATTCGAACCTGTGTCAAGCTATTTTAAAGACTATGCATATAGCTGTTACCACTGATCTATATCACCAATTCATTTACTTAGGCGCACATTTATCTATATGTTACATTCATTTATTTAAAATGCACATTTATGTTTTATATGAATGATTTCATTAATGTTGAATAATGGATATAATTTTAATAAATTAGAGAATAGCCACAACATCTTTAATTAATTAAATTATAGCCATAAACATTAGTTGTAATTAATTACATGTATTGTAATAAAATATACCCACGTAAATTTTCTTACATTTATGTGATTAATTATGATAAAATATTACATTATATTTCTTAATTTACCCACAGGAATTAAGAAAAAGAACATAATCTAATAGTTTTATCATAAAGATACGTGAGTCTAATTAAATAGGACTTTAGCCTACAGGCAAGTTTTATGTTACTAGATTCATTTAGAGAGACATGATTTACATTGGTAAAACATGGACATTTATTATATAGTCTCAAATTATGATGATGAGCATGTATTTTTAAAACTTTGCAGTTTCTCAACCTGTGACTTTTTCTGATATTAAATGTGGTATTCCCGAATTGAGAGGTGACAATCATAAGATTTGGAAGGAGAGAGTTCTTCTCCATTTAGGCTGGATGGACATTGATTATGCCATTAGGAAACCAGAACCACCGGCTATCACTGAAACCAGCACTCCGGATGATGTTAATCTTTATGAAAAGTGGGAGAGATCAAACCGTCTCTCTAGTAACCTTTATAAAGACCAACATTTCTGTTGGAATCCGGGGTTCTGTTGAGCATCATAACAATGTTAGAGATTTACTAAAGGCCATTGATGAGCAATTTACCACGTCTGATAAATCTCTTGCCAGCACCCTTATAAGGCAATTTTCATCATTAAAGCTCACTGGGATTAAAGGGGTGCGTGATCATATCATGCGCATAAGGGACATTGTGGCTCAACTAAAGGCCCTAGAGGTTACCATGTCTGATTCTTTTCTGGTACATTATATTTTGTGTACTTTACCTCATCAGTATGCCCCTTTCAAAATCTCTTATAACACACATAAGGACAAATGGTCTATTAATGAATTATTGACCATGTGTGTCCAAGAGGAAGAGAGGTTGCTGATGGAAGAAGGTGAGATGGTAAACTTGACCACTTCTATTAAGAAAAAGAAGAATCAAGCTAACCAAAAGGGAAAGATTCCTGCTCAGCCAGTTATAAAGAAGGAGTCCAAGTGTTTCTTCTGTAAAAAGACAGGACACATGAAGAAGGATTGTCAAAAATTTAAGGACTGCTAGAGAAAGAAAGGTAATTCTTTTACATTTGTCTGTTATGAAGCTAATACGACTAGTATTAATCATAACACATGGTGGATTGATTCTGGATCTACAATCCATGTTTGCAACACCTTGCAGGGTATGCAAAACCTAAGGAGACCAATGGGAAGTGAGCAATACATCTATTCAGGAAGCAAGATGAGCTCACATGTGGAGGTTGTTGGCACATGCAATTTAGTTTTAAGTAGTGGTTTTATTTTGTGTTTAGAGAAGACCTTTTATGTTCCTAGTTTCAGTAAAAACTTGATTTCCATTTCACAACTTGTACCTTTGGGTTTTTCATTTAATTTTATGAATTCTAGTTTTTCCTTATTAAATAATTCAAAAGTTATTGGTTTTGGTGAACTGTGTGATGGTCTTTACTCCATCAAATTACAAAACAACACTACTTTTAATTCTATGCATGTTTCTTCTAGGGTAAAACGATGTGTTGTGAATGAGAATTCCTCTATGTTGTGGCACCGGAGATTGGGACATATCTCCATTGAGAGAATTAAACGATTGGTAAATGATGGAGTACTTAGTACTTTAGATTTTGCTGATTTTGAGACTTGTGTGAATTGCATTAAGGGTAAGAAAACTAACAAGTTTAAAAAGGGTGCCAAGAGAAGTTCAAGCTTATTAGAAATCATTCATACAGATATTTGTTGTCCAGATATGGATGCAAGTAGTCCGAGATACTTCATCACTTTTATTGATGATTACTCACGATACATGTATCTCTACTTACTTCGTTCTAAAGACGAAGGTTTGGATGCCTTTAAGGTTTTTAAGGCTGAAGTAGAGTTACAATGTGGAAAGCAAATTAAAATTGTGAGATCGGATAGAGGTGGCGAGATTATGGTAGATACACAGGGAATGGACAAGCACCTGGTCCATTTGCGAGATTTCTTCAAGAGCATGGGATTGTTGCCCAATACACTATGCCTGGTTCTCTGGATCAGAATGGTGTGGCGTAAAGAAGAAATCAAACCTTGATGGATATGGTGAGAAGCATGAGGAGTAACACAAAAATTCCTCAATTCTTGTGGATTGAAGCACTTAAGACGACTGTGTATATAGTAAACCGAGTTCCAACTAAGGCTGTTTTAAAGACACCTTTCGAGTTATTCAAAGGTTGGAAACCCATTTTGCGACATATACGCGTTTGGGGATGTCCGTCTGAAGTGAGGATTTATAACCCACAAGAGAAGAAATTAGACCCTAGGACTATTAGTGGGTATTTCATTGGATATGCTGAAAAGTCTAAAGGGTATAGATTCTATTGTCCATCCCATAGCACTAGAATTGTGGAATCAAGAAATGCAAAATTTCTTGAAAATGACTTGATTAGTGGGAGTGATTCAATTCAAGATATTGATTTTGAAAAGGATCACTATGAAGTACAACCCACTGAACCAAATGATAGATTGGTAGTCATACACGCTCCTTCTGTTCAAGAGCATGCTATACAACCAGTCATTCAAGTTCCACAAGTTGTTGAAAATGATAATGTAGATCAAGTTGTTGATGAGGAACAAGTAAATGTTGAGCAACCTCTTGAACAACAAGTTTCTCATCAAGATAATGAGACAACATTAAGAAGATCTACAAGAATCAAAAGATCTCGCAATTTCTAGTGATTATGAAGTGTATGTACAAGAATCTGATTATAACATTGGAGCCGAAAATGATCCGAAACGTTTTCATAAGCCATGAATTCTAAGGATTCAAATTTGTGGTATAATGCTATGAAAGATGAGATGAATTCCATGACATCTAATCAAGTCTGGGATCTTGTTAAGTTACCTAATGGTGTAAAAACCATTGTATGTAAATGGGTCTTTAAAACTAAGAAAGACTCACGAGGTAACATTGAGAGACATAAAGCAAGACTGGTTGCCAAAGGATTCACTCAAAGAGAAGGAATCGATTACAAGGAGACATTTTCTCCTGTATCTAAGAAAGATTCTTTTCGGGTAATCATGGCATTAGTAGCTCATTTTGATTTTGAGTTACATCAGATGGATGTGAAAATGACCTTTCTTAATGGTGATCTAGAAGAAGAGGTTTATATGAAGCAACCTGAAGGATTCTTCTCTAGTGATGGTGAGCACTTAGTATGCAAGCTTAACAAATCCATTTATGGATTGAAACAGGCTTCACGCCAATGGTATTTAAAATTCCATGAAGTTATCTCTTCTTTTGGTTTTGAAGAAAATATCATGGATCAATGTATATACCAAAAGGTTAGTGGGAGCAAAATTTGCTTTCTTGTTTTATATGTGGATGACATTTTGCTTGCAACTAATGACAAAGGAATGCTATATGAGGTGAAACAATTTCTCTCAAAGAATTTTGATATGAAAGATATGGGTGAAGCTTCTTATGTTATAGGCATTAAGATCCATAGAGAAAGGTCTCGAGGCATTTTGGGTTTGTCTCAAGAGACCTATATTAATAAGGTTTTAGAGAGGTTTAACATGAAAAATTGTTCACCAAGTGTGGCTCCTATTATGAAGGGTGATAAACTTGAACTAAGTCAATGCCCGAAAAATGATTTTGAGCGGGAATACATGAAAAATATCCCATACGCTTCAGCTGTTGGAAGTCTTATGTATGCTCAGGTTTGCACCAGACCTGACATTGCATTTGCAGTTGGAGTTTTGGGAAGATATCAGAGTAATCCAGGTGTTGACCATTGGAAAGCTGCAAAGAAGGTGATGAGATACCTTCAAGGAACAAATGATTTCATGCTCATATATAGAAGGACTGATATCCTGGAGGTGATAGGTTATTTGATTCAGACTTCGCTGGCTGCATTGATACCAGAAAATCAACATCTGGTTATGTTTTTATGCTAGCTTGTGGAGCTGTATCTTGGAGCAAGAAAAAACAAACCTTGACCGCCACTTCCACTATGGAGGCCGAGTTCGTTTCTTGTTTTGAGGCTACCTCACATGGTGTATGGTTGAAGAGTTTTATATCTGGGCTTAGAGTTGTGGACTCAATTGCTAGGCCATTAAAGCTATACTGTGATAACTCTGCTGCAGTATTTATGGCTAAGAATAACAAGAGTGGAAGTCGAAGTAAGCACATCGACATTAAGTATCTAGCCATAAGAGAACGTGTTAAGGAAAAGAAAGTGGTCATTGAGCACGTTAAAACTGAGTTGATGATTGCTGATCCTTTGACTAAATGCATGCCACCAAAGAATTTCAAGGATCATGTAGTACGAATGGGACTTAGTTCCATGATGTGACAATCAATATTGTTATTAAACTCTTATTCAGTTTGATGATTTCTCATTTATTTGTGCACATACTTGTTTATTTTAGAGAAATGTCATTTTAAATTTGACCTAGAAATAAACATAAGGTTTATTCATTAATGTTAAGAGCATTTGATAAGAGAAATGATATATTGTAATACATGGGAGATAATACTCGTTATTAGAGGAACTGTCACCATGATTCATATATTGAGTCTCTTGTTTTGGTTGATAATGGAATCAATGGACCAAGTGGGAGAATGTTAGCACGTAAACACGTTAAAAGAACGTGGGTATCTAGAAACCCACGTTCTGAGAAGTTATCCCACTAACATGAAAGTGGTCCATTATTCAAGCCACTATCAAGCAGTTACCGGTACCACGTTTTTTGGGTTTTCTGTGATGGACAGAGCCCTATAAATACCCGCTATGCTCTGTGCTTCAAGGTCACCAAATTTTCTCTCTTCTATAGTATTCACACCATCTACATTCAAGAGAGAAAAGGTTTTGGAACCGTAAGCACTCTGAGAGAGTTTCAACTGAGAGAGTTTCAATGGCTGGAGGTTAGTATTATTTTTCACTTCCGTTGTTCTCTAGATATTACAACAATCCCCCATAGTTGCATATCTTGTTGGATAATTGCTTCACAAACATTTCAGTCAGAATGAAAACTTAGAACAGAAATTCTCTGCAGCATGGCATCCATCTACAGCAAGCAACAAAGGATCAGAATGAAAATCAACCCCCCAACAATATGCAGAAAGTAGCCCAAGTTCAGATGTGGAGACCGAATTGTTCATTGCACTTCCAGATACAAGAACAAGACGCCTCTTTCATCAGGTCTAGTAGAAGATTGTTTAATCCTGGTTATGCAAAATTGAAATAAGGGTAAGCCTAACTGTAATCAATGTATATGTATCCCAGATGCTCTAGAAAAGATAATAATAGAATAATTCTGAATCTTCTTACAACATCTTTCTAATAATCCTTCTAATTATTAATGAAATGAAGAAAGTATTAAATATTTTTTGTGCTTCCAAATTGCTAAATGTTTTTGCATTTTTATTTAATACTTTCTTTATGAAGTATTAAGAAAATTATTGGAAAGGTGTTGTAGGATGATATATTATTTGAAGTAATAGTGGTAATTGTGTTATGGGAGTGATTTGTGCTACTTGGCAGTATCCTCAAACCCTATGGTTTAAATGACCCTTTGTATTTTGGTACTTGTATTTTAGACTCAACAGTTGTAAGGTTATTATAGTTATGGTACAAGTTATGGTACAAGTTCTGGATATAATATGACTATTAAAATTAACAAGAGTCATCTTCTTAAGTTTCAGTCATGTACTGACTGCAGGACTAATCCCTGGTATAGAATTTAGATACACTTTTTCTGCCTTCTCAAGAATTTGTTCTTTGCTAGTCAAATCTAGAACTTTGACACACTTCTTCTACCTTCTCATGAATTTGTTTTGTTGTGAATCAAATTTAGATCCTCTTCTAAAAGTTCAGCATGTCAACTGAGACATAATAATTGAGTATTTTTAAACTGATCCTTGATATAATGTCAATCCTCACATTAAACTTTCATCTCTGCTAAATGCTAAAATCTAATAGCTTGCTTGTAATTTTTTATCAATTTTAAGAAAAGTAATCTTTAATTTCTTCTTGAGTTCAATCTGCAAATTTTACTCATTCAGTTTCCAAATTTGCAGCTTGCTTGTTATTTTTTATCAGTTCTAAGAAAATTAATCTTTAATTTCTTCTTGACTTCAATATGCAAGTTTTATTCATTTCAGTTTTCAAATTTGGAAAACTTCATAAATATGTGCAACTTGTCTGAGTCTTCAAAACAATTCAGCTCCTGAAAAAAAAAAAAAATTCAATAACTCATTATAGAACTTTTTATTTACATATAAAATAAATTTAATTTTAAAAAATATAAATTGTATCAGAGTTGTCCTAAACCTTGATTGGTTTGGTTTGAGTTACAGGGTTTTTTCTTAATTGTCTCAAACAAAATCTCTTACCAACCCAACCTAATTATATCCCAATTTTCATCTCTTTCAGTATTTGCTTTGCATATTCATTTCACTGGTAATTTTCATAATGATAAAGAAGAAATGAAAATGTTTTACATGTACTTCCAGATGATCTTATTTTCTTTTCATTTCTTGTCTTGTCTTTCACCCTTTGATGAAATTAGAAAAATAAAGATTCACAATCATTTATATGTTTCTCCTATCATATAAAATCTATGCAATACTACAAGATGGTTAATGATAGTTTAAATTTCTGCAAGCAATTCTACAATGCAAGGGATTTACACAAGAAATAAATTATGAATGAATCAATGTATGCAGATAAGTCTATCTTAAATTGTTTGATAAATTCCTTTAAAATTCCTTTTAAGACAAAATAATGTTGGATCATAGTCTCATGAAAATGTAATAACTAGTTACAATTGATTAGATAGACATGGATTCACCTCAAGTGTTAGAGTACTCCATTTGTGTTATTCTTAATTTATATTTTTTATGTTAAAATAAAAACACAATAAAAAAGAAAACTAAACTAAGAAAGGAGTTAGTCATTCAACTACATTGTTCTATGCATCTCAAAGACAATTCATGTATTTTGTGTAATGTAAAAAAATTTAAAACATTAAAACTAAATAAATATTATATATAAGTGGTGTTGTTGAATGATATACAAAGAACTTTTACCATAATATTATTAGTTAGACACCATGTGTTGGCTGAGAATAAAATATCTTTTGTATATAATAGTTATTTAAGATTTTCTTTTACTAAATTTAAGGAAGACATTCAATGCTCTTTTCTGTTTTCTCTTTCCATCTAATGTTGAAAGCACACAGTAAAAATGGAAATAATTATGCTGATCTTTTAAGTAGTTTCTCACGCGTTTACCATGAGGATTCTTATTTTCCTAAGGCAAAAAAAAGGAAATGAAAAACTTTGAAATCCACATTTTACATGATGTCACAAAAATATGAAATGACTATTTTTAAACCATTATTCAGATCTGCAATATTTTTATGAAAAAGATTATTACTGCTATGTGAGAGGTGAGAGGTGGCTTTCTCTCTTGGATAATTGAACAATCTACACTTGTACTTATTTTTTGAATTTTTTAAAATAATTCCATGATGAAATTTCCCCTTCAGCATATGATGATATTATAATTTATATGTCCTGTCTTTTTGAAAATGATAGTGTTTCACATACTGTTTTTTAACAACTTAAAAAAGAAAAAAAATGTGACCGTGAAAAGCATAATTTTATGGAGCGTTTATTAGGAGCTGCATGCTTATTAACTGAGGTGAAATTGCAGACCAATATCATTGTTGCTCTAAATTCTAATTGTTTTCTTTATTTAGTACCTTAAGATCAATGTGTATATATTGTGGTGGGTAGATTCTTAGCCCTCTTCTTTCCATGTATACAATATAGTATAACTATAGTGAGGATTTCATACAAATTGTATGATTCTAACAGAGATAATTTTTCCTATGCATCATAATAGAGTTAATTTGGGATTGTTTATATTTATGGAACCTGTTCTCTGATCTCAATTTATGTTCTGTTTTCTTATGCATATAGTTGAACCAATACTGAAGGCTGCTTCCTATCCTTCTGCTACTGTTACAGTGTGATTTGTATCTTATTACTTGGCTCATTTATCTTGCATAATCATAATTTACTTAATTGGCCATACTATGATCATGACATGAGGCTAATATCTTTGTCTTACAATGGGTACCAGTTGGTTCTTGGTGTTACCAAATGATAGATATGATTAACATGCTCCATAATATAAGATTGTAGCATTCTTTTTTCATTAGCTTTTTCCTCCTTCAACTACAATGCTTTTGTAAAACTTAAGGAGAAGTTAAGAGCTTTTTTTTATTGAAAGAGAAGTTAAGAGCTACAATTTGAGAGTATAAAATGTGTCCTTGTAGTATTTGTATGTATGTTGGAGATGGAGAAGGGTAGTTCTTCTCATAAGAATCCAATTGAGAATGAAAGTATAGCAAACACACTGAGAACGGACGTTTTTATAGTCAAAAATTGCCGTTTTAAAATGAGAACGGCCTTTCAAACCTTCATTACTTGCATAAGAAAACAGTCTGTTTTTTTTTTAGAACGGATCTTTCTTTCTTTCTTTCTTTCTTTCTGAGAAAGTCTGTACCCGTCATTAGAACGGACGTTCTTAACTGTGAACGGTCGTTTCCTGTAACCTTTCTAACATTTATCTAGGCTTTTATCATCCTAAAAACTACTACTTTTATTTTAATAACTTTTAAGGTATTTTCATAAATTATATTATGTAGTCTCCTCTCTTCTTTTCTAATTCTTTTGTTGTGGATAAAAACACAGTTAATAATATTATATTTTTAATTTAAAAATAAATTATTTTGGTTATAATTTGAGTAAATTTTATTTTTATGTGTACTCAAATCATTTTTCATCATAAAAAAATTATAAATTTATTACTTATTAATAAAATTCAAAGTATCTAATAGTCTAATGGTCTCTTCTGAAAACATTTTTATTATAAGAGTTAGTCTAATGGTCTCTTCTAAAAACATCTTCATTATAATAGTTATACTTAGGGGTCATAAAGATATCTCTGGATTTATAACACGAGGTTTTAATTTACTTTTGTGAGTTATATCCTTTAATTATCGTATTATGTTTTTAAATTTAAAAATAAATTATTATAGTACAAATATAACTTAAGTAATTTTTACTTTTATATATGTACTCAAATTATTTCCCATCATAAAAAAGTTACAAATTTATGACTTGTCAATAAAATTCAAAGTACTCAATAGTCTAATAGAAATAATTAATTAAATGAGAACCTGAAAGGTTTATGATTTGTCTAAAAGAATCTCCATTACAAGGGTCATACTTAGGGGTCATAAGGGCATCTCCATTGCAAGGGTTCATAACATGAAGTCTTAATTCACTTTTCATGTCACATCACTTTTAAGATCTTATATTCATTTTCCTCTAGTGCAAAAAGGCTTACAAGATCTTGTAGAATAATATATTATTTACACTTTAACTTACTATTTCTCTCAATTCATAATTGTATTTAATACAAACAATATTGTATTTTATGACCTGAGGCCAATCTTGGTTTACTGCTACTGATAAAAGTATTTGTAGAGTGGGCGGCTCAATACTTAAGGAGACCTAAAGCAAACTTAAAAAATGAGGCCTTTTTATTTACTAAAAAAAATTTAAGCTAAAATGTACTATAATTTTATTTAAAATTTATTTTTCGAGCATTTTGCGATGCAAAATTATTTATTAAATTATCGTAATTAATTTCATTTAACATTTCTTTTTCAATAGATAACAAGATCAATTTGTTTAATCTTTGTTGAGACATTGTTGATCTTAAATAAGTTTTTATTATCTTTAGTTTTGAAAAACTTCTTTCAGCTGAAGCAACTGATACTAGAATTGTTAACATTATTCTATAAGCTATATATGCATTTGGAAAATAATATTTTCTTTTTATATAATTAAGAATGTGTTTATCATTTTCTAATCCTATAATTTCCTTTAAGATATTTAATTCTGAAAATAAATCCAATCCATCAAGATCTAACAAATTATTATGTTTTAAAGATTTTTTAAGGTTTAAGCATTTTTCTTTCAAAAGTATAGAGTCTAATGACTTAAATTTTTTAACACTAAATAAAAAACCAAAAATATCTTCATATATTTTAAATTGTTCTATCTACTTTGAAGTGTGGTAATTACTTTATCTACAATGTACAAAAAGTAACCAATTCTAAATTATTCTTGAAGAGATTTTACAATTTCATTCTCAACATTTTCATCAAATTGTTTCTTTCTATGACTATAATACGTTTTTCACGAAACTTAGGCTCTATATCCATTTCGATAGCAATTTCTTTAGTAGAAATTAATGCATTTTCAAATCCATTTTTTTTTGTACTTCTCAAAAAATGAGAGAAGACCTATTAATTTAGTAGTGGTATATTTATTACTAAAAAAAAATTTGGGGCCTTTTTTTTAGGGGCCTAAAACGAGTGTTTTACTTGCTTGGCCCTTAAGCCGGTCCTGCATAAGATTGAATGTAGCCTTTAACTACTAGTCGTGTTTTATACCTCTCAATACATCAACCTTGTGTTTAATTGTAAAAACCCATTTGCATCCCACTGTTTTCTTCCCTTTTGGTAAAAGCACAAGATCCCAAGTGTTGTTTTTTTTCTAAAGTTGTCATCTCCTCAGTCATTGCTTCAATCCATCTAGGATCTGTCAAAGCTTCATGTACATTGCTAGGAATAGAGATTGAGGATAATAGAGATACAAAAGATGCATATGAGTGAGATAACTTATAAGATGACACATAATTACTAATGGGATATTTAACTTTGGATTGAGGATCTGGTTCATATCTAATGGGTGGTTGATCATGATTAGATTGAGATGGAAGATTATATGGGACAATGCTTGACTCAGTGCCATGTGTACTGGTGATGTCAACATCAGAAACAGACTTAATAGTTGACTTAATGTTTTGTGTATTGGTGGTTTCAAAATCAGAAATAACATCAACCTTATCTAAATTTGTATTATAAAAGTTAGGATCAAGAGGTACTTCTAAAGAGTCATCTTAAACTTGTGGAGAAGATTGAGCTAATTGGTTGTGGTTAAAAGACACTATATTATCTAAAGATGTAGAGTCCATATTTAGGATTAGTTCACTTCCTGATGCTGCATGGTGATGCATCATGATAAAATCAATAAAAAAATATATGGTATGTCAAACATACTAGCATCATGATGCTGCACTTTGTATTCATTCCCCCCCGAAGTGTAGAATTAATAAAAAAATATTTATCTTCATGATATGTCACATCCATAGAAATATGGAATCTTTGTGATGTTTGATGGTAAACACAATAACCTTTTTGAGTTGATCCATATCCAACAAAGACATATTTAATAGCTTATTCTTCAAGCTTTGTACGTTGATGTGGGTGTTAGTGAACATATATAACACATAGAAAAATATAAGGTGGTAAATGAACAATTGGAGGAAGAACACAATGATCAGACAACACATCTAATGATTTTCTAAAGTTAAGCACACTTGATGGGGTTCGATTAATCATATAGACTGTAGTGCTCATATTATCTCCCCATAAATGAAATGGAACATTTCCCTCAATGAGGAGTGATCTTGTCACTTCTAATATATGTTTATTTTTCCTCTCAGCCACTTCATTTTGTTGACGAGAATACAAACATGTAGTTTGATGCAAAATGCTTTTAGATTTCATGAACTCTACTAATTTTGTCTTAAAATACTCCCCTCCATTATCTTATCTAATGACTTTTATACATGTGTTAAATTGTGTAACTCTCATTTGATGAAAAGAACAAAACAATACACATCACTCCTTTGCTTTAACAAATATATCCAAGTTACCTGAGTACAATCATCAAAAAACTTATGAATCACCTTTTTCATCGTGGGTAGATCGTGGGGTGGGACCCCAAACATTTGTGTGTATTAATGAAAATGGAAAAACAGGACTATGACTTTTTGCCATTACACAAGTTTCACAAATAAAATTTAAAATATTGCATTTATGAAATAACAAGGGTAATAATTTCTTTAAGTAATTAAAAGAGGGATGTTCCAATTGTTTATGCGACAACCAATTTTCCTTTTGTTTTTATCTTGTACATTTTCACTCGCAAGATGAGCCAATACCCCTATATGTGTTTATTGCAAAACATTTTTAAGATAATACAGTCCTTCACTGTGTCTACCACTCTCATTCTTCTCTTTGGTATGTAGGTTCTGAAAAACACAATGAGTTGAGTAAAATAGGACATGTGTCTTATCAATACTTGATACGTGTCATATCATATGTCACATCATCACTCTTTTAGTATCATCCACATCAAATTAACGAAAGAGACTATATTGATTCATTTTAACCAGAATTAAAACTATATTGAGAAAAAAAATAATAGTAAAAACACATTAAAAAAATTCAAAAAAAAATTGGGACCAAATAACCTATTAAATCATTAACTTATTAATTAGTTGTAAGAAATACTTTAGGCCTTAAAGATTATTTAAAGTTAAAAAGAATAAAATTGTTAGGATAGGTTATTTAAAATTAAAAGGAATAAAATTGTTAAGGTGAAAGAAAAATTAAAACACAACACTAAAATTAAGTAATTGTGATAAACACCAAATATGATTCACTATAAATTATTTTACTCGATATATATATATGTTAGTTTTATATATCTTTTCATTATTATTGAGGTTCATTTAAAGGGATTTAGGATTAAAATTGTTTATATGAAAAAACTTTTAACTAAATTAATAAGATGGTGGCAAACACAAAAAATCAACTAACTTGAGGTAGATTAGTTTTGATCTTAAACCTTCGTAGAGTTCCGTTTAAAGTTAATTTATGAATTTAAAACTTATCAACTAGTTTCACAAAAGACACTTTGAATCTAAAAGTTAACCAAAGTAATTTATAATTTATAAATTAGAAGTTCTTAAAATAAACTATTTTGAGATATCTTATAAAATATTTCTACAAATGTAAGTTATAAACAACACACAAAAAATATCTTATTTTATAATATTCTAATTTATAAGCTATAAACTATTTTAGTTAATTTCTAGCTTAGCATATTTAATTTTTCTTATTAATTTCATTTATATTAATATTTTTTTTATTCTTCTTAATATCCTTACCTATTATTGTTTTTAACTTTTTTTTACCTGTTTTTTTCATGATGCGGAAATTACACACTAAAAGTTGTAAAAAAGAAACTAATAAGAATTTAATTATTTGCAAAAATAAAAAATAATTACAAAATAGTATATATATGTATATATAATTATGTTGTAAAATTTATGTATTTACGTTTTATTTTATTATTTAACATTTATCAATTAGTTCATGAGTCAATTCTACCAAACACCTTTAATTTAATAAGTTAATTTATTATTCAAAACTTATAAATTATGAATTTACCAGCTAACTAACTTAACATATATATTTATAAGTTAATTTTGTGAGACTCATTCTAATTTTAATAAATAATATTTATATATATATATATATATATTTAATAAAATGATATTTATTTATTTATTTATTTTTAACATTATATCAACTAAAACTTAAATAAAAACTGGTGAAAATTAAAATTCAAGTTTTAAGATATCTAAAAGAATAAAAAATAATAATTTTTTCATAAATGAAACAAGAGAAACAAATGTTATGTTATGTTATTGAAGCATATATGAGAGAGGTCATATATTAAAAACATAAGAGATATATAAGATTATTTGCAAAAGAATTGTGATTTTAAAAATAAAAAAATGTGACCACTTTTCACATAATTAGTCTTGAAATTGTTAACAAACATATATTGACAAATTTATGACTAACTAGATTCACTAAATAGAACAAAATTATCCTTATATGTTTTATCCAATTTAGTCTCTTACATTTTTAAAATATTTATTTAGTTCTTTATTTTTTTTAAATGATTCACAATTATCATTTCATCTCTTTAAAGTTAACCAGTTAAAATCTTCTTTAGACTCTCTCTCCTTCCTACACATACTCATGAGAGAAATCTAATTAACAAATCATACAAATTTTAACTAAAAATAAATATAAAAATAGTAACACAACATTAATAACGAGTAATTAAATCACCTAACTATTTGCTATTATAAACTTTAAAAATAATTCAAAACTTAAAATTTTATCTTTGGATAAATAAATATATAATTAGAGTATGAATATTATTTTACAAATGGTTAATATATAATTTCTGAGATATAATAGAGAAAAATTATAACTCGTGTTCAATATAGTAGAATATGATAAGAGAGCAAATAAAAATTTAATAATATAAGAAGGTAATAAAGTTTAATATGATAATAATAAAGTATAATATAAAATATGCTAAAATAACATACTACTGTTTTGTTAAAATTATACATAATTTTAAAAAAACTTTATTTATTTTGTACACATCATACAAATTATAGTGGTTATCTCTATATGACCTCAAATTTTCTCCTTTTTAAATAATTTTTCTTTATTCATTTTGTTTTTTATTTGTAGTTCTTAGGAAATTTTAAATCCATGGGTAGCATTTGGTAGACATGTTAAAATTAGATGCAACGTAACATGAGTTTTCTTCTATGATGCATTTCAAAATAGAACTGCTCCAAGAGTTAAAAGTTGTACATTTTGGTTTCACTGAAAAGGGTGGAACCAAGAGTGCAGAGAACATTATTGTTCTATTATGTTCAATTCCATTTTATCTATGCACAAGAACAGTGAAAAAAAACACAAACCTAATGCAGGCATATGCTGTCCTGTAGAAATTGTTTCAGGAAATAAGAATATGGCACAGTATAGTAATCTGCTATTGGATTGGTTTTACTGTAACACCAAAGTTACAAAATTCAATTCTTTTGAAAAACTTAAGAACTATTTGTTTTGAGAATTTTTTTTTTAACTTTTCACTTTTAATTGTAAAAGCACCACATATATTCTTATATTCTTTGTGTGAGAAAAAAAATGTAAAAGTTCATTTTATTTTATTTTTTCAAATAACTTAGTGATCACTGCATAATTTGTGTTGATTTGTTGAATTAAATTGCAGGGATTCAATGGATACCGAATTTGAAACAATTGAGACAAGAATAACATCTATGCTTCCCCAACTCCAATCTGAGTGTGACATTCTACCGAGAATAGTATACAAGAATAAGAATCAGCACCGAGGCTCTGCCTATTTCCAGCGTCTTTTGAAGGTTCACTACATGTTATGCATTACAGTTTCTCCATAGTCAACATTCAATATGTAATTGCATATTGCATTACAGGTTTTTTTTAAAAGTGATTGCAGTCGCGAGAGAAATTATATTTTATGTCATTTTGGGTTTTGTTTTTTTCTGTATTGAAATTTGTAGGTGAAGAGGGATTTAAGACAATCTTACTACAATGACATTCAATTAAGAATTTGCAAATATAGATACATAACTATATAAAATATATAAATGTGTAAATGTATAAATATGTAAATGTTAAATAAATAAATGTATAAACATATAAATATATAAATGTGTAATGTATAAACATATAAATATATAAATGTGTAAATGTATAAATATATAAATATGTAAATATATAAACATATATATATATATATATTCTAATTATGTTTTTGTAGTTTATTTTTTAGATTTTAATAAGAAAGTAAAGTACATTTTACTTCATTAAATTTTATTTCATTAATCTTATTTTAACTCTTTCATGTTTCTACATCCATAACAAGAAAATCATTTTTTGTCGTAAAGATTATCAAAACAAGATTGTGAAATAGAATGGAAGAAAAAAAATATGATTATTTACATTGAGAAATAAATAGCTAAAAATTTTAGTTATAATTTTGTTGATGAATTAAAAAAATTTGAAAGAATGAATACTAGTTCTTTAAAAAATGTGATTTTTTATAATTATGTTTGTTATATTAATTAGTGACAGTGGTAATACATATAAATTGAGTATATTATTTTGGTCTCTTCAAAATTATTAGTCAAAATTCAACACTATCAGGATATAAGAGTTCAAGGTTTAGGGTTTGTTGAGGTTTTGTTGGAAGTTATTTTTCCTTTTTATTGAAAAGTTATTTTCATTTGATATTGACAACCATAATTTTCTTTTTCAATTATCAACATTTTTTTATGCTTATGAGTTGGACTTTTTGATTCAAGAAGTTTATAAAAAAGGAGAACGTTGTTTGAGTGTTTAATATTAGAGCAAAATGTCATAGACTAGAGCAAGAGATAAGGGTCTAAGATTTGTATGTTGTTATTTTCTGGATTATTAACAATTTTTAATGATTATGATATGATATTTTAAATCAAGAATTTGAACAAGAATAACGTTCTTAAATTTGAGATTAGAGAAAAGATACAAGTTTACATGGTTGTCGCCTTTTATTGAACTTTTGTTGTGAGATTTTGTCCAACTCAATCCTACAAAAATGTCTTGTAATATAAAGTTTGCTTTCAACTTATATACTACAATTTGGTCATATCACTAGTCAACATGAGATCTCCAACACACTCTCTCACATTGAGGAATGAACATCTCAAACATTAGATTAAATATTTGTGGGTTTAACAGGAGTCAACAGTTGGTGGAACAATAGCTTCAAAGAATCTCACTAGGATAAACTTATATGACTTTGATATTATTTTAGTAAATGAGTTTATGTCTAATTCAACCTCACAAAATTGAATTCTAAAGTAAGGTTTGCACCCCATTTATATACTATGCTTTGACCATACCACTACATGTGTGTACGTGTATATATGTGTGTGAGAATTATATGCAATATTTTATATGATAGTTATGTTGTGAAATTTTGTATAGCCAGATGGTAATTAACTTAAAAATTAACAAAATTCTGGTTAATATTTGAATTTATACTTTGGTTTGAAAACCAATCTCTCTGGGTATTTTGAAATTAAATATTATAGATTTAGTTTATTTACATAATTTCATGATTATTATATTTGTGATATACATTAAGTATACTGTGGGTATGTTTGGCAAAGCTATATGATAAATTAGTTGGTAGCTTATAAGTTCTATGGAGATAAATTAATTTGATTTAGGTGGGAGTAGAAAGGGAGAGAATAAAGGAGAACATCAATAGAAAGTGGGATAGTTTGGATTAAAAGTGGGTGGAAAGTTTGAGGTTGATTTTATGTGAAAAATAAATAAATTAATTGTGTTAAATAGAAAATTATGTTTGAAGAAAGTATTTTAATTAGCTTATATGCAAATTAATTTTAGTTTTTGAAGAAAATATTTGTCTCCAATTTTTGTTGAAAATTTTTGGTAGGAAAAATTTATCACTCATGAAACATGAGAAATTCTTATTAGAAAAATTTGTAGGTTTTATTTTATAATAAATTTATTCAAACTCTTCCCTCATAACAAATTCAACAATTGAAGAATTAATGGAGAAATTGATGAAATTTCTGGTTATGAAGGAGATAACATTCTGCAAAGAGGGTAATTAATTGTTGAAACGCCTCATATCCCCACAATGCCAAATGCTCCAAACAACAAATGTTAAATTATTCCATAAGAAATATCCATAAGTGAATTTTCTTTCTTAAGCAATAAAAAACACTTGTACTTGGTGTTAAATTTAGTTTTCTTTAATAAATTTTTGAATTTAAGTTTTGCGAATATAAAACATACAATTTGAAAGAGTGATATTTGCAAAGAAATTTGTGAAATAGAAAAGAAAGGCAGAAATAAAGAAAAGATCCCATAAACTTATTTATTAGATCAAATTCATATCTTAATATGCAAACTTTACATAGATTTACTTTTAAATTCGCGAGCTTCACGTGTGAACTTTAGTTGCTAAAAACAGTGTGTTAAAAGAAAAAAAAGAGAGCACGCGAGCTTCATGTCAACTTTAATATTAAAATTTTGTTAAAAAATATCAAGATAATTAAAAATTTAAAATACTGATTTAAATTAATTATTTGAGTGCATTTATAATTAAATCTATTTATTAAATTAATTATGTATAATATGGAATAATATATACACGTTTAAGAAATTAAATATGTTGTAATATATTGTTTTGCTATAAACAATTTGATGTAAGATAAAGATTTTTGTTAAGTGTAATAAATATTTTAAAATTAAATGAATAGATGTAATTTTGTTCTTATGATATTTTAAAAAAATATTTTATTGAAGTGAAATAGTAAAAGAGCATTTAAAAAAGAGAGAAAAAGCAATGAAACATATTTGTAATATTGTAAGTTGTTTAGTGGTGAGAAAATTATTTTATGATAAAAATAAAAAATTTAAGTTACAATATAAATTAATAATTTAAGTTAGTATTGTAAATATGTATTTAATATTTAAATGAAGATAATAAAAAGATCCGATAAATTTAAATTAGCAAAACAAGTAAATAAGAAATACATAAATAAATTTATTGTTAATAAAAATACATATATTAATTACCTAATAAATATTAATTAATTTAATTTAATAATTTATATAAAATTTCTCACAATTTTAGTTTTTTTTAATATTGAAAAATTATGTGAGAATTTGGTCTCTATTGAACCAAATTCTAATTTATTTTTCTGGTAACAGTGAATTAAAACAAAAGGTAGTTCTTTCACAATCCAATTGATGCATGCCTAGGAGACATTACATGTGTTGTAAGATCTCTCAAACATATGTAGAAGTATAGGAAATCAAAATAAAATGAAGATTAGCAAAGAAGAATATGAAAACTGAAATTTCCCTCAATGTTAGGGTTCCAATCGGTGCAAAATCTTTAAAACTTCAAAACAAATCAATTTAACCGATTAAAATCAAATACATGCATAGGAAGACATAGAATGAATTAAACTTAAATTTAATCGGTGCAAATGACTATAATTGATCCATATAAGTGCAGCACATGAAGAACAAAGCAAAAACATGAAAAGGAAAACATGGAAGAGAGAAAGAGATGAAGAACACACCACTTTTCAAGAGAAAAGATAAGTGCAAAAGACAATCACCACTTGAATTTAGGAAAACTCAAGATAAGATTCAAAGAAAATGAGTAATACCTCTTGAACTTCAAAGAGAATTGCTCTTGCAATGTATTCAAGCTTCAAAGTTATGATACAAATGAAAGAAACACCTATTTATAGCACTCATGCACATGGGAGGAAGGTGAATGGTTTAGGCCATCTTTGGAGATGCTCCCAAGCTTCCCAAACAAGGCCCTTCCCACTAATTGTTATCCTTATGTCCAAACACCCCTCCTCTTGTGTTTATTTGTGACAAAGTCATGAAAGAGACTAAACTATTTTTATTTTCAAGGAATTTACAAGAATTATTAATATTTCTAATATTTTCTTCCAATTTCTTGTATATTCCTCTAGTTTTTCTTCCTTCCTTTTCTTCAAATCTTTTTATAAGCTTTTCTCTTTCCAAATCTTCTTTAGCTCTTCTTATAATAACTCCTCCTTGTGATGAACTAGGTTCTTCATCCAATTCAGTTCCTTCAAAACTGAATTCTCACTTAGAACATTAAACAATACTATTTTTGGTAATAGTATGTTGTCTATGTTGTCTGGGTAAATGTTTTTTGCAACAATACTTGGAAAAAATTCCTCAAATTACTGTTGGAATAAATGGCTGAGTTTAAGAGGGGGGGTGAATTAAACTTTCAAAGATTTTCGAAACCCAATGCCCAAATGTGAAAAACTAGATTCGGATTGAAGATTAAAACTAGTTTTAATAGGTTCTTGAAATGCTTTTAATCAATTGATCATATATCCAATTCAATTACAATTTAAAATTCAATTGCCGAATGTAAAAGATCAAAGGAAGAAGAACAACACAGCAGATTTATACTGGTTCACCTTTCAACAAAGGCTACATCCAGTTTCCTAACCACACAAATTCAATCAATTCACTAAAAACCAGTTTTTACATGAACACTACATGCAAAACGAAAACCAGAAAGCTGCACCTAGTCTTGAACCCTACAAGACTTCTAAACACCTGTAAAACCCTATTACAAGAACTCTTAATCACCCTGATTAAGAGACAAACACGCAGCTAACAACCACACAAAGAATTGGATTGAATTCACCTGGAAATTCAGTGCAGAAACGAAAACAGAGCAAGAACTATGAACAAAAAACAGAGCATGCAAATCTTGATTCAATTCGCAATCAATTGGATCTTGGACTTCTTGGAGTGATTCGCAAATTGATCTAGAGTGTAAGAGAAACGTTCTTGCTCAGTGGGTTCTTCTAAAAATGATTCGTCACTTAGTTCTTTGAATTTCAAGTTATATATAGAAAACTGTTAAAACTGATTCTGACGAGAATAGTCGGTTGAAATCGCATTTTAACCGGTTGTTTTCATTAAAACCAATTTTCCAGTGAACACCCTTTTTCTGAAACTTGAAATCAGTCAGTTGAAAACCCGTTTTAACTAGCTATTCCGGATATCCGGAATTCTCGAACAAAGCTACCAGGATTTTAACCGGTTTAAATTTCAAAACGATCGACTAAAATTTCCCAAATACAAAGCTTTGAAAAACGAAGAACAGTTTAACTAGTTGAAATCAGATTTTTAACCAGTTAAAAATTAGTTAAACCTTTTTTAAAACATTTCAAATCATTTTAAATCCCAAGATAAAGTCCAAGATTAATTGAAATGCAACATACCACACAACCTAGGACTCTCTAAACATAAGACATAATCTTCATTCTTCAAGCACCATCATCTTCATCATCAAAGGTGGTTGGAGACATCAAATCCACTTGAAACCAAGTCTTTAAGTCCAACAATTACAGCCATCATCAGCCTCTATTCCTCTACCAAGCCATGAACTCACCATTGTTCAGCCAACTGAGACTAACTACCTCCACAACTTATACTAAGAAACCTCAAATCCAAACTTGCAGAATTCTAACCAAAATTAAAGTCCCTCTTATAACAGGTTCTAGAATATATGCTCACTTTCTAAATACTACTTGTTTGTACGAGTATACTTAAACCCAGAAGTTATCTTAACAAGAGCAAGTTACTTCTGATAGAATATTGTTTTCAAAATTGCTTGTAACCAGCATATTCAACCGGGGGATGGTTCAAATTTCCATATAATGCTTATATATTGCTAATTCTAACATAAAAAATTATGATCTGGAAAATCAGGTAAGAAGACCATTTAGACACACTTTAAAAAAATATATGGTTTACGCAAAGACTTGAAAATTCAATCTGTCTGAGTTATAACTAAGTCCACAAGAATCCAAGAACAATTGGCATTCCCAAGTCCAAGTGGGTAAACCGTGCAAAGTTTAGGGTTATATAAGACAAACACAGAGGCCATATCATAGATAATAGATAAAACAAAAAGTAGCGAAATTTTAATATATGTCAAGCACATCCTAGAATACTCCTAAACCCACTAAAATATAGAATCTGGGGATGTAAGGAGACATAATTAGTCCACTGTCAGGTGGACTAAATTTAGAAGAACAATAGAAACTAAAACCACACGGAAAACAAACTGCTCATTACATTCCATGTTGCCCTTTTGTTTTCAGTTGTCAAAACATGAAAAAAGTAATCCTAAAATGAATTCAGCAAAAAATTATAGCAACTTTAACCACTTCATTCTTATGTCAATAATCTCCTCTTTTCTGACTCTTCCACTAGAAATTGAATTCATAATCTTGAATGTAACAATTATTAGATTGAGTACTTAGTATTAGATTTAAAATTATAGTTGATAATTATGGTGTAATTCTTTATATTTAAGAAAATAATAATCCAAAGACTGTAAGTGAGATAAAATTAGATAAGAGAAGGTATTCCATATTATAAGAAGAGAATGTTTTACAATCACAGCAAACTCACGTACAAATGAATCCAAGAGTTTTTTTTAGACCTACAAACAATATATCAGTAGATACTAAACTTTATATATTCTCTTATGTCGTCAAAAACAATTAATTTTAATATTAAAAAACAATAAATAATAATAAAAAATCCACCAAATAATATCTACTTTAATGAAACAAGTATCAATAAGATCAACTATTCAGTTTATTTAATTTTTCATATTCCTATTAGTAGTAATAGTTACCATTGTTATTGTTGTTACGATCAGTTCAGTTACTTTGAAAGAATACAATCAGTTCAGTTACTTTGAAAGAATACATAGGCACTGTTAACAAACTAACTAATTGGTTCAATAAACTTAGCAAATTATGTCACCATATTATTAAATGCTGAGTAGTTCTAGCAGTTATATCTACTGAAAATGTTTCATATTCCTATAGAGAAACACTGAAAAGCACTTCTAGGCTCTAGCTTAGGTGCAACTCGTGCACAAAATTGAACTAGCCATTATATATAAGTGGAATCATAAATAAAGCATTGATTTATCAGAGCACAGAAGTAGCTACTACATGTCAATTTAAATAAGGTTGACTGAAACGGTATGGTAGGAGCAAAGAAGGGTCTCCATGAACAAAATAATGTAAAGGAAGTACTAAATTTACTCCTCTGGGATCTTGCATCAAAACACCAAAGTAATTAGAGTTTACTCGCTTGGTGTCTTGAATTCTGTCTAGCTACCATCGTCCAGAGCTTTCCAAGAGCAACCAATTCTCCATTCTGCTTTTTCTTGACTTCCACAATCACAGAAGTCAAATCATCCTTCTTTCCTACAACCTTTGCCTCTATTTCAACCTTTTCCTATCGTTAAAAATGTTAAATTAGAGATGCCAAAAGAACAGACTAAATATTTCGTAGTATCATCACTCTTTCTTCAGGTTGTATTATATGGTTGACAAATTGACAACTATTCAGTAACAATACTCAATTCATTTTGATCTTAACTTTTAGTAACTTGATTTTTCTAGTCCATTTACGGACATAATTGTTGATGGGAAAACCGGTTTTAGTATCAAAAACTGTTTTGTACCGCAAAACTGGTTTAGAAACCTATGTCAAAATCGGTTCAATGTTCAAAACTGGTTTTTGAACCCAAAATTGATCTTAAATATTGTTTTTCTCTTAAAAACAGTTTTTGAAATGAGTTTTTTTCTCTGAAATCAGTTTTGAAGGTTAGTTTTGAAAGAAGAAAAGGAGGAAAATGCATTGAATTTTTTTTATAAAACCCGTTTAACAATTTATTTCTGTAAGAATTAGTTGCAAAACCCACTCTAGCACAGTACAGTTTTGTCTATGTCCAGTAGAAAACCAGTTTTCCATCATATAGTCCCTCTCCCACCTACTCTGTTTTCGACACATCAGTGATTAACCACTGGCATAACACTTTCGAGTAATAAAGCTAATACTTTTAACCAATAAAATAATGTCTATCATATCTACGACATCACACTACGAACCATTGGAGAAACCATCAAACCAGAACAGATATACAGATAAAATATATTCGTCCCCACAGATAATTCGAAGTTAACAACAATAACAGATATTAATAACAAAATAATAACAGCAAGTATGGTAAAGCATAACTACATAAGATCCACACCTTAGCGACGGGGAATTGAAGCTGAGAGGTTATTTTTCTCCCAAGTTACTGTCAAAACGGAGACTATTAAACATGCACATTTTCTTACAGAACAAAAAAAAAGTCAAATTATACTTGATAAGCAATAGAAATGCATAGATTTGATGAAGAGATTTATGAAATAGAAAAGAAAAGGCTCAGAACAAAAAATGTAATGAAATGAACAAGTAACCCAACCCGCAATCAACAAAATGCACAATCCAGGCGAAGCGAGTAGGGTGGAAGTGATTCGATGGAAGCACAGAACATATACCATTTTCCATCTGTTTAATCCTCTTTGTTTATTCATTCTTGTATAAATTCTCTTGTTTAATTTGAAACATATAAATTACACTTTTCAAGTATTAGAATGATTATTTGTCCTTATATTTTTAAATTCACTGTGTTCATGTGAATTCCAATTATTAAAAAAGTGTAAACAGTCAACACTAATGTTTTTCTAATCTCAGTTTAAACTGTCAATAGACTCTAATTTAAAATTTAATAATTCAACCGGATTTGATTAAACCAATATTAATAAAATAATAATAATAATACATAATTTAATATAATATTATAATAGTTTTATAATGTTAAAAATTGAAAGTTTCTAATATTCAAAATATTTATTAATAAGGTGTGAGAATTTTTTTATTTATTATTAAAGATTATTTACCCCAACTTATAAAATATAAAAATAAAATAAATTTAAAATTTATATAATTTTAATAAATAATTTAAAAATTAGACGGCGTTCATTAACGTTCATTAACATAACAGGTTAAAGTTTAAATAAATTAATATAAAATTATTTTTTCCCGTTCCGTAAATGGATAGAACCAGAATCTTGTGTTAGTCATGTTTTAAACAAAATATATGGTTTGGAGCGGTCTAGGCCAAATTTAGAAACGAAAACATGGGAAAAATAAACTGCATCATTACAACTCACATTCCATGTTGCCATTCTGTTTTCAGTCCTCAAAACATAAAAAAATAATCCTAAAAGGATTTCAGCAAAAAATTACAGCACACTTTAACCACGCCATTGTTATCCAGTGACTGGTGTTCTTATCTCAGGTTTCCGCTACCATCAATATTACCCAGATGTTCTTTGAACTCATGGCCTCGGATCATGCAGGAGACAGTAGAGAAGATTGTGAACATTATTTTAAATGCTGACATCAAATGTCCAACTTCATTATTTACCTTGCATATATTGTCTCGGCCATTCATTTTTGCAACAATGCTGGCAGATGACAACAGCTGAACTGCGTGCCTGATAAGCAACAAGTGTAAGAAACATAAGGAAAAGCACAGGAGCACAGCCAATCTAGAATGCAGACCTTAAAGATGTCCGTTGTCCAATCTCTCCAAGGAAAGCTAAACTTTCGTCATCCACCACCAGTTCCTCTACTTGAGCACGGATAGCTAGAATCTGTTCCACAGGTAAGTAGCATGTATGTTTGCACATATCAAAATACACAACACTTAACATCTTGAAGTCTATCGAAAGAAATATAAAGGTAATAATACTACCTGTATCATTTCAGCAGGACCATAGATTTGGGTTCGAATGATCACCAACCGATGGGTATGCTGTGAGGACTGGTCATATCAGTTCCTCTGTATAAAAAAGCAGGCAATAATGCTCAAATTTAAGCATGTGAAATAATGAAAATGGAACCATACCAATCTAACAACTAATCAATATGACCATTGACTTGAAGTTTATACTGTTGTACGGCAAATCGTCACTTAAGTATGAATTATAAACCCTAAACAAACATCAACGAGGACCAACAACCAGAGACTTACTAGTGACATATATGTGTGTGAACATTCTTGTTTATTGACATATTTTTTAAGAAAAGGTATAAATAAATATTAAAAGTAAAGATATATATGAAAGGGGTAATGACCTTACCACTTAAAGAGTTCCTGACTGACTGAGAATGTAGTGTAATCAAGGATTTAAACTATCCCTTCCTTAAATTTTAAAATTCTGTCATATATATATATATATACATTATGATAATAATGAAATAAATTAAATTTCTTTTTAGTGGATTAATACCTATTAACTAGATTTTTTTTTGTAAAGGCATAATAATTGTCACTATTTTAAAATAGAGAAAATGTAAACTAAACAATTTCATGTTTATCATTTATTGTACTGAATTTAAAGGAGTTGATTATAAATTGAAATGACTTCGTAATCATGTTAATAGAATGTAGATTGATGGAAAAATACTTTTATTTTTAAATTAGTTCAAACATTGATAAAATGTTTTGAAGAGAATTAATATATTATCTTTCCTAAGTTGTCTAATGAGTTCATTCTTTCTTTTAGTATAAAAAATTGTAACTTTGGTAAAAGTAAATAATTATTCATGAAATAAACTAAAAGAAAAAAATATTTTTAGGATTATTTATTTAGGAGTCCAATTATTTCAATTTTACTACATTTGTTGTTATTTTTATAGGTTCTAATATATACATATATACATTTTAGATAAACTAACATTAGTAGGAGTCGAAAGTTGAAGACTAACACTCTAACTAAGAAATTACAATGACTTTCAACTAAGAATTTGCAAATATACATACATAAAAATATAAATGTGTAAATGTTAAATATATAAATATATAAATGTATAAACATATAAATATTTAAATGTGTAAATGTATAAACATATAAATATGTGAATGTATAAATATATAAAGATATAAATATATAAACACATAAATATATATATATTCTAATTATATTAAAATTTATCAACGAATTTGCAGATAGATTATTTTACTACAAATTTTATTTTTCATCATATTTTATAATTTATTGATGGAAAATTTTCCATCAGGAATATCATGTCTGTAATACGTGATTTACTTGTAGTGATATACGTCTTGTTCTAGAAGAAAGTAAAGACAAAGTTCTCTTGTCCCATTTGATATTAAATTATTAGTTTTATATTATAACATTTCTCATACACAAGAATAGCTTTTATGGTTTCTCATGCAAAAAAAATGTATTTTCTTTTCATTTGTAAAGAATATTTAAAATATATTGTCTTCTCTCTCAAGTTCTTACAATCTAACTTGTGTAAGTATTCTTAATTTTAAAAGAATTGTATGAAATTTTTTATAACTTATGTCCCTTAGTATTTAATTATATTTTTGTAGTTTATTTTTTAGATTTTAATAAAGAAAGTACATTTTACTTCATTAATCTTTATTTTCAATTTTATTTGATTAATCTTATTTTAACTCTTTCATGTTTCTACATCCACAACAAACAAATCATTTTTTGTCGTAAAGATTATCAAAACAAGATTGTGAAATAGAATGGAAGAAAAAAATATGATTATTTACATTGAGAAATAAATAGCTAAAAATTTTAGTTGTGATTTTGTTGACGAATTAAAATTTTTTGTAAGAATGAATACTAGTTCTTTAAAAAATGTGATTTTTTATAATTATGTTTGTTATATTAATTAGTGACACTGGTAATACATATAAATTGAGTATATTATTTTGGTCTCTTCAAAATTATTAGTCAAAATTCAACACTATCAGGATATAAGAGTTCAAGGTTTAGGGTTTGTTGAGGTTTTGTTGGAAGTTATTTTTCCTTTTTATTGAAAAGTTATTTTCATTTGATATTGACAACCATAATTTTCTTTTTCAATTATCAACATTTTTTTATGCTTATGAGTTGGACTTCAAAATTATTGGTCAAAATTCAATACTATCTAAAAGGTAATTAACCTAAAAATTAACAAATTCTTATTAATGTTTGAATTTATACTTTGGTTTGAAAACCAATCTCTCTCGGTATTTTGAAATTAAATATTATAGATTTAGTTTATTTACATAATTTCATGTTTACTATATTTGTGATATACATTAAGTATATTGTGGGTATGTTTGACAAAGCTATATGATAAATTAGTTGGTAGCATATAATTCTATGGAGATAAATTAATTTGATTTAGGTGGGAGTAGAAAGGGAGAGAATAGAGGAGAACGTGAATAGAAAGTGGGATAGTTTGGATTAAAAGTGAGTGGAAAGTTTGAGGTTGATTTTATGTGAAAATTAAATAAATTAATCGTGTTAAACAGAAAATTACCAACGTATATTTGAAGAAGGTGAATTATAAATTTAAATTAAAAAATAATTAATAAGAATAGTTTTTGAAATGAAAAAAATTGTAAAAATAATTTTATTAAATTAAATATATATTAATAATATTTAGCAAATTATGTTAAAATGTTTTGAACCTTTGAAAGGTTAAATTGTTTTAAAAAAATTATAATATTTAAAATTTAATTTGGAAAAAAATTAAACATAAGAAAAAATAAAAGTATAGTAAGCACGTAATATTTAGTGTAGTAATCTTATCATGTGTATGTGTTAGATTGGAAACCTATAAAGAAAAGTGGTTTTTTAGAGTTAAGTAATCTCTATGGTAGAAAAAAAACAACAACAATGAATATTAAAAGAGAGAAACTTGAAGAAAGATATGAAATGATTTTGAACATTCTTGTTTATTGACATGTTTTTTAAAAAAAGGTATAAATAAATATTAAAAGTAAAGATATATATATAAAAGGAGTAATGGCCTTACCACCTAAAGAGTTCCCGACTGACTTAGAATGTAGTGTAATCCAGAATTTAAGCTATCCCTCCCATAAATTTTAAAATTCCGTCATATATATATATATTATGATAATAATTAAACAAATTAAACTTCTTTTAAGTGGATTGATACTTAAAAAGTAGATTATTTTTGTAAAGGCATAATAATTATCACTATTTTAAAATAGAGAAACTAGTAAACTAAACAATTTCATCTTTATCAATTATTGTATTGAATTTAGAGGAATTGATTATAAATTGAAATGACTTCTCAGTCATGTTAATAGAATGTAGATTGATTGAAAAATACTTTTATTTTTAAATTAGCTCAAACATGTGAATTTTCGTGCATGTGTATTTTACATTTTTATTATATTAAAATAATATAATTTTAAAAATATATCCAATTTTTATCATTCTATAAGTAAGTCATTGAAAAATATAAAATAATATAATTTAAAATATATATAATTTTGTAAAACTGATATTAAAAAATTATGTAGTATTTAATTTTTAAAAATATTTTATTATTTTAAAATAAAAATGTTTTTTACTTATTTATTTTATTAAATAAATACTTTTTATGTATTAAAAAATAATATTAATTCATAAAAAATTACATTAAAAGAAATGGTGAGATGTATAGATATTTAATTTATTTTTTAATATATTTTATTTTATTTTATAAGATTAATTTAAAATATTGACAACCTTGACTTTTTAAGTTTCATTCATGTTGAAAATTTTATTTAACTTCTTATTGCAAATGTTTATAAAAACTTATGCAAGTATAATTTTTTAGTAATATTAGCTTGGTCTAAAAATTATTTTAAATGTTTAAATTTTGTAATTATTATCATTTGTAGAAAACATGGATTTTTCCTTTCAATTCTACAAGTAACCAACTTTCTATGGATTAGTAAAATAACATTATTAATGTGAAAGTAAAAATATAAATTGAAAAATGATAAAATTAACTAAATTTAAAAGTCAATGGCTAAATTAAAAGTTTAATAAAAAAAATTATATATAATAAAAAATATAATACATATTTTATTTATATTATTCATGAAATTGGAGATTCTTTAAATTCCTATAAAATTAATAATAATAAATTATCATTAAAAAAATACTAATATAATATTATCATAACAAATCAAAGTACATTGAATATTTAGAATAAAAATAGTTCAATAACACATCAAAGAGATCATAAGATTTTATAGAATATTTTCCAATATTATATTAGATTGAGATTTTATGTTCACCTCTAAGTTCTAGCAGACTCTTCAGGATGTTCTAGGTACTAAATTGAATATGAGTTATGTCTATCATCTTTAAATAGATGGTCAATCTGAAAGAACCATCCAGTTTCAGGAAGACCTGGAACTAGTGTGTTAGATAATATGAGAAACTGAGATGGAATATTACCATTGGTAGAATTTACATATAATAAGTTATCACACCAGTATTGGGATAACACCTTATGAAACACTGTATTCGAGAAAGTGTAGAACTCTCCTTTGTTGGTATCAGGATGGGGAGATTGTATTGATTAGGCCAGAGTTACTTCAACAAATCACTGAGAAGGTCAAACAGATACAAGAGAGAAGGCTTCCCAGAGTAACAAAAGTCTTATGCAGACTAGAGAAGGAGACCTCCGGAGTTTTTAGTAGGTGACCATATTTTTATTAGAGTGATACCTACTAAGGGTGTGAGAAGAGCTTTGAAGTCAAAAAAGCTTTCTCCTAAATTCATTGACCATGTCAATATCTAAGACGCATTGGTTCAATGGCTTATGAGACTGTCTTTCCTCCTCAACTGTCTAATCTCCGTAATGTCTTCCATATGTCTCAACTTCAAAAGTATACCCTTGATACTAATCATATACTTGAAATAGATGAAGTGCAAGTCAAGGAGGACTTGTCTTTCGCAACTAGATCAGTTTGAATCGAAGATACACAAATCAAGGAACTTATAGGTAGAAAAATCAGTGTGATGAGGATATTGTGGGATGCTAAGTCTGGTAGTTCCACTTGAAAACTAGAAGTGATAATGAAAGAAGTCTATCCTAAACTGTTTGTAAGTAAGTAAATTTTTCAAGGGACAAATTTTTTTTTTTTTATGTTGGGAAGAAATGTAAGATATAGTTTCTTTATATTTTCGTTTATTAATTAATTAAGAATATTATTATTCTTTTAATTAATTTTGAAATGAGGGTAGAAGAGGAATTAGGGTTTCAGTTTCACAAAACCTCTCTTTCCAACCCTAATTTCAAAGCAGCTCTGATTTTCCTCTTCCAAATACAGTCTTCACACATCTATTTCAAAATCAAAACCCACAACTGTGATCTAAAGAGTGGAGTATTTCTATCCGATCAACTTCAGTTTGGAGTAAGTTTCGTCAATCCTCCATGTTCCCTCTTCTGTTATTCCTCTGTTCTTGAGTGTTAAGCTTGCATGTTTGATTTAGATCTTGTAATTGAGTTTTGAGTAGATTTGGACATATTTCTCACTGTACAAAAAGTCTTATTGCATTCTAATAAATTAATTGTTTTTTTGTTGGGGCTAGGTTTTTGTTCTTCCTATTCTGACTAAGAAATTTTTGGGAGTTAGAATTCTAGTTTTTTAGAAGAACTGTCAAGATAAGAAAAACTTATTTAAATTGTTGAAATTCTTATAATTGATGAATATTCTGTTTGTTGAGATGACTTGGTTATCACTTATAAAATATTATGAATATGTTTGTTTTGTATTAAGTTAAATTTATTGAATGATTTTGTATCCTGATTTGAATAAAAATGAAGGTATGATTAAGCCAATGGTTAATTTTACTATTATTGAGTGGAAACAGAAGAAAAAAGAGGAATTATGTAGGAACTAAATTTTGTATAGAATTGATTTTTATTATTGAGTTGATATGTGATATATTGATAAGTAGCATGTATGTTGATGTACATATACATTATGAGTATAATTATTTCTAAGATAGGAGGAATACTATACTGTGGTGTGTAGGATGTATTGAATTTATGATTATGAAAGTGATAATGTCTAGATCCAAGTAAGGAAAACTATCATATGAGGGAGGTTTCTTGTAACTTAGCTTGTGGTATGAAACAAGATTGACTCTAGCTGGTTATAAGGAATTAACCTTGTCGCATTGAACTGAGGAGTACTATTGAGTACTATTTTAGTGGTTAGGCCACATGTGGGATAATGTGATAGGTGCATATCTTTGAGTCTATTTTCAATGCATGAGAGTCTTTCGGAAGCAGAGTCAAGTGTCAATAGTGTATTCAGATGAAATGATGCGTGAAGTAGAAAATCATTGTACACTTGACTTGAGGTGTTATGAGAATATTATTTGATGTGATGATATATATATACATATGTGTGTGTTAAGTATTGTGTTGTATTTTATTAAATGCTTGAGTCTTAGAAAGGTGATCATATACATGTAGTAGAGTAAAAAACTTAGTTTTTTTAGTCAATTGTTTTTAGTATAAATATTTACAATATTTATTTATTTATTTATTTTTCTTCACTATCTTTCATTCATTCAAATAATTGGACTAAATATTTTTCCTTTTTTCAATTTCAATAAATTTGAACTATTTAACATTTTTTTTTTATTTTTTTATTCTTCACATTTCATTTTCCCTTGTAATCCAAATCCTTCCTTCAAATTTATTCTGCATCGACTAAAGAATGAAGCTGCAAAAACCTAAACCCATGAAAATATTATTATTTTTCCATTAAAATAAATACATTTTTGTTTTTAAAATTTATGTACAGTGAGTTAGATTATAACTGCAAGAACTCTGCAGTTATATTTTCCAACAGCACTCTATCCATATTTTTATTAAGTCGTCAGAAATCGGATGATTATTTTCAATGAAAGTTTATTTATACCTTCCAATTTTCAAAATGTCCCAAAATCACAAAAAAAAAGGATTAATCCATTATGAAGTAAAGAACATGTTTAGACAATAATGAAACTAAACATTGTGATGAAATAAACCTAAAAATTAGACATGTGAAAGGAGAAAATAAACCTCCTCAGTGCATATTTGTTCGTTCTAAATTGCAGAAACTTAGAGACTGATTATGGAACTCAACAATCATAAACTTGAACACTCATAACAATCATAAATCTGAACACTCACAACAATCAAACACAGACAAGTAAAGAAACTCAAGAAAAAAATTATAGTTTTTTTAAGAAAAAAACTTGAAAGGGAGAATAGTTCTGTGGTGTTGAATAGGCTTAAAAGCACTCAAAAGACATTATAGAATTCTCCTAACAAAGTCCTTTTTTTTCTGAATGTTAAAGACAAGAAATGAACCCTAAACTCATTGCAAGTTACCTCTTTTATTTTCCTCATAAATTACCATATATAGCAATCAAACCTAGCATTGAAACAAAGAAAAGAGTCCAAAGACAAAACTCAAGATATTCATGGTGGACACTGACACACAACCAATCAACCAAATAACCAAATAACCAAATGGTATGAATGAAAAGAAAGAAAAGAGGAAGAAGGCATACCAAAAATGTAACTTGCAACCAGCAACATGAAGGGTCACACTAACAGGAACATCACCCTACAATTTTTTTCTACCACCATATATATAGATTCTGCAGAATACCAAGAAACTAATTAAAAATGTTGAAACTTGCTTAGTTTTTGAATCATCACAAGTAACTTCTTCATGTATTATGAGAAAACATAGCAAATTGATGCAGAAACTTGGCACCAAAAGGGAGAAATGTTAGGCGAGATTGTTAACTAAAATATGAAACTAGTCATGAGATAAAATTGAAAGGGAAAAAATAAGATGAAATACAAAGGGAGGACTATTGAATAATGGGAGCAGAGGATAGCAGAGTGACAGAGAAGTTTGAGAAGCCAAGAAGAAAAACAAGTACGATAAAGTTTTCATGAGTGAGAACTGCATGAATATTCTAACTCTTTTTTCCTTCTTTTAAGATACCTTAGCAGTGACAAATGTTCTATCTTTTCTTCATATTTCATTATTTTACTTAATTCAAAAATATGTAGATGTAGTATCTTGAGTATATAAAATGCATTTACTTTTTCTTTGTCTAATATAAAATATATATAAAAAAAATTGTCATCCCACAAAAAAGAAAGGAATACCCTCTTCAGTTCATGAAAATAGATGAAACTCTATCAATTACTTGTGCATTTAAAAAATATTATTTATATTTTTATTCTTAAAAACTTTTTGACTAATAAATGTTATATATATATAAATATATATTCCATGTCTATTTAATTCTGGATTAAATACATATTTTTCAATCTGAAATGAAAAAAAATGAAATCTTATTATTTTAAAAAATTTATTAAAAATTTATTTTTACGAATTATATAACTAATCTATAAAATAATTAAATCAATCACTAATTAAATTTAAAGCTAATTTAAAATTTAGTTTAATAAATGATTAAAATATTTATAGTTAATATTAAAAATTAATTTAATTATTATTATATAAAAATAATTTTATAATTTTTAAAATTAATAGTTAATAAAAAATATATTTTTATTATATTAAAATTTATTGTAGATATTAATAATTTTTAATTTATAGAATATTTTTTAATTTTATTATCATAATAATTAATTATTTTTTATTATTAAATTATTTTATATTTAATGAATTTGTTATAGTGAAAGATTATTATTTTTAAATTATAAATTTTTTTCATCTCGACGCTCAATATTAGAATGCAAAAATATTATTATTAAAGGATATATTTTTTATAAAAATTTATGATGGTTATTAGATGAATATTTTAAATAAATATTAGTAATTATAAAGCTGCTAATTGTTATCAGTATTTTTTAATATTTAGAAATTAAATAATTAAAATAAAATTATCAATGAAAGAAATATTAATTATTAAATAATTATTTAAAATTTAATTTTATATATGTATTTTTTTCTTTTAGACTTATAACATTAAAATTATTCTTAAAAAGTAATTTTTTAGATTATATTCTATCATCTAATTTATTTAAATTAAATTTTAAAAAATTAAATTTATTTACACTAATATTTCATTATGTAATTTGATTTAAATTTTATTTTAAAAATAGATTTTTTATCTAAATTTATATGTTAAAGAATATTTTTAAATAATATTATTTAAAAATAAAAAATATATGTAGATATCCCATATAACAGTTTGTATAAAAAAATCAGAAGCATCTTTTCTTAAATATTCATAAAGTAAAGTAACAAGACATGTAACAAAGTATATTTCATTCTCCAGAACAGTATGAGTAAGTATGATCTCCATCCATCTTTTTGCATTCCTACTAATTATCAATTTATTTGTTAAAAATAATAAGTAAAATGTATATAATTCTTTAACTTTTTTTAAAACGTTCATTTTAATAAAATAAAAATGTAATATATCTGCATTTCTTCAAAATGGTTACAAGTTAGAAGCCTGTTTTGACTCAGTGAGAAGGGTAGAGCTCACTACATTTGTAATTCCAGCTTAGTGAAGGGGAAAAATGGATTTTGTTATGGTTTGAGAAGTTATGGTCAATTGAAGTTGTGTAAGTTTCATGTGCTTAGAATGTTGGTCTTAGGTTTCTTTAAAAGAGTTTCTTTTGTAGTGCTTAAGACAGCAGAGAATCTGAGTTAGTAAGGAGGATTTATTTTGAAAAATAATAATAATTATTATTATATTATCATGGATTGGAATAAATAATAAGATGTAAGGAAATGCCCCAACTGAATAAAACAGTAAGTACTTAAAAAGTTTAAAAGTTAATGCATATTTAGATTAAGATTGAGAGAGATTAAAAGTACTTTTATTTCAGAAATAACACTATTTTTTTTCTAAATTGAGAGAGATTAAAAGAGTCTTTTTGGTCATATTTAGACACCTATGTTTATCGTTGTGACCAATTGTCAATCTGAAGGTTTGTCTCAGAAGCATGACTATCTTTTCATCCTTTGACTAAGAGATTGTGATTGGCTACTTCTGTATAATTCTATGTTTATGATGCCATGAAAAAATGTTTCAAGGTTTCTTTCCATAAGTTCTGAAAGTTGAAAAAATACCCTGCAAGGATTACATCAAAGAGATTCTGACTAAAGTGTTTGTATTTTATTTAATTCAGGAAAAAGCCCTAATGGATGAAAATGTCAGGCTAACTGAAGATGCAAGGCTCTGTGAGAAGGTAAAGTTACTGCAGTTTGGAATTAATTCATTTGGAGAATATTTTGAAACTGGTTTAATTTGAGAAAATGTTTTTATATTTTTTCCTATTCTTAAATGGTTGCAAAATAGAATATATAATATGATTTTTTTTGTCATTATTAATGAAAATATAAAATATTTTCTCAAATCAAATGTTGAAAAGTTTTGCTGGCTAATACATGGAACAATTGTTAGCACGTAAACACGTTAAAAGAACGTGGGTATCTAGAAACCCACGTTCTGAGAAGTTATCCCACTAACATGAAAGTAGTTCATTATTTAAGTCACTATCAAACAGTTATCGGTACTACGTTTTTTGGGTTTTCTGTGATGGACAGATAGCCCTATAAATACCCCTATGCTCTGTGCTTCAAGACCAAATCTGCTCTCTTCTATAGTATTCACACCATCTACATTCACAAGAGAAAAGGTTTTGGAACCGTAAGCACTCTGAGAGAGTTTCAACTGAGAGAGTTTCAATGGCTGGAGGTTAGTATTATTTTTCGCTTCCGCTGTTCTCTAGATATTACATTTGGTATCAGAGCCGTGTATTTCCTCTGTCTTGTTTTGGATTTTTTGTGATTCATGCATTTGATTGTTTTTCTTTCAATTCAAGATTCTATCTCTCATTTATGTTATGATTCTATGTCATTTATGTGCGGTTGAAAAAAATAAAAAAAAAATGAAGAGTTTTCATTTTTCGCTGATGTTGTTTGGGCGTGAGGTTGAAGATGAACTAAACATTGTCGTTTTGCTTGGTTAACATAATAGAGAACCTAGATTATATGTATTTTATGTGTGATTAAATAATCAAGGAATATATAATAGTGTGATGGTAGCTTGCACGTGTTTTCGATAGTATGTTCGTGCGGGTTCGATCCTTGGTGACAAGATGCTGTGCATTTATTTGTTTATGTTAAAAGGCCAAAACCAAATGTTAAGAGATATGCACCCGCATGTATTCGAACCTGTGTCAAGCTATTTTAAAGACTATGCGTATAGCTGTTACCACTGATCTATATCACCAATTCATTTACTTAGGGGCGCACATTTATCTATATGTTACATTCATTTATTTAAAATGCACATTTATGTTTTATATGAATGATTTCATTAATGTTGAATAATGGATATAATTTTAATAAATTAGAGAATAGCCACAACATCTTTAATTAATTAAATTATAGCCATAAACATTAGTTGTAATTAATTACATGTATTGTAATAAAATATACCCACAGAAATTTTCTTACATTTATGTGATTAATTATGATAAAATATTACATTATATTTCTTAATTTACCCACAGGAATTAAGAAAAAGAACATAATCTAATAGTTTTATCATAAAGATACGTGAGTCTAATTAAATAGGACTTTAGCCTACAGGCAAGTTTTATGTTACTAGATTCATTTAGAGAGACATGATTTACATTGGTAAAACATGGACATTTATTATATAGTCTCAAATTATGATGATGAGCATGTATTTTTAAAACTTTGCAGTTTCTCAACCTGTGACTTTTTCTGATATTAAATGTGGTATTCCCGAATTGAGAGGTGACAATCATAAGATTTGGAAGGAGAGAGTTCTTCTCCATTTAGGCTGGATGGACATTGATTATGCCATTAGGAAACCGTGAACCACCGGCTATCATCGAAACCAAGCACTCCGGATGATGTTAATCTTTATGAAAAGTGGGAGAGATCAAACCGTCTCTCCAGTAACCTTTATAAAGACCAACATTTCGTTGGAATCCGGGTTCCGTTGAGCATCATAACAATGTTAGAGATTTACTAAAGGCCATTGATGAGCAATTTACCACGTCTGATAAATCTCTTGCCAAGCACCCTTATAAGGCAATTTTCATCATTAAAGCTCACTGGGATTAAAGGGGTGCGTGATCATATCATGCGCATAAGGGACATTGTGGCTCAACTAAAGGCCCTAGAGGTTACCATGTCCGATTCTTTTCTCGGTACATTATATTTTGTGTACTTTACCTCATCAAGTATGCCCCTTTCAAAATCTCTTATAACACACATAAGGACAAATGGTCTATTAATGAATTATTGACCATGTGTGTCCAAGAGGAAGAGAGGTTGTCGATGGAAGAAGGTGAGATGGTAAACTTGACCACTTCTATTAAGAAAAAGAAGAATCAAGCTAACCAAAAGGGAAAGATTCCCGCTCAGCCAGTTATAAAGAAGGAGTCCAAGTGTTTCTTCCGTAAAAGACAGGACACATGAAGAAGGATTGTCAAAAATTTAAGGACTGCTAGAGAAAGAAAGGTAATTCTTTTACATTTGTCTGTTATGAAGCTAATACGACTAGTATTAATCATAACACATGGTGGATTGATTCTGGATCTACAATCCATGTTTGCAACACCTTGCAGGGTATGCAAAACCTAAGGAGACCAATGGGAAGTGAGCAATACATCTATTCAGGAAGCAAGATGAGCTCACATGTGGAGGTTGTTGGCACATGCAATTTAGTTTTAAGTAGTGGTTTTATTTTGTGTTTAGAGAAGACCTTTATGTTCCTAGTTTCAGTAAAAACTTGATTTCCATTTCACAACTTGTACCTTTGGGTTTTTCATTTAATTTTATGAATTCTAGTTTTTCCTTATTAAATAATTCAAAAGTTATTGGTTTTGGTGAACTGTGTGATGGTCTTTACTCCATCAAATTACAAAACAACACTACTTTTAATTCTATGCATGTTTCTTCTGGGGTAAAACGATGTGTTGTGAATGAGAATTCCTCTATGTTGTGGCACCGGAGATTGGGACATATCTCCATTGAGAGAATTAAACGATTGGTAAATGATGGAGTACTTAGTACTTTAGATTTTGCTGATTTTGAGACTTGTGTGAATTGCATTAAGGGTAAGCAAACTAACAAGTTTAAAAAGGGTGCCAAGAGAAGTTCAAGCTTATTAGAAATCATTCATACAGATATTTGTTGTCCGAGATATGGATGCAAGTAGTCCGAGATACTTCATCACTTTTATTGATGATTACTCACGATACATGTATCTCTACTTACTCGCTCTAAAGACGAAGGTTTGGATGCCTTTAAGGTTTTTAAGGCTGAAGTAGAGTTACAATGTGGAAAGCAAATTAAAATTGTGAGATCGGATAGAGGTGGCGAGATTATGGTAGATACACAGGGAATGGACAAGCACCTGGTCCATTTGCGAGATTTCTTCAAGAGCATGGGATTGTTGCCCAATACACTATGCCTGGTTCTCTGGATCAGAATGGTGTGGCAGAAAGAAGAAATCAAACCTTGATGGATATGGTGAGAAGCATGAGGAGTAACACAAAAATTCCTCAATTCTTGTGGATTGAAGCACTTAAGACGACTGTGTATATAGTAAACCGAGTTCCAACTAAGGCTGTTTTAAAGACACCTTTCGAGTTATTCAAAGGTTGGAAACCCATTTTGCGACATATACGCGTTTGGGGATGTCCGTCTGAAGTGAGGATTTATAACCCACAAGAGAAGAAATTAGACCCTAGGACTATTAGTGGGTATTTCATTGGATATGCTGAAAAGTCTAAAGGGTATAGATTCTATTGTCCATCCCATAGCACTAGAATTGTGGAATCAAGAAATGAAAAATTTCTTGAAAATGACTTGATTAGTGGGAGTGATTCAATTCAAGATATTGATTTTGAAAAGGATCACTATGAAGTACAACCCACTGAACCAAATGATAGATTGGTAGTCATACACGCTCCTTCTGTTCAAGAGCATGCTATACAACCAGTCATTCAAGTTCCACAAGTTGTTGAAAATGATAATGTAGATCAAGTTGTTGATGAGGAACAAGTAAATGTTGAGCAACCTCTTGAACAACAAGTTTCTCATCAAGATAATGAGACAACATTAAGAAGATCTACAAGAATCAAAAGATCTGCAATTTCTAGTGATTATGAAGTGTATGTACAAGAATCGGATTATAACATTGGAGCCGAAAATGATCCAGAAACGTTTTCATAAGCCATGAATTCTAAGGATTCAAATTTGTGGTATAATGCTATGAAAGATGAGATGAATTCCATGACATCTAATCAAGTCTGGGATCTTGTTAAGTTACCTAATGGTGTAAAAACCATTGTATGTAAATGGGTCTTTAAAACTAAGAAAGACTCACGAGGTAACATTGAGAGACATAAAGCAAGACTGGTTGCCAAAGGATTCACTCAAAGAGAAGGAATCGATTACAAGGAGACATTTTCTCCTGTATCTAAGAAAGATTCTTTTCGGGTAATCATGGCATTAGTAGCTCATTTTGATTTTGAGTTACATCAGATGGATGTGAAAATGACCTTTCTTAATGGTGATCTAGAAGAAGAGGTTTATATGAAGCAACCTGAAGGATTCTTCTCTAGTGATGGTGAGCACTTAGTATGCAAGCTTAACAAATCCATTTATGGATTGAAACAGGCTTCACGCCAATGGTATTTAAAATTCCATGAAGTTATCTCTTCTTTTGGTTTTGAAGAAAATATCATGGATCAATGTATATACCAAAAGGTTAGTGGGAGCAAAATTTGCTTTCTTGTTTTATATGTGGATGACATTTTGCTTGCAACTAATGACAAAGGAATGCTATATGAGGTGAAACAATTTCTCTTGATTTGAACTTGAGTACCTTACAAGAACCTGCTCTAGATACCAATTGTTAGCAACGGAATAATATCAAGAAGAGGGGGGTTGAATTGATATTCGGCTTGTATAGAAACTTTTTCGTAAAAGAAAAACTACTGAGTCAATTCACAGAAAATTAGTCGACTGATAAACGCGTAATAATAGGTTAGTTCTTACTGCACAGTATATCAGATGATAAGGGAAGAGAAAATATGACACCAAAATTTATACTGGTTCGTTCTTTGTAAAAGAACTACGTCCAGTCTATGATCCGCAACCCGCAGATCCTAATCACTATTAAAGATTGTATTCTTTACACGAAAAGAACCTTTCTTGAACTCTACAAGAAAACAAAAGAATCTATCCTAAACACTATAGAATAGACAACCACCCACAGACTCAACCGTAGTCTCCGTGATCACCCCAATCACAGCCGCAGGTTCTAAAACCCACTTACAATCTCTAACCCGAGATCAAAGAATACAAAGATACAAAGGATGTAAGGAAAATTCTTGACAAAACAAGTAAAATGAAAAACTCTTTGCAAGTAATCTTCTTGCTCCTTAAAGTTGTAGCTTCTTGAGAGTTTTTCTCTTGAATTCTTCAGCTTTTTGGAGCGTCCTCGAAGATAATATTTATAGGCAAAAAGAAACGTAATGGGTCTTTGTCTTTTGAAGAAGCTGAGACGCGTACAGTGCGTTTTACTGCATAACAAATGTGCGAAGAACAGAATAGTCGACTGAAGACTCAGATCACCGTGTTATTTTCATTAAACCTGTATACCTGGTACATTTAATGAAAATAGTCGACTAGACAAGAAGAATTAGTAGACTAACTGATGAATAATAAAAACAACAGTTTATCATTATTCATATGATTAATCTATACAAGTAATCTATCATCTCGAACAATCTTAAAAACATTTAAACAAACATTAACCACGCATCCAGCACAGAATTAAACACAAATAACAAGTTAACAAACATCATCAAATCTCAAATCATTCAACAGATCTTAAAAGTGATCTGACATGAAAAGTGAATTAAGACTTCATGTTATGAACCCTTGCAATGGAGATGCTCTTATGACCCCAAAGTATGACCCTTGTAATGGAGATTCTTTTAGACAAATTATATCAGGTTCTCATTTAATTAATTATTTCTATTAGACTATTGAGTACTTTGAATTTTAATGACAAGTCATAAATTTGTAACTTTTTTATGAAGGGAAATAATTTGAGTACATATATAAAAGTAAAAATTACTTATGTTACATTTGTACTATAATAATTTATTTTTAAATTTAAAAACATAATACGATAATTAAAGGATATAACTCCCAAAAGTGAATTAAAACCTCGTGTTTTAAATCCAGAAATATCTTTATGACCCCTAAGTATAACTATTATAATAAAGATGTTTTTAGAAGAGATCATTAGACTAACTCTTATAATAAAGATGTTTTTAGAAGAGACCATTAGACTATTAGATACTTTAAATTTTATTAATAAGTAATAAATTTATAATTTTTTATGATGAAAAATGATTTGAGTACACATAAAAATAAAAATTACTCAAATTATAATTGTACCAAAATAATTTATTTTTAAATTAAAAATATAATATTATTAACCGTGTTTTTATCCACAACAAAAGAATTAGAAAAGAAGAGAAGGAGACTACATAATATAATTTATGAAAATACCTTAAAAGTTATTAAAATAAAAGTAGTAGTTTTTAGGATGATAAAAGCATAAATAAATGTTAAAAAGGTTACGGGAAACGGTCGTTCACAGTTAAGAACGTCCGTTCTAATGACGGTTACAAACTTTTTAAGAAAGAAAGAAAAAAAGACTCATTCTCAAAAAAGAACCGACTGTTTTCTTATGCAAGTAATGAAGGTTTAAAAAGTCGTTCTCATTTTAAAACGGCAATTTTTTACTATAAGAATGTTCGTTCTTAGTGTGTTCGCTATACTTTCATTCTCAATTGGATTCTTATGAGAAGAACGACCCTTCTTCATCTCCAACATACATACAAATACTACAAGGACACATTTTATACTCTCAAATTGTAGCTCTTAACTTCTCTTTCAATAAAAAGAAGCTCTTAACTTCTCCTAAAGTTTTACAAAAGCATTGTAGTTGAAGGAGGAAAAAGCTAATGAAAAAAGAATACTACAATCTTATATTATGGAGCATGTTAATCATATCTATCATTTGGTAACACCAAGAACCAACTGGTACCCATTGTAAGACAAAGATATTAGCCTCATGTCATGATCATAGTATGGCCAATTAAGTAAATTATGATCATGCAAAATAAATGAGCCAAGTAATAAAATACAAATCACACTGTAATAGTAGCAGAAGGATAGGAAGCAGCCTTCAGTATTGGTTCAACTATATGCATAAGAAAACAGAACATAAATTGAGATCAGAGAACAGGTTCCATAAATATAAACAATCCCAAATAGGAAGAGTCTCGCTGCTGACTCTTATTCTTGTACACTATTCTCGGTAGAATGTCACACTCAGATTGAAGTTGAGGAAGCATAGATGTTATTCTTGTCTGTTACAAATTCGGTACCCATTGAATCTCCGCAATTTAATTCAACAAATCAACACAAATTATGCAGTGATCACTAAGTTATTCGAAAAAATAAAATAAAATGAACTTTTACATTTTTTTTTCTCATACAGAAAGAATATAAGAATGTATGTGGTGCTTTTACAGTTAAAAGTGAAAAGTTAAAAAAAATAAAATTCTCAAAACAAATAGTTCTTAAGCTTTTCAAAAGAATTAAATTTTGTAACTTCGCTGTTACAGTAAAACCAATCCAATAGCAGATTACTATACTGAACCATATTCTTATTTACTGAAGAATTTTTACAGGACAACATATGCGTGCATTAGGTTTGTGTTTTTTTTCACTGTTATTGTGCATAGATAAAATGGAATTGAACACAATAGAACAATAATGTTCTCTGCACTCTTGATTCCACCCTTTTTAGTGAAACCAAAATGTACAACTTTTAACTCTTGGAGTAGTTCTATTTTGAAATGCATCATAGAAGAAAACTCATGTTATGTTGCATCTAATTTTAACATGTCTACCAAATGCTACCCATGGATTTAAAATTTCCTAAGAACTACAAATAAAAAACAAAATGAATAAAGAAAAATTATTTAAAAAGGAGAAAATTTGAAGTCATATAGAGATAACCACTATAATTTGTATGATGTGTACAAAATAAATAAAGTTTTTTTAAAATTATGTATAATTTTAACAAAACAGTAGTATGTTATTTTAGCATATTTTATATTATATTTTATTATTATCATATTAAACTTTATTATCTTCTTATATTATTAAATTTTTATTTGCTCTCTTATCATATTCTACTATATTGAACACAAGTTATAATTTTTGTTCATTATGTCTCATAAATTATATATTAACCATTTGTAAAATAATATTCATACTCCAATTATATATCTATTTATCCAAAGATAAAATTTCAAGTTTTGAATTATTTTTAAAGTTTATAATGACAAATAGTTAGGTGATTTAATTACTCGTTATTAATGTTGTGTTACTATTTTTATATTTATTTTTAGTTAAAATTTGTATGATTTGTTAATTAGATTTCTCTCATGGATGAGTATGTGTAGGAAAGAGAGAGAGTCTAAAGAAGATTGGTTAACTTTAAAGAGATGAAATGATAATTGTGAATCATTTAAAAAAAATAAAGAACTAAATAAATATTTTAAAAATGTAAGAGACTAAATTGGATAAAACATATAAGGATAATTTTGTTCTATTCAGTGAATCTAGTTAGTCATAAATTTGTCAATATATGTTTGTTAACAATTTCAAGACTAATAATGTAAAAAGTGGTTACATTTTTTTATTTTTAAAATCACAATTCTTTTGCAAATAATCTTATATATCTCTTATGTTTCTAATATATGACCTCTCTCATATATGTTTCAATAACATAACATAACATTTGTTTCTCTTGTTTCATTTATAAAAAAATTATTATTTTTTATTCTTTTAGATATCTTAAAACTTGAATTTTAATTTTCATCAATTTTTATTTAAGTTTTAGTTGATATAATGTTAAAAATAAATAAATAAATATCATTTTATTAAATATATATATATATATATAAAAATATTATTTATTAAAATTAGAATGAGTCTCACAAAATTAGTTTATAAATATGTATGTTAAGTTAGTTAGCTGGTAAATTCATAATTTATAAATTTTGAATAATAAATTAACTTATTAAATTAAAGGTGTTTGGTAGAATTGACTCATGAACTAATTGATAAATGTTAAATAATAAAATAAAACGTAAATACATAAATTTTACAACATAATTATATATATATATATACTATTTTGTAATTATAATTTTTTATTTTTGCAAATAATTAAATTCTTATTAATTTTTATTTTTAAAATTAAATACCTTTTAAATTAAAATTTATTTTATTTAAACTAATTTATCTAAGTATTAATAAAATTTATTTTCAAAAAACTTTTAGTTTCTTTTTTACAACTTTTAGTTTCTTTTTTACAACTTTTAGTGTGTAATTTCCACATCATGAAAAAAACAGGTAAAAAAAAGTTAAAAACAATAATAGGTAAGGATATTAGGAAGAATAAAAAAAGTATTAATATAAATGAAATTAATAAGAAAAATTAAATATGCTAAGCTAGAAATTAACTAAAATAGTTTATAGCTTATAAATAGAATATTATAAAATAAGATATTTTTTGTGTGTTGTTTATAACTTACATTTGTAGAAATATTTTATAAGATATCTCAAAATAGTTTATTTTAAAAACTTCTAACTTATAAATTATAAATTACTTTGGTTAACTTTTAGATTCAAAGTGTCTTTTGTGAAGCTAGTTGATAAGTTTTAAATTCATAAATTAACTTTAAACGGAACTCTACGAAGGTTTAAGATCAAAACTAATCTACATCAAGTTAGTTGATTTTTTGTGTTTGCCACCATCTTATTAATTTAGTTAAAAGTTTTTTCATATAAACAATTTTAATCCTAAATACCTTTAAATGAACCTCAATAATAATGAAAAGATATATAAAATTAACTATATATATATATATATATATATATATATATCGAGTAAAATAATTTATAATGAGTCATATTTGGTGTTTATCACAATTACTTAATTTTAGTTTTGTGTTTTAATTTTTCTTTCACCTTAATAATTTTATTCCTTTTAATTTTAAATAATCTATCATAACAATTATACTCTTTTTAACTTTAAATAATCTTTAAGGCCTAAAGTATTTCTTACAACTAATTAATAAGTTAATGATTTAATAGGTTATTTGGTCCCAATTTTTTTCTGAATTTTTTCAATGTGTTTCTACTATTATTTTTTTTTTCAATATAATTTTAATTTTGATTAAAATCAATCAATATAGTCTCTTTCGTTAAATTGATGTGGATGACACTAAAAGAGTGATGATGTGACATATGATATGACACGTATCAAGTATTGATAAGACACATGTCCTATTTTACTCAACTCGTTGTGCTTTTCAGAACCTACATACCAAAGAGAAGAATGAGAGTGGTAGAGACAGTGAAGGACTGTATTATCTTAAAAATATTTTCAATAACTTTGCTATACTCAATATTCAAGTCTTCTAGATTTGGAAACGCGTCTGAAATATTACTGTTTTTGAAAGCCTGTCTTGTATCACACAAGTAGAGGGATAACTTTTTAAGATTCTTCAGAGTGACAAAGGAAGGAATAGAAATCCTCTCCAGTCTCAATCTTTTTATGAGTGATAATGAGCCAAGTAGATCAAAATCGATCAACTCACAGGGATGGAAACCATAATTCATGACTATCACAACTTTTAGTTTGCTCATTTCTTTCAAGAACTTTGGAAAGGAGTACTGATTAGTTCGAATGTTTAAAATCAGAACCTCAGCTTGAGCTGGTTGTAGGTGCGACCAATATGAATTGCAAGTTTCATCTGCAAAAGCAACCCATATTGTTTCAGTAGGAGAAGAAGAACAAATGATAGATCATAGTGACTTTCTCTTTAGCATCTTTACTTTCTAAGTAAATGTCTATACTTTAGTTAAAGGCATAACTAACCTCGTTGATATAGACAATGTTCGAGCAGGTATCTTTTGGGTTTTCTGCTCATCACACCATCTAAAATTATTTGACAATATGCGGATCATCATGCCATGTCGCTTCTCTCCAAGACACCCTTCGCTTTTAGTTTCATTGATGTCAATCATCAGTCTTTTTCTCAGTTCAATTTGTACCTGGTTGCTTTGGTAAATTGCCAAGTCTCTTAGAATATCATGAAGGAGGATGAAATGGTTGTTGTAGTAATAACTGTTCGTGTCACTAGTGTCACTAGTAATAACTTCGATTTTTACACGATGTCCCATACGACTAGTCACTTATTTCACCTTTTCCGCTTTCGAGTCACTTTGGATTTTACACGATCTCCCTTAGGGGAGTTGCTTATTTCACCTTTTTCATTTTCAAGTAACTTTGGTTTTTACACACTCACCTTTAGGGGAGTCGCTTATTTCACCTTTTTCATTTTCGAGTCGCTTTGCTTTTTACACGATCTCCCTTTAGGAGAGTTTCTTATTTCACATTTTTCATTTCTCGAGTTGCTTTGATTTTTATACAATTTCCTTTAGGAGAGTTGCTTATTTCATTTTTTTCATTTTCGAGTGGCATTTTACACTTGAAAAATTCTACAAAATAGTTTATTATTGATGTGCCCCATTAAAAATCCTAAAAGGAAAAAGAGTACAATATGGATTAGAAAGTCTAACTATAATAAAATTTTAAATTTTCAGAGTTCCATGAACTTGGTATTATTCCTCCATCAAGTGTCTCCAATCGATATGCATTGCCTATTCCATCATCCTATGTGTATCTTCTTCCTCCTCCATATCTCCGCCGCCCTTGCCGAGTCTCCTCCACCATCTACCCGGACACTTCCCTTGTTTTCATAACTCCTCCATCATGGCCAGGAGGAGGTTCTGCATATTTGCTTCTAACTCCCCCTCTTGCATTGTTGTTGCTCCCCAGGATTCCTCTAATTGTTCGAAGATAAGAGAAAGATTTAAATCTTATGGCACAATAATTAATTTACCTCGTCCCACAAGGGCGCCAAATGTTTTATCCAAGAGATATGATGAGCCTTAAGCTAAAGTACTAGAAATTATCTTCCTCCGTCAAATCTTGATAATCTTATTTATAATTAATCATCTTTGGATCTTTTCTGAATATTTTTTTTCTTATTGATTATTTCTATTATTAGTCCATTTATTATTATATATTTTAGTTGATTATAAAAAATTCTTTTATTCATTAATATTTAACTAAATTAGTGGAATTTAGAATTATTTATTTGATTTATGCTTTATTTTTAGATAATGTTATGCAAATTGTATTGTAAATTAATTGTTGAAGACAAACTAGATGAGTCAAAAAACTATTCTACAACATTTAGTCTCAAACAAAGATATTAAAAATTTGGTCAGATTTTTTCCTATTAATACAAATATATTATAATTCACAATTATTTTCAAATATTAATAATTTTTTTAAAAAATAAAGTTTAATTTTAAATAAAGATGAAAAATAGAATAAAAGTAAATAAAGATTATTTTTTAATTATTGAAAAACAATATCTAAAATAGTCTTCTTTAAAATATTTGTTCTAATTTATATATAGATATTCAGAGTTTACAAATGTTGTATAAGCCAACGTGCTTAAAAGAATGTATGTGCTAATTAGTTATTTGTCCCTAATTAAACCACATATATTAAGAATACGCCACACTTTTTAATGTTTTTTATTTTTTAATAATAATAATAATAATTATCATCATTTAAAATAAATTTGGAAATATTTAATTGTGACAAGTTATGTCTCTAATTTTAATAAGAAAGGGAATTCATATAAATCAAGAGGATTGTTGATAAAAAATAATTTTTTTTCACTACTTTCTTGTGATAAACTTAGTCTCGATAAAAAATGTAGAGAGAAAAAAACAGTTTAAGAAAGAAAAAAAATAGAAAATATAATTAAGAGTACAATTATGACAATGATACTTATTTATATAATAAAAGAACTTAATTCCTTTAAATATTTAACTTATTGATAATGATTGTGATACAGTCGCATGAATAAATTCCTATCAAGTTGTACCAATTCAACTAAATATTAAATTGGTAGAACAATAAAATGTGTCGGCCAAAGGAAGATGTATAATTTATTATTACCAACAAATTTTTTTAATCTTATACAAATTATAAGAACTAGATATGCAAACTCTTTCAGCCTAAGGAAGATGTATAGTTTATTATCAACCAACTTTTTTAATGTTATACAAATTCTAAGAACTAGATATGTGAATCCTTCCAAAACAGTTATTGATCTTAAAATGAATAAAATGAGAGGAGAAGAAAAAGTACAACCCATTAGTGTGAAAAATTAGATTATAGAGATATGAAAAATTAATAGTAATTTAATATACATATCCCAGATCATTCTACGTATGAAAGTTAGAAAATGAATTTTCAATTATTATACAATATTTTTGGTTTTCAAACATTTGCTCTCAATTCACGGTAATCAAAATGTGTTAGTAAAAGGACATTAGGGATGAATTATTGATAGCCAAAAATTTGTCACTAAAAACAAATAGTAATTTTAAAATAAATGAAAGGAAAAAAATTTATAACATTTATTTAAGAATACTTTCATTCAAATTCAAATTTTACTATATTTATTATTATTTTTAAGAGTTTCAATACGTTCGTATTAAATATTTTAAATAAATTAATATTGAAAAAATTCAAATTCAGAACTTTAGAGTTGAAGGTTGATACATCAACCATTAAGCCAAAATGATTTTCATTTAAAACTTTACACATATATATATATATATATATATAATACATATACATACATATATATACATGCATACATATGTATATATATGCATGTATATATATAAATAAATAATAAATATATATAATTATATATATTTATATATATATAACTAAATAAATATCCAAATATATAAATATCTAAATATATAAATATTGATTATATGAATTTGATAATCGATTATATTTTTTCTAAGTTTATATATAATTAATTATATCTTAAATTAATCGATTATTTCAGGAAAAATATGTTTTTCCAAATCTTCTCTGAAATAATCGATTGTGGCTTTTAAACAATCAATTAAATATGACATTAGAACTGATAAATCCAATACTAATTTCTTTTAGTAATAGCTTCCCTCTAATAAAATTACAATCAATTTCTATAGATTTGATTATTTCATTAAAGAGTTTATTGGAGAGTTTTCTAATTATCACAAAACAATTTCATCTGCTCAACTTCACAAAATTTCAATTCTAGAAGTTGTTTAATCCACTCAAGTTCACAAGTGACCAAACTCATAGATCTATATTTAGCTTCTTTGTGAAACTACAATACCTTCCTTTGATTAAGTCTAAAAAGATTGAATAAGTGTCCTTTGAGTGAGAAAAATTCAAGTATTATTATTTCTAATAATTATATCATCAACATAAATCATCAGATAAGAACATTCCTCGTGGAACCATCTACAACCAACAATTTTATTCCCTTCACGAAGTTAAGAGGAAGAAGTTCCCACATGTAATTGTTTGTAAGAACCTACATTCATCAGTTATGGTTTGACACCATATAGAATGATCAAGTACCTCCTGGATAGTTTTAGGAACATGAGAAGTAGACAAAAGAGAACAAGAGAGCATGATGGAGACAAACAATGAAGTGAAGTCATGTGAAGGGGTTGATGGTGAAGGATCATGATATGTGAAGTTGTTGGAGGACGAGTTGAATTACAAGAGGTTTCAAGAAATGTGGAAGGTACTTTTTGAAGTTGAGAATATCTTAGAAAAACACATCTAGTAACCTTTGCAAAAAGGTTCGTCTAAACCGGAACAAATGTTATTATAAACAAAACAAATACAACTAAATACCCAAGGAGAGACCTGAAATAAAGGTCATTTGGAAAGATAATTGTTGATGATTTGTGATTCGATGATGTTTTTTAAGCTTTGATGATTGTGTTTATATTGTGCTGGGTTTGTGATTAATGGTTCTTGATTGATTTAGTATTTCTAGAGATGTTAGATTATCTGTACATGATTAGCAAATTGAAATATGATAATCTGTTGTTTTTATTCATTAGTTAGTCTGCTAATCCTGTTGCTCTAGTCGACTATTTTCATTAATGTACCAGGAATACAGGTTTAATGAAAATAGCTAGCTGGTTTGAGTCTTCAGTCGACTATTTTTGTTCCAGAACCCTCCTTATGCAGAACATGTGCAAAACGCGATTTTAAAGCTCTTAAAAGACCTTGACCCAAAGCTCCTCTTCAAGTCTATAAATACAATTCTCAAGGACGGATCAAAGTGAGAAAGAATTGAAGAGAATACTCTCAAGAATTACAAACATTCAAAGCAAAAGATCTGCAGAATTGTATTCACTGTTTTTACTGTTCAAGAAGATTTTCTTTCTTTCACTGTATCTTGTATTCTTTAATCTCTGGGGTAGAGATTCGTAAGTGGGTTTTAGAACCCTGTTGTGTGTGATCGGGGTGATCACAGTGGCTCAGTGTGAGTCAGTGGGTTTAGAACTGTTCTATAGTGTTTAGAATAGGTTCTTTGATTTTCTTGTAGAGTTTAAGAAATGTTTGTTGTAAAGAATACATTTCTGATAGTGATTAGGATCTGTGGAGTTGCAGATCACCAACTGGATGTAGTTCTTGCACAAAGAACGAACCAGTATAATCCTTGGTGTTATATTTTCTCTTCCTTCATCATGTGTTATATTCTGTGTTAAGAACTAACCTACTATTCTGCAATTATCAGTCGGCTAATTCTCAGTAAACTGCACCAGTAAATTTTCTGATACGAAAAAGTTTTCAATAAAGCTTTATATCAATTCAACCCCCCTTCTTGATATAATTTCGCATCTAACAATTGGTATCAAGAGCAGGTTCTTGTAAGGTACTCAAGAAAGAATCAAGATGGGTGACAAGCTTCCCTTTGCTGAAGGAGCATCTACCAATAGACCTCCACTCTTTGTAGGAGCAAATTATCCCTTCTGGAAAGCCAGAATGAAGATCTTCTTCGAGTCTGTTGATAGAGGCGTGTGGGATGCAGTGATTAATGGTCCTTTCACTCCAACTGTGAAGACTGAAAATGGAGAGTTGATTGAAAAACCATGGGATCAGTGGACTGATACAAAAAATAAAAAGGCTCAGTTTGACAGTAAGGCAAAAAATATTTTAACCTCTGCTCTTAATCTTGATGAATTTTTCAGGGTTTCTCAATGCACAACAGCTAAAGAAATGTGGGACATTCTTCAAGTCACACATGAAGGTACAACAGAGGTGAAAAGAGTAAGGAAGCACACTCTTATCCAAGAGTATGAAATGTTTCGAATGCAACCTAGAGAAACAATTCAGGACGTGCAGAAGCGTTTTACACACATAGTCAATCATCTGCTGGGCTTAGGAAAGAAGTTTGATGATGAAGAGCTCAATATAAAGGTTCTCAAATGCTTAATAGGAGCTGGCAGCCGAAAGTCACAGCAATCCTTGAAACAAAGGATTTGACTGTCATGAACACTGCAACTCTGTTTGGAAAACTCAGGGAACACGAGCTGGAGCTAAGTAGGCTAGATCAACTTGAAACTTCAGATAAACAGAACAATAGTCTTGCACTTAAAGCCAAGGAGTGCATAAAAAGTGATGAAGAGAAAGAAGATGAAAGCACAGAATTTGCTATGCTGGTTAAGAAGTTTGGAAAGTTCTTAAAAAGGAAGAATTATCCAAAAGACAGGTTCCAAGAAAATCAAAAGAGGTACACCAGAAAATCTGATTTTAATTCCTCTAACTTCTCTTGCTTTAATTGTGGGCAGCCAGGACATGTCAAGGTAGATTGTCCTCTTTTGAATCAAAGAAAAGATAGAATCCCAGAAAAGAATGAAAGAAGAGATAAAGATAAACGAAATCAGCACTTCAAGAAAGGCAAGAAAGCTTATATGGCCTGGGATGACAGTGATTCCAGCAAATCATCAAATTCAGATTCTGAATCTGAAAACCAAGCCAATCTATGTCTTGTAGCTAATGAAGAAACAGCTAGCCAAGTAAGTTCTTGTGATTCTGATATGAGTGAGAATTATGACACCTTGTTTGATGCATTCAAAGAATTACATAATGAAGCAAAAAAACTGGATTATCAGAATAATCGGCTAAAAGGACTGAATAACTGGCTAGAAAATAAGTTACAGGAACTGGAAGATCAGAATAGCAGACTGAAAGATGAAAACAGTCAACTAAAAGACAATGTCCTGCAACTGAAAAACCAGATACAATCTGATAAACCTGAGAATGATAAAACCAAATCTGCAAAGTGTGAAAACTGCATTAATCTCCAAAATAAAGTTGGTTATCTGATTAAAACTTTGGCAAAGTTTCAAATTGGTCATAATACTCTTAATCAACTTCTACATTCTCAAATCGATTTTTCAAATGGAAATGGTCTTGGTTATGGAAAACATTATCATGCTGCTAAGAACAAATCTTATCCTAGTAACAGATTTAAAACATGTTCTTATTGTTTGAAACATGGACATATATCTAGATTTTTCTATGTCAAGAATTTTGGGATTTCAAGAGGTGAATACTATTGGAAACTCAAAACATATGTTGTCCCTAACTTGAAAGGACCCAACTGGTTTTGGGGACCTAAATTTGTAAATTAACTTTGTTTTGCAGATCTGTCATGGAGCAAAAAGAACTTTATGGTATCTAGATAGTGGTTGCTCCAAATATATGACAGGTGATAAATCAAAGTTGATAAACTTCAAAGCATATGAAGCTGGTTCAGTTACTTTTGGAGACAATAGCAAGGGCAAAATCAAAGGATCTGGAGATATTGGAAACTGTTCTTCTTCACAAATTAAGGATGTACTATTTGTTGAAGGATTGAAACACAATCTGCTAAGCATAAGTCAGCTTTGTGAAAAAGGTATGAAGTGACTTTTGATGCAGAATTTTGTGTCATATACAACTGTAAGACTGCAGATATTGTGCACATTGGGAGAAGAATAAACAATGTATACATGCTGGACATTGAGCCCTCAAATCTCAAGAGCATTTGCTTGTTGACCAAAGAAGATGAAGGATGGCTTTGGCATAGGAGGTGTGGACATATCAACATGCAGTTATTGAACAAAATCAGCTGCAAAAGTCTTGTTAGAGGCCTTCCAAATGTGAAATTCGTGAAGGACAAAGTATGCGCATTTTTCCAAAAAGGAAAGCAGTCCAAAAGCTCATTTGAATCAAAGAATATCATCTCAACAAGGAGACCACTTGAGCTATTGCACCTTGATTTGTTTGGTCCATCAAGAACTGTAAGTCTTGGAAACAACTCATATGTTCTTGTCATTGTTGATGATTTCTCAAGATATAAATGGACATTATTTCTTTCTTCAAAAGATGAAACTTTCCATGCATTCAAGAAATTTGCAAAGATCATTTCAAATGAAAAAGATCTTAACATTGTTTCTTTAAGAAGTGATCATGGAACTGAGTTTCAAAACATGCATTTTGAAAAGTTTTGTTCTAAACATGGCATATCTCACAACTTTTCTGCACCTAGAACTCCACAGCAAAATGGAGTTGTTGAAAGAAAGAACAGGACTCTTCAAGAATGTGCAAGGACAATGTTGAGTGAATCCAAGCTTCCAAAATACTTTTGGGCAGATGCAGTCTCTACAGCTTGCTATGTACTTAATAGAGTGTTGCTTAGACCAATTCTTGATAAAACTCCATATGAACTTTTGAATGATAGAACTCCTAGTATTGCATATTTCAAAGTCTTTGGTTGCAGGTGTTTCATTCTAAACAATGGAAAAGCATCATTAGGCAAGTTTGATGAAAAAGTTGATGATGGTATATTCCTAGGTTATTCCATGACTAGCAAAGCATATCGTGTTTTCAACAAAAAAAACTTAACTGTGGAAAAATCTATTCATGTTGTATTTGATGAGGTCTTATGCCAAAAGAGAGAAAAGGTAATTCCCTTGCAGGTTCAGATGATGAAAAGTCTGAAAAATCTGAAAAGAATGAAGATTATGCAGAAAAATCTGCTGAAGCTGACAGACAGGATGAACCAGTCGACTATAACTCTGGATCAGTCGACTACTCTGCAGCAGACAATGCCTTATCTAAATCCTGGAGAACTCAAAAAGGATTGTCTCTGGATAACATCATTGGGAACGTTGAAAAGGGAGTAACAACTCGAAAATCTCTACATGATTTCTGTAATCACATGGCATTTGTTTCACAAACAGAACCAAAAAATATTCATGATGCATTGCTTGATCATAATTGGATAACTGCTATGAATGAAGAATTGAATCAGTTTGTTAGGAATAATGTTTGGCATCTAGTACCTAGAAACAATGAAATGAATGTTATAGGATCAAAGTGGGTTTTTAAAAATAAACTTGATGAAAATGGTATTATAACTAGAAACAAAGCTAGACTTGTAGCAAAAGGATATAATCAGGAAGAAGGCATTGATTATGATGAGACTTATGCACCTGTTGCTAGATTAGAAGCCATTAGGTTGTTGCTTGCATTTGCATGTCTTAAAAGCTTCAAACTCTATCAAATGGATGTTAAAAGTGCTTTTCTAAATGGCTTTATAAATGAGGATGTGTATGTTGAACAACCACCTGGCTTTATTGATTCTAAGTTTCCTAACCATGTTTACAAACTCAAAAAGGCATTGTATGGTCTGAAACAAGCACCTAGACAGTGGTATGAAAGACTTACAACTTTCCTCATATCACAAGGTTTTAAAAGAGGAGTTGTGGATAAAACTCTTTTCACCAAGAAAGTTGTCAATGATCTCATACTTGTGCAAATTTATGTTGATGACATCATTTTTGGATCATCTAATCCCTCTCTTTGTCAAGAGTTTGCTAAATCAATGCAGGGTGAATTTGAGATGTCAATGATGGGAGAATTGAATTTCTTCTTAGGTTTGCAGGTCAAACAGATGCAAAATGGAACTTTCATTAGTCAATCTAAGTACTGTAATGAACTGTTGAAGAAGTTCAACATGGAAAGCTGCAAAGAAGCCAATACTTCAATGTCCTCAAATTGTTATCTTGACTTAGATGAATCTGGAAAATCAGTTGATGCAACTATGTATAGAGGTTTGATTGGTTCTTTGTTGTACATCACTGCTAGCAGACCTGACATTATGTTTGTTGTATGTCTATGTGCAAGATTTCAAGCTAATCCAAAGGAATCACATCTCACAGCTGCAAAACGAATTTTGAAGTATCTCAAAGGAACTGTGAATGTTGGACTGTGGTATTCCACTGGTAATGAATTAAATTTGGTTGGCTATACTGATTATGATTTTGTAGGTTGCAAATTAGACAGGAAAAGCACTAGTGGAACATGTCACTTGTTTTAGAAACTGTTTGATTTCTTGGACAAGCAAGAAACAAGCATGTGTTGCACTTTCAACAGCAGAAGCTGAATATATAGTTGCTTGTAGCTGTACTGCACAAATTTTATGGTTAAAACAACAGCTAAGTGATTTCAATTTGCATCTTTCTGATATTCCAATCTTATGTGATAATACCAGTGCAATCAATCTAACTAAGAACCCTATACAGCACTCTAGAACTAAACATATTGAAATAAGGCACCACTTTATAAGAGATCATATAGAAAAGAAAGATTGTAGGATTGAATTCATCTCTACTAATGATCAATTAGCTGATATTTTCACAAAACCTCTTGGTCGTGATAGGTTTTTCAAACTTAGAAATGAATTGGGGATCCTGAACATCAATCATCTTTCTTAAAAATTTTCTACAGAGTTAAACAGTTTGTTAAATCTATGAAATAACTGACGTATTTCATTTAACTGACAATAACATTTTACTGCTGCAGATTTCAGTGTGTTAATTTCTTGTAACAGTCGACTTATTTCATTTAACTGACAACAGTACTTTACTATTACAGAAAATAGTTTGCTTATTTTCAGGAAATAACAAACGTATTTCATTAATTGTACCTGCAGATGCTGTTTCAATCAGAACAAGTCTATTAATTGCTCTGACTAGCTGACTAATTTCATTAACTACAATTAAATTCAATTGGGTTTTCAAGAAATCAGCGTTTAATCAAATCAATTTAAACCATATCTGTACACTACGTTCATTCGGTGCACTATCATTCAAAGCATGAACAGTTTTAGGTGCATGTGTATTCACTTTATTGGGCTTGCAGAACTGTGTTTCCATTTCTCAACATATTCTCTGCATTTTCTGAAACTGAACATCTGTGATGGAGTAAAAATCTGTTCAAAATATTTGCTCATTAATATTCGTTTGACCATGCATGCTTATCTCTCTATATAATTCTAAGATCTGTGCATTTCACATACTGCAACTATACTTCTCTATTTGCTGCATTTTCTCGCATACTGTTACATCATTCCAAACTCTCAGATTAAAATGTCAACCAATGAGTATTGTCCTGTTGAGAGTGATGATTCCGATGCTCCGATAGCCATGACATTTCAAAGGCTTAGAAGATCATCACGGAACAGGGCGTCCACACAAACTGCTACAACACAAACTGCAAGATCTAGCAGAAACAGAGGCTCATCCTCTGGGACACAGGCAGAACCGATCCAAATTGCTGGGCAAACTGCTGAACCTTCAGAAAGACGGTTTCCTAAGAGGTACAAGGTTAGGGTCAAGCTACCTCAACGTGTGGCCCCTGCTGTAGATGAGTCTAATGAAGAGACAGAATCAGAAGAAGAAGAACACAATGAAATAGTTGAAGCAGTGGAACTCAAAATGCAAAGGAAACAAATTCTTACCCCTAAGATTCTGAAATTCAGCTGGCTGGACAATGAAAATCTGACCTTCGTGAGGAATTCCCTTCATGCTCAAGGTCTTCAACAGTTTGTCGAGCTAGAAGGTAACTTCTACATAGATCTTGTCAAATTGTTTTATGCTAACATGAAGGTTGAGAACAATGTACTAGTTTCTCAAATAAGAGGCAGAGAAGTGCGGATTGACAACACTCTGTGGAGAAGAGTTGCTGGGTTGAAAAATGAGGGAATCAAAATAAGTAAAGGTAACACTGGAGCTGTACCCAATTTCAACAAGGAAGCTGTGTACAAGGACTGTTTGCGCAACTGTGATGAGGCTCTGATCCTCAAATACAATGTGGGAAGAATGAAACGCGATGAAAGGCTCTTAGCTTTCTTTCTTGCATGGCAGCTCATCCCCAGGGGTAGTAATCATGCACAGCTGATGGAAGAAGATCTTGCTCTAATTCATTGCTTGAGGAATCGCATAAAGGTCAATTGGATATATGTGATCAAGGGTCACATGTTCAAGGCAAAAAGACTGAGTGATCATAAGCTTCCTTATGCAATTCTGATCTCCAAGTTTCTGGATTACTTTAATTTTCCCACTGAAGGCGAGACCACCAAGATTGTCAACCATAAGCATTTGTTTGATAACTATTATCTTCGCAAGATGGGGTTGACTAAGGTAAATGGTGAATGGTCTTATGAAGCTGGAGCATCCTCATCTGCACAAGGAGCAACCTTCAATGCTGGGACTTCATCTGGAAATCAACAAGATTATTCAGCATATCAGATGGTTCCTTATTTTGCTCCTCCAACATACCAGGGAGTACCCATGTCTGAATTTGAGCAAATGCTTATTTCTAGACTTAATATTCTAACTTCCATGCAGCGCGACACCCATGAAACGATGGTAGCCAGGTTTACCAACGTAGACTATGAGATTGACCTGATCCAACGTCAACTTGCTGAACTACAAGTGACTGTGGACAACTTTGATGGCTCCAACACTAACACCTCTGCTGCTATGGACAAAGATGGTGCTGATGATGCAGATGAAGATGATGATGAAGATGATGACTGATCTAATATGTTTTTTTTTAATTTTCAGCATTATATTTCTGCAGCTAAAACAATTATGGGTCTGTAATATTCTCACACACTGATATTTTGATTAATCTACACTTTAGAACACTTAAAAATATATGCTATACCTGCTATTTGCTAATGTCAAAGGGGGAGATAATCTACCATCTCTTCTCTTTGTATTTGTTTTGATTTGCAGGTTGACATCATCAAATAGGGGGAGTTCGTTGATGATTTGTGATTTGATGATGTTTTTTAAGCTTTGATGATTGTGTTTATATTGTGCTGGGTTTGTGATTAATGGTTCTTGATTGATTTAGTATTTCTAGAGATGTTAGATTATCTGTACATGATTAGCAAATTGAAATATGATAATCTGTTGTTTTTATTCATTAGTTAGTCTGCTAATCCTGTTGCTCTAGTCGACTATTTTCATTAATGTACCAGGAATACAGGTTTAATGAAAATAGCTAGCTGGTTTGAGTCTTCAGTCGACTATTTTTGTTCCAGAACCCTCCTTATGCAGAACATGTGCAAAACGCGATTTTAAAGCTCTTAAAAGACCTTGACCCAAAGCTCCTCTTCAAGTCTATAAATACAATTCTCAAGGACGGATCAAAGTGAGAAAGAATTGAAGAGAATACTCTCAAGAATTACAAACATTCAAAGCAAAAGATCTGCAGAATTGTATTCACTGTTTTTACTGTTCAAGAAGATTTTCTTTCTTTCACTGTATCTTGTATTCTTTAATCTCTGGGGTAGAGATTCGTAAGTGGGTTTTAGAACCCTGTTGTGTGTGATCGGGGTGATCACAGTGGCTCAGTGTGAGTCAGTGGGTTTAGAACTGTTCTATAGTGTTTAGAATAGGTTCTTTGATTTTCTTGTAGAGTTTAAGAAATGTTTGTTGTAAAGAATACATTTCTGATAGTGATTAGGATCTGTGGAGTTGCAGATCACCAACTGGATGTAGTTCTTGCACAAAGAACGAACCAGTATAATCCTTGGTGTTATATTTTCTCTTCCTTCATCATCTGTTATATTCTGTGTTAAGAACTAACCTACTATTCTGCAATTATCAGTCGGCTAATTCTCAGTAAACTGCACCAGTAAATTTTCTGATACGAAAAAGTTTTCAATAAAGCTTTATATCAATTCAACCCCCCTTCTTGATATAATTCCGCATCTAACAATAATGAAGTGAGAAATTCAATTTTCAAGAAAGGAAAAGGACATTCTATTTATTAGAAAACAAGTAGTGAGGATTGCATCTCTTCAATGATGTAAAGGAACATGTTACAAATTCAAGGTGAATTGGAAATTCCACATGGTATAACAGTGAGTAAGATAAACAATATATAAAAAGAAATACCTACAAACTTAATGCCTTTAAGTTCTTTTATTGAAGGTGGTGTCTTGGTGTCTTATGAGTTTGTTACAACTCATTGGAGTCAAATCTAAAGAATTCTACAAATAGTATGAAAGCCGATGGCTCGTCTTGGTGATCAGTTGGGATGAGTATGACATAAGATAGGTGAAAAATTCTAAAATATATGGATTTCTTGTATCAAAAGTTTTCCCTTAAAAAAAAGTGAGCTCTGTTATAAAGAACGGTGACACAAAGAAAGGGTCACCGTTTAGATACTTACGATTGTTGAAAAAGATGTTTCCATTCGAGAGAGGGTGTACCAAATGTGAAAATTAGAAGAATATAACAAAAGAAACACCGTATAAGCAATTTCAGAGTGAAAAATAAGAATGGTTAATAATAAATCACTAAGTTCCCGTCATCATCTATTAGAGGAAAACCAGTTACTCTCTGTTCAACAAGAGTTTCCAGCGCTGTTTCAAATTTGATAGCATGTTAAAATTTTAAATTAATAAAAGAAGATGACACCAGACAATTTGAAAATCAGTAGCACGTTCATCCATAGGTGTAGTAGGCTTCACCACAGACAAAATCCTCTTTCCTCGTCATTGTCAATGGTATAAACTCCATTTGTTGACTGCATATAAGATGTAAAATGTGGTCAACAAATTGAACAACTTTTTCAATTTATTTCATGATAAAACGAAGTCATTGAGAATAGTTAAACCGTGTTTAAATAATTTCTTCAATTTATTTCATAATAAAACGAAGTCATTGAGAATAGTTAAGCAGTGTAAGCAAAGCAAACGAAGCATGCAGCACCGGTTTTTTTAAAACATTAATTCTTTGGATTAGGGAAACAAATCAATCACTCGAGTCATTTGTTACTAGCAATTAAAATTTGACAACAACATACCGGAAAAGAATTTTTGGAGAGAGATGCCGGCTACGAGCATAGGATCTGAAGCAGAACAGAGAAAGTACTGTAAATTAGCATGATATGGGGTCGCAGAGGACGACAAAAAGGTCACTGGGAACCAAATACTTGGATTGTGCATTGTCAGTGTGTACACCATTGCGTATTTGGGCCGTATAGCCCATCTAGATAATAGGTTATCAAAACCTTTCAATTTTCTTGAGTATTTGCTTTTACCTTACATTGAATAAGAAAATGCATTCCAATATAAAACTATGCATGTGACAAAAAAAAAGAGGTATTTATGCTTCTTTTTATTCATGGGGACAAAAAGTTCATGCACGAAATTAGGTGAACAATAAAGTATTTTATTCCTTTACCACTCACAACATTGAACATATTTTCTTCATTTTTAAAGTATCTAACCGAACTATTTTAGAACGCCAGTTTGATGATTCGTCCACTTTATATTCCTTTTTGGTATTGAAGAAAATGAAAAATTTGACACATTATACATTACCAAGATGCTTTAGGTAAGGTGGCTTGTTTCCAAAAATTATAAATCATGTCATTGCAATTGGTAAATCAGTTGCAACATCATAATACAAGGAAGATAGAGAATTTTCTGTATTTCACCACTTTTTCTTTCGTTCTTCTAACTTTCTTTCAATTTGCAAAGTTAATTATTAATTAGAATTTAATGATTAAGTGGTTTCAACATCTTACTCGATAATATAATTCATTCCATTGGTGTCTTCCAACATAGTTAAACTTCAAATTGAATCTAAAAAAATTAAAATTTGTTTTCACAGTGACAATAATTACAAAATATAGTCAATAATATTTTATAAGCATTATCAAAAGAACTTTATATAATTTGATCATTCTTATGAGACATTGATTTCTCTTTCAATATTAATATCTTCAATTCAGTAAAAAAATGAATAATATTAAATTAATTAATGTTTACTTTAACTTTAATTTGTTTTAAGATTACTACAATATTATTTCCTTTCATTCTATTTTAAAATTCTTAGCCATTGAGTTTAAGTAAGAAGTCTAAAGTGATTTTATTTTTTAAAATTTGTTCAGATGAAAAGTTTAGACTCAATGAATTGATTAAGTATATATACACAAAAATAATCAAAAAATTTAAATCTATAAAAAAAGTTAATTTTAATTGATTATCAATTTTTTAAATTAATTGTTGACTATTTTTTAATTAATTCATTTTTAAACACCATTCTTTAAATTAATTATCAAAGTTAAATTAGCTTGTAAACCCTAAATTAATTACATAAATTAATAAGTAGCTTCTTAGTCTTACATAAATTAATAAGATGTTTATATTAATAAAAGATCCAGTAAATTTTTATAATGGTTTAAAATTTACGGCTAGCACAATTTAATGGTAAATTAGACATTTGTTAATTCAATCAACAGAGGCCTGAGCAAAAATGAACAGATTTATTTTTGTGTTGCTCACTTTTTTAAAATAAAAAAATTACAAAAATATGTTGATAAAATATTTTTAGTAACTATAAATTAAAATTAAAAAAGTAGTAATATAATATATTTTATATATTAAAAAATGTAATAATATAAGAGTGAAAGCATCTGTCTCCAGAAGCCACTATTGATCAGTTTTGTCTTGTGAAGTTGTAAGTACATGGACAATGTGAGAAGCATTTTGGTTAAATTGTTGAAGAAGATTACTTGATAATTAGGTCTGTAATTTCCTGAACAGTGTCACAGTTAAATGTATTAAGATCCCAGGAAGAATTGTTTCTGCTAAGTATATTGGCTTGTCTGACATTTTTGAACTGGTAATTAAAAGGGAACCATGTTTAAAATAACATGTTGATAGTTGGTCTTTCCACAATGAATGCATAATCTGTTAGTTAGAGAAACATTCTATTTTAAAAGATTTTCACTGTCGCTTTATTCTAAAGATGTTGGAAGAACCTTTCTATTAAGATTCAAATCAGTCAAAATAGATAAATACAATTGTCTTTCTAGTTGTATCATCTTTGAAAACACTTGCCTAATATTTGTTTTTCTAGTTGCATCATTATTGAGAACACTTTGTTAATATTGGAAAAAATCAAATAACATGATTTGAGATATAATATGTGCGAATTGATTATATAATCCGTTTAAGATATCAATATCTAATTTTCTTCATTAATTGCATATCACCACAAGAACAGGGAATCAAACAAATACATTGAAGAACTAGCAGCAAATTTTCTAGTTCATCCCATATAATTTTTATTTGTGTAGAATATTTTGAAACAATGTAATTACCCTGAAGAAAATAAAGATCCTATTGAATTTCTGCAATTGAAAAAAATATCCCTTTGGAAAAACGTTTCTTCAAGATCCTTCCAATTATTCCAAAACTTGTGGATTCAAGAGATGGATTTCTGGAATAGAATGTTGTAAGCCGAAAGTATCATCCTATTGCACCTTTCCCATGATCCAAATAATGAATCCGTGATTAATTAATGGTTGAATTGAACTTTCATAAACGAATTTGATCTTACTCTTTTTGGTTGCAATGCCAATTTCATTATTGTCTGTCAGCTATGATAAAGTTTACCATTGAATGATAGTAAAACTATAACAAGAGAAGAATTTTCTTTTGGACATAGAAAACAGTAATTATTTTGCAATTAAAAATCAAATTTAGAAAGCCTAAAGACATTATTTTGCTGCAATAGATAAATGAGAAAATCTTCTAGGATTCAACATGTTAAGATTAGGTTAACTCATGCAATTCCAGTTCTCCCACAAACTCTTTACAAATTTTAAGCAAAAGTTCAGTCATGTACTTTTTACTTAGGTGGCTTAGGGTAGGACTTTTAATTTCTTTTTGAAATACCACAACTTTGGTACTTATTATATATGAAACATTTGTATATTTTCTCAGCACCTTAATATTTGTTCATGACACAATATGAAAGACTCTAAGACCAGGTGGAACAGTGTTTTATCTTCATTGCTTCATCTGCTAAACAAAATGTTAACCACAAGTATGCATTGTTCATATATGCTTCATGTTCAAAGACTCTTGCACAAAGAAGAGTAATGTGTTAATTAATATAAAATCATTTATGTACAACCCAACAACTCTAAATTTTGAAAGTTAGTTCATGATGACAACTTTAAAAGCTCAATCTGGACTTCTATAGCATGGCCTGCTTAACTTGTTATAGTCTGTCTGAATTTTAGAACCACATTACTATACTTCTCAAAAGCTACTTTCTTTTGTAGCATTTGCTATTGGGCCGGGTGGTGGTTTGTCTTGCTTCCATTCAAGTATTTTAATGTTTTTGACACAGGATGAACTTCTTTTAAAAAAAATTATAAGAGAAATACTAAAAAATTATTCTCTTTTATAAGTTAAATTAACTTGTATATATATAAAAGCAGTTTTCTATAAATTCTGTCATAAGTTTTTCTCATTCTTTTTAACTTGTGCACATGAAAATTTTACATATGGAAAAGTTAAATTCATGTTTTCAATTTTAGAAAAGTTCGTGGAGAAGTTAATCCAGACACGATGTTTAATTCATCCTGTAAAATAGGTATGCTAAGATCAACCAAACAGAGAATTTGCATCTACATGATTCAGCAAGTTTTTATTAAGATAAAGGTGATGAAGGAGTACATTGAGGATTTTGAGAGATGCCTTTCTTCTGTAACAGGTTAGTTACCTAGTTGCTAGCAGACAAATTTGTTATTTTTCCTATTTAGGAACTGAGATGGGAGAGTGATGAAGACGCCACGTCACATTTTCATTTGAGTTTTCTGATGTTTCATCTTATTGAAGATACATGCTTAAGTTTGATCCATAGTTAATTGTTTGTGGCCTAAAGTAGGTATACATAATAAGCACAAAATACTTTGTCCTCTAATTGAAGCTATGCATTAAATGTCTTTCATTGATTGGACCTTCTATGGGCATGCATTTGTTGCTGTCAGCAGCATGCACACAGATGTTTGATATGCAGAAGAACAAAAGAGATTAATTCTTATATAGTTTACCATACCAAGTTGCAAGGAAGATTATCTAGCTGGACATTGATATGTATTAAAAGTAAGGTTCCAAGATAAGCATAAAGTGGACAGAAAACCAAACTTCTCATAGACTGCCCCCTTGACTCGGTATGTTTATTGGTCCCCTACCTCTTAAATAAAGGGCAATGTACCCCCTTTGTCCAGGTGGTCTATCCCATCTACCTGCTTTTCAAGGTAATGATAACAATAATTAGTTGGCATTGTAGTAGTAATAGTGGCAGCACCAGCTGGAGTTACCAAAAATATAGCAGCTACTCAAGTTACTTTCACTCATGGACCTCAAGGTTTTTCTCATTCAATTGCTTAAAATATGGGAAAATCATAGTAATATATGTAGCTGTCCTTTAGGCAACTTCATTTCTTCAATGAGGTTTCATTGTATAACTCTAAGGCCAAACTTTGAAAGTGACTGGAATTATTGGAACTTGGAATTTGGAGGTGACATTTTTTTATACTGAAGAGGGCATGGTGTCCTAAACTGGGAATGTTTCTAGGTCCAGATAACACTTGTTTCGGTGTATTAAAACAGTTTCATGTATGTGTGTTTATCTTTCATATCAGACACTAAATTACAATACAGTTTAAATGTATTAACATTATTACTTGCTTAATGATAGTTTATTATTCACTTTAAAAATCTCTTTCCTCTTCATAATGAGTTAAACAAGTACTTAATCAATAACTTGAAACTTAAAACAATAAAGAGAGATATATAGGGACAGCAATTTGTTATGAAAATCAAAATTTAACAAATTAGTTCTGCACCAAGTCAAAAGTTATGTGGGTTATTTTATACACAATCAAATACAGCACTAATTACATTTTTACTCATAGAAGAGTCTTATTACAATTTAAAATTAATATAAAAGATAGACATACAAATGTGTAATTTTCTGATTTTTGTTCTGTTTTTTTACATAAATTGATTTAAATATATAAAATTTACTAATAAGTAATTATTTGATTGAAAAATTATTTAAAAAATACACAAAAGGGCCTATATCTATTTTACATTTCTCAGTATATTTTTACAAAAACAATATTTCTATGTTGCTAGTACACCTATTTTTACTTTTCACCCACAGAATTTGTTTTTTTTTTTTTTAATTTTTAAATATTTTGCTTTTAGTCCATGTGATCAGTTTCCAGTAAAAAAATTATATAAAAAGATATTTATAATTATGGGACTAAAAATATAAATCAATATAATTAGATCTAAAGGAAAATAGAAAACATAAAGAAATAAAAAATTATAAGGTAAAGTATATTCACTAATGCTAAAATTTGGAGCAAGTAAAAAAAATACAAACATGTTGCTTCCCAGAAAATATGCAAAGTGTTTATATTGATCAGAGAATAATCAACATCCAACTATATTAAAGATGATTCAACTAGGTTATATATATATAGGCATTCATTATTCACCTCTTAGACTCTATGCTTACAAACATTAATAACTTAAGTGTTTTTGTTATCATGCTACTAACTTAAGTGTTATACAACAAGTTATAAAAATGCAAATCCGTTCATGAACAGAACAAATTTATACAAAATCAAACCTAAATCACTGTGCAGCTAAAAAGAGATACAATTGAACTCTCATTTACAGACTTTTTTATATGTTTTATCCAAGGAGTATACATTCATAATTGTTGTTTTGGAGAGATATCCACTCTAAAAAAATTTTGTTTTGGTTACTTATCTCTAATTAAATATTTGTGAAAAAATATTTGGGAATTTTTTTATACTCTTTATGGATACTCACATATTTTTATTTTTTAACTTTTAAATAAAATTATTTAAAAATAATTTTTTAAAATATAAATTTAGATAAAAGATAATTTTAAAATAGTATTATAAATAAATTTAATCTTTCTAAAAAAATTTAAATAAATTGGACCATAATATATAATTTTAAAAAATTAAAATATTTTAATTTTATTGATATAAATAAAAGAAATATATATAATTTTAAGTAACTTTTCAAAAGTTAATATTTCTTTCATTACTAATTTTATTTTCAAATATCAAAATAAAATTTACTCATAATGATTAAGTAAAATATAATGATAGTTATAATCTTTTTCATGAATAGACGGATAATTCAATTATTTATATTTACTACTCAGGAACATTTATTAAAGATATTTTTTAATATTTATTAAAAAATTTATATGTAAATATTTGTTAATATATTTTTTTTTATTATTCCTAACTCCAATACAATTTTAAAATATGATTATTCACAAACTTTCTTTTTCAAACTCTTACAAATTTTAAATGATGCAAGGGATTCATTAAGTCTAATTATCCATTGTATTCCCATGACACTATAAAGAGCACATAAAGAGCAAGAATTTTAATTATAGATATAAGTCAAAAGCTTTTGATAATCAACATTCATTTAGATTTTGAACAATAATTTTGGAGAAAACTAAATAATATATTCAAAGTTTATATATATTATTAATATAACAAAAATAGTATATAATTTAATATAACCATAATTATAAAATAAATCATACATGTTTAAAGAATAACCTTAAGTTTTTTCAAATTATTGAATTTATTAATAATTTAATTAAAATTAAAAAAATTTACTATTTTTTATTATATAAATAATAATATTATTTTATATTCTATTTTATAATCTTGTTTTTATAATTGTTATTGTAGAAAATAATATTTTTATTATAATTGTAGAAATTGAAAGAGTTAAAATATAATTATATTTTAAAAACAATTATATAAAAATATGTTAAAAAATAAAAATATTTAAATGAGTTAGATAATAAGAACAAATGAATTGAATAAGTAGGAAGAGAATTTGTATTTTAGTGTGTATATTAAGAAGATAATGAATTGAATAGACCGATAAAAAATAAAAAAAAATATTTTAATTTAAATATTTTTTTAAAAAATATATTCTTTCCTTTGTATTTTAATATTTATTGTAATTAAATAACTCCTTTTGTAAAAATATTAAAAATTCCCATATTTAATGTGCATTGTGTATATTATTCTCAGACAGAGTGTATTTGCACTGGGGCAATGATTCACAATACTTTCTACATACTGTTTTTCAACACTCCACTTTTAAATAAACTTATAAGTGGATGATGATTTACTAAATCATGTTTCTCTTCTAACTATGAGAAAGAATATATTCTGTAATAATTTTCGGCAATAGTAATTTCCTAAATATCCCTTTAAATATAATTTTAAAATAATTCTTACTAAATTTGTATTGTTCTTTTTCAGACTTAAAAAAACTCTTTAAATTATATTATTACATTACATCCATGCATGTTGAACTGTGAGTTCAACCGAAAAAATCGAGTAAGTTCCTCCAGTGAATTGTTTTTCTCTTTACAGTGAAAGCATATAACTTCATACAAACTGTAGAAAGAGCATTGTGCAATATACTATTGACAGATTAAAAAGATAACCCAGTTTGACTTTTTTTATGCACTCACTATTTTTTTCATTGTATTTCTCTCCATCACGTCGCGTCTTACATCTCTTCTGTTCTTCTCTCTTATGATTGTAACATGTTGTCGTAAAAAAGTGTTGTTGTGAAGTGGAAATGCATGTTGTTGGGGACCCTGTTTGATTTAGGTTTCAGTAATCACTGACATTAATGATGACACTTTCCTAAAGAAGACCACTTGAGTCAGCAGCAACTAAATTAACGTGCAGATCAGATCAGCTTCTTTCTTAATGTATACTATATGGCTCACAGTCTCAGATCCAAGAACTCAATCCACAATGTTATCATTTTTCCTAAAAAACATCATCTCCACTTGCAATAACAGGACTTCGCCTTAGCTTCCCCATGCCTTAATCAATCACAATCAAGATCAAGCGACCTACCCTTAATCATCACACTCAAAATATTTTTATATTTATACTTTCAAAAGTTAATAAATTCACATATGATAGAATGAAAAGGAAGAACAGAAAAAAAAGAGTGTGGGCTTGGAGGCAGGTACTACTGTTAAGGGTTGATGATTCTATCTAGCAAACACAGGGGACCCACAAGAGCACCTCTCCTCTTAATTGTTTGGGCAACATAATCGATTTCCTCCTATTAAACAAGGTCAATCATGACTTACCAGAATGCCAATGAAAAAAAAAGAGAGTGGGAAGAGAAAAAAACAGGTGACAAATTCGGCATCTTGGATTTTAATTTTGAACTCACAATGCCATCATGGATTGTTCATGTAAAGGAAAGGGTTTTGTAGCTAGCTTCAAATTTTTGTGGTGCCTTTTTCCATCACATTAACCCATAATCATCACTTTTGTTGTTGTTATCTCACTTTCACAAGAGTTGATAAAACAAAAAGTTGAAAAGCCATCTCTAGATTACAAACACCTCTGCCTTCTCCCCTTATTGGGAGAGGAGGCGCCAAAATGATGTCCCTCTGCTGTATTTCTAAGTGCTAATTAACCTTTGTTCCTTTCTCTCGCAACACATTCTTACATACCTATAACTCATAGTTATACTAGTACCAATATTGATGATTTTAAAAAAATTATTATATAAATTTTGATTTTCTATAAATATAATTGAGTGCAGTGTTTACAACTTTGCATACAAAGTGATAGCAAATATTGTATGACCAATTAATTTTTGTTCTCTAACCACATCTTAGAATATAAGATGGTCACCTGATAATTTTGAATTTTTTAATCATATGTAATACTAAATAATGAATAATTTGTGATCTATTCATACTACCAAAAAGAATTATAATAAGAATGAAAAAAATGTAAATAGTAAACTTCCTTTCAATAATATAAATTTAAATAGTGTGGAAATCATCTTTGTTATAAGTTAAACAAAGAAAAAATAATCATCAACAAATTTTCTACATAAAGTATATTTGATTTTAAATCTTTAAGAAGATAAAACAAAAAGTACTTTAATATATGTAATTTGAAAATGTAAACATAATTTTTGCACTAAAATAATATTAGATTAAGAATTTTATGCATCATCCTTATGTATATTTCAAAATCCATCTAAATCCGGAACACACAGATATACATAAATAATTTATGATATTTATGACATATGGATAAATAGAATAAAATGAAGAAATGGAAATAAAATATATATATCATATAAAACCTTAAGTCTCTTTGGCTTCAAATGGGAATGATAGTTGGATCTATATTGTCACTACTGAATATATTTATATGGGATAATCAGAAACAACATTATAAAATAGTGATTTTAAAATAATGTGAAGATGCAAGAGGTTGGCTAAGAGCTACTGCATTGGAGGAAAATGCATACTTTTATAGCTCAAATGTGATCAAGATGTGAAAATAGTTGCAAAACTCTATAACAAAGGATTTAATAGTAAGTTATACTTCATTTTTCATGTAAATGCATAAGGCGAATTTTTGAGGGTTTTGGTGGGCTACAGTACATAGTTTCGTTTCAGATGATTTTTATTTATGTTTGTATGCACAAATACAATGTAACTAATTGTGCCTGAATAATATTAAGATGTAAACATAACTTATGGTTAACACTCATATAATCATCCAAGAAATCATCAGTGATGAAAAAAATAACTAAAGTATAAACTAGTATAACAATTTAAAGAGAAGATGTGTATTAATTTGAGTTCTAAATTGATACATAGATAATGAAATTTAAGTGTGGAAATTGTGGAAATCGATACATACAAATAAAAACATAACATTTAATGTAGTTAAGTATATCAAGTGTTAAAAATATCACATTCATCTCAACACTTATTTAATAACTGAGAAAATGAATAATTATGTAATAAAATATAATACATAATTATTAATTATTAAAATATAGCACAAAATTTCTTCAAATTTAGAAAATTGTCTAGGACATAACTTCTAAACAAAACCCAAAAGGTACGAAAATTCAATATAAACATAACATATTAAACTAAGGGAAATTCAATATAAACTTTTACATTGTTATTTCTTTTGTGATTCTTAACTTGGAAGCACATATTGTCCCTTTCCTACAATCCATTTTTAGTGTAAAACTACTTTCAACCTTTATCAATCTTCGCTGACTTTTTTGGTGTGATTAGAGATCTGCATTTGATTACCATGTGAATAAACAATCTAAATTTGTAAATAAAGAACCTTGGACAAATAAAATTTCTAAATAAAAAAATTGGCACAAAGAGTTTTTGTTAACAATTGTAAAGAACTGCAATGATGTTCAAGAAATGAGAAGAATTTATGGTAACAATAAAAAAAATGACAAATCAATACCACATGACAAAGTATAACACATTTGGAAAAGGTATTATCTTTCCCATAAGTAGTTGTTCCGAAGAAAAGATGCAAAAAAATGGTGGAAAAACTTTACAATGATATCTTAATCGAATAAGAGTAAAAAGAGGTCAAAATAGAAAGATTTTAAAACAAAAAAATACCCTACCTAGTCATTAAATGCATGGTAGTGAATCTTGCTTTGTTGTTAAGTATATAAATAATTAATTATTTATTTAAACAAGGAAAGCATTAGGATATAATTCTTAGAAAAATTGATAATGAAAATGAATTTGAAATACAAAAAATAAAAATGTGTTTGTTATTTAATTGGTGTTCCAAAAATTATTTACTTAAATTTAATTTTAAAATAAGATATGCAATGAATTTGTTATTATTTTTGTTAGTTAAGAAAGTCTAATTCAGTACTCAAAGAGAATGCAGTTTATACAAATAAAAATATTTGGTGACTACAATACCACAACAACTTAGTTTTAGTTTTGTTGATGATTAAATAAAAAAAAGTATTTAAATAACATAAAAAAATTACTTTACTTTTCATACTTAAGGTTGTGTAACTAATATTTATTTAGTTTTGAAAACAAATTGATGATAACACTCATATAATCAGTCAAGAAATGGAGTTTATGGAATAATAAATAAAGTATAAAGAAGTCTAACAACTTAAAGAGAAAATATGTTCATTCAATTGTAAATACATATTCAAAAAACTTTTAAAACATACATCATTTGAGATGGAACTTTAAAAATATATACATACCATGAAATTAAAAAAAAGAAGAATATATCATATTTGATGTAGTTGGGCACATTCAGTGTTAAACACATTAAATTGCTTTCAACACTTATGGACTAACCAAGTAAATGAATTGTTGTTGAAAAAATTGGCATTGAAAACAATACACTTTGCACAAATTTAGTTGGAAAGTTATATTCATATTGAAATTGATACATACATTGGACAAAACAATTTCATATCTAATCTAAATTTCTATAATGAATAATGAAATAATCCACATTAAAACAGAAAAGACAATAACAATGCAATAATTCATTATAAATTGATGTTTTTCCGGAAAAACACAACATTTAAACCATAATAGAAGATAATAACGTCTTAATATGTTTTACAAATTTACATTAAAAACCTATAGTTTCGAGAGTACATGCAGTTTGGACACACGTCTATTACAAACGAACATCAATTACCAATAAAACAGAAAAATTTAGTAAGAAAGATTTCAAAAGAAAAAGTTAACCAAAATGTTCTTGCCATTCAAGAGTTCATCCATGTTTTTCTCTGCCCTTGTTAATTGTGATGCCTGCTACTTAATTTTTTTTGAAAATTTTAGCATTCTCGTACAATTTCTCAAAAATAATTACAAAAATAGTAAAAGTTATGCTTCATACACAATTTTAATATAAAAAGAATTAGTGACTTTCTGTTAAGAATTCAAATGTGAGAATGGGCATAAAGTCGCACATTAAGTAAAAATGATAAAGTCGTATAAAAGAAAAACAAAAATTCATAGAGATTGAATCTTAAGATTTTATGTTGGAAGTGGTGTCATCCTTTCTTATATACTCATTCCATAAGAACTTCCATAAGAACTAGTTGCAACACTCACACAGTTACCATGTAAAATAAAGATTAATTATGAAATTGTATTTAACTATAATGATTTCTTCTATAAAGTCATTTATATAATATTTTAAAAATTTATCTATTCTAATAATTTTTGTGAAAAATTACATCAAAGTAATAAATTTTGTCAATTTTCCTTCCCCTTAATTACTTGGATATGTTATAGAGTTTTATAGGTATATGTATACGTAAAATGAACATGAATTGAAAATAATTACTTTACTTCTTTTGAATAAATATAGAAATTATAATTTTAAAATTGAATAAATATAAAATTTGCATTTATAAAAATGAATTAACATATAGTACATATTTAAAACAAAACTGAGTTATATAAATTAGTTGTTTCAATGGGCTATTCTTCATTTTAACGTGGACTTTAATTATATATTTTGTTACTTAATTATTATCATTATTAATTTGTAAATTTTATAAATTAATTTTATTTTTCGTGTATATTATTGAAAAAATATTTTTCATAAGGTCCTAATAGTGGTAGACTCAAATGTGGACTTAAAAATATTGAATATTCTACACTTTCTCCAATACAGTGTTTCATAAGGTGTTATTTCAATACTTGTATGATAACTTATTATATGTAAATTCTACCCATGGTAATATTCCATCTCAGTTTCCATATTATCTAACACATTAGTTCCAGGTCTTCCTGAGGTTCTTTCAGATTGGCCATCTATTTAAAGATGATAAACATAACTCATATTCAATTTAGTACCCAAAACATCCTGAAGAGTGTGCTAGAACTTAAAGGTGAACATAAAATCTTAATCTAATATAATATTGGAGAATATTCTATGGAATCTTATGATCTCTTTGATGTGTTATTGAACTATTCTTATTCTAAATATTCAATGTACTTTGGTTTATTACGGTAATTTTATATTAGTATTTTTTTAATGATAATTTATTATTATTAATTTTATAGGAATCTCCAATTTCATGAATAATATAATAAACAATGAATTTGAAGTGGTTTATATTTTAAAATAAAATATGTATTATATTTTTTATTATACATAAATTTTTTATTAAACTTTTAATTTAGCCATTGACTTTTAAATTTAATTAATTTTATCATTTTTCAACTTATAATTTTACTTTCACATCAATAATGATATTTTACTAACCGATAGAAAGTTGGTTATTTGTAGAATTGAAAGGAAATATCCATGTTTTCTACAAATAATAATAATTACGAAATTTAAACATTTAAAATAATTTTTAGACCAAGCTAATATTATTAAAAAATTATACTTGTATAAGTTTTTATAAACATTTGCAATAAGAAGTTAAATAAAATTTTAAACATGAACGAAACTTAAAAAGTTAAGGTTTGAAATATTTTAAGTTAATCTTATAAAATAAAATAAAATATATTAAAAATAAATTAAATATCTATACATCTCACCATTTCTTTTAATGTAATCTTTTATGAATTAATTTTATTTTTAAATAAATAAAAATATTTATTTAATAAAATAAATAAGTAAAAACATTTTTATTTTAAAATAATTAAATATCTTTAAAAAATAAATACTACATAATTTTTTAATATCAGTTTTACAAAATTATATATATTTTAAATTATATTATTTTATATTTTTCAATTACGTACTTATAAAATTATAAAAATTAGATATATTTTTAAAGATATATTATTTTAATATAATAAAAATGTAAAATACACATGCACGAAAATTCACATGTTTGAACTAATTTAAAAATAAAAGTATTTTTCCATCAATCTACATTCTATTAACATGACTGAGAATTCATTTCAATTTATAATCAACTCCTCTAAATTCAATACAATAAATGATAAAGATGAAATTGTTTAGTTTACTAGTTTCTCTATTTTAAAATAGTGATAATTATTATGCCTTTACAAAAAAATATAGTTTTTAAGTATTAATCCACTTAAAAGAAATTTAATTTGTTTAATTATTATCATAATATATATATATATATATGACAGAATTTTAAAATTTATGGGAGTGGATAGTCTAAATCCTCGGATTACACTACATTCTCAGCCACTGAAAGTCTTTAGGTGGTAAGGTCATTCCCTTTCATATATATATATATATATATATATATATATTTACTTTTAATATTTATTTATACCTTTTCTTAAAAAACATGTCAATAAACAAGAATATTCAAAATCATTTCATATCTATCTTTCAAGTTTCTCTCTTTTAATATTCATTGTTGTTGTTTTTTTTTTCTACCATAGAGATTACTTACCTCTAGAAAATCACTTTTCTTTATAGGTTTCCAATCTAACACATCTACATGGTAAGATTACTACACTAAATATTACGTGCTTACTATACTTTTATTTTTTTTTATGTTTAATTTTTTTTCATTTCAAAAACTATTCTTATTAATTATTTTTTAATTTAAATTTATAATTCACTTTCTTCAAATATAATTAAGGATATGTTGGTAATTTTCTATTTAACACAATTAATTTATTTATTTTTCACATAAAATCAACCTCAAACTTTCCACCCACTTTTAATCCAAACTATCTCACTTTCTATTGATGTTCTCCTTTATTTTCTCACTTTCTACTCTCACCTAAATCAAATTAATTTATCTCCATAGAACTTATAAGCTACCAACTAATTTATCATATAGCTTTGCCAAACATACCCACAATATACTTAGTGTATATCACAAATATAATAATCATGAAATTATGTAAATAAACTAAATCTATAATATTTAATTTCAAAATACCAAGAGAGATTGGTTTTCAAACCAAAGTATAAATTCAAATATTAACCAGAATTTGTTAATTTTTAGGTTAATTATCATCTAGCTATACAAAATTTCACAACATAACTATCATATAAAATATTGTCATACAATTCTCACACACATATATACACGTACACACATGTAGGGGTATGGTCAAAACATAGTATATAAATGGGGTGCAAACCTTTGATAAAGGTTCATTTTAATATTTAGCATATAAGGTGTTTGATAGAAAGACAAAGAGAAGAAAGCAACACGAAAGATTCCCACTGGACACGAAGATAATCCCAAAGGTTATCTAAGTGTGAAGGTTCACTTCACAAGAGCTCAAGGAAGAAGGGAAGACAAGAAATTAAACAAGATAACAAGAAACAAGTAATAAGCTTGAATATAGGTGCTGGATAATTAAATGACAAGAATGTAAAGAACATGGAAAGTAATGGAAGAAGAGATGATAGAGAGGGGAAGGGGAATGGAATGCATTCACGCCACTTGGGGGATGGACCAACCCAAGATAAGTGGTGATTGCCACCACTTGAGCCAAGGCTCAAGATAAGACACAAGAAGGGGAAGAACACTCCCAAGAACACACACAAGCTCAAAAGCTAATGCTCTCTAATTTTTACTCCAAAATTCAACCCTTTACAAGTGGTGGGGAGGCCTCCTTATATAGGCAAGGGTTGGGGACCTAGAGGGAATTACAATAGAAAAGATGCTAGGCATATTCCACTCTTGGTGGGCAAGATACAAAATTCTAGAAGCTAGGTCTAAGCTTGGCCTCCAAACCCACACAAGCACCTTCTAGAAGGTCAAATGTTGACCTTCTCCACTCCCTTGGACGTCCTACCTCATGGGTCTTGAGCCCATGTGCTTCCTTTGCCCCCAACAAGGCTCCACTTGTAGAAAAAAGGGTGTTCCAAAAGCAATCCTACAAAAAAAACAGCAAAGAAACATAAGTCTAGGAAATTTTAAGACAAACTAGAAATGCTAAAAAGACTAAAGAAAGAGGGTGAGGAGGAAGTGTCTCTTCTCATCATGCTTCTTGTGATCCTCCTAGAACACTCCTCTCCTTTATTGGTGGTCAAGGGCTCATCAACCTTACTTTAGAATTCAATTTTGTGAGGTTGAATTAGACATAAACTCATTTACTAAGATAATATCAAAGCCATATAAGTTTATCCTAGTGAGATTCTTTGAGGCTATTGTTCCAGCAACTGTTGACTCCTGTTAAACCCACAAATATTTAATCTAATGTTTGAGATGTTCATTCCTCAATGTGAGAGAGTGTGTTGGAGATCTCATGTTGACTAGTGATATGACCAAATTGTAGTATATAAGTTGAATGCAAACTTTATATTACAAGACATTTTTGTAGGATTGAGTTGGACAAAATCTCACAACAAAAGTTCAATAAAAGGCGACAACCATGTAAACTTGTATCTTTTCTCTAATCTCAAATTTAAGAACGTTATTCTTGTTCAAATTCTTGATTTAAAATATCATATCATAATCATTAAAAATTGTTAATAATCCAGAAAATAACAACATACAAATCTTAGACCCTTATCTCTTGCTCTAGTCTATGACATTTTGCTCTAAAATATTAAACACTCAAACAATGTTCTCCTTTTTTATAAACTTCTTGAATCAAAGAGTCCAACTCATAAGCATAAAAAAATGTTGATAATTGAAAAAGAAAATTATGGTTGTCAATATCAAATGAAAATAACTTTTCAATAAAAAGGAAAAATAACTTCCAACAAAACCTCAACAAACCCTAAACCTTGAACTCTTATATCTTGATAGTGTTGAATTTTGACTAATAATTTTGAAGAGACCAAAATAATATACTCAATTTATATGTATTACTAGTGTCACTAATTAATATAACAAACATAATTATGAAAAATCACATTTTTTAAAGAACTAGTATTCATTCTTTCAAATTTTTTTAATTCATCAACAAAATCATACTAAAATTTTTAGCAATTTATTTCTCAATGTAAATAATCATATTTTTTTCTTCCATTCTATTTCACAATCTTGTTTTGGTAATCTTTAAGACAAAAAATGATTTTCTTGTTATGGATGTAGAAACATGAAAGAGTTAAAATAAGATTAATCAAATAAAATTTAAAATAAAGATTAATGAAGTAAAATGTACTTTACTTCCTTATTAAAATCTAAAAAATAAACTACAAAAACATAATTAATTACTAAGGGACATAAGCTATAACAAATTTCATACAATTCTTTTAAAATTAAGAATACTTACATGAGTTAGATTGTAGACAATATATTTTAAATATTCTTTACAAATGAAAAGAAAATATATTTTTTTGCATGAGAAACCGTAAAAGCTATTCTTGTGTATGAGAAATGTTATAATATAAAACTAATATTTTACTATCAAATGGGACAAGAGAACATTGTCTTTGCTTTCTTCAAGAACAAGACATATATCACTACAAGTAAATCACGTATTACCGACATGATATTCTTCATGGAAAAGTTTCCATCAATAAATTATAAAATATAATGAAAAATAAAATTTGTTTGTAAAATAAGCTATATGCAAATCCGTCGATAAATTTTAATATATTTAGAATATATATATATATTTATATGTTTATATATGTACATATTTATATATTTATACATTCACACATTTATATATTTATATGTTTATAATTTACACATTTATATATTTATACATTTATTTATTTAACATTTACATATTTATACATTTACACATTTATATATTTATATGTTTATGCATTTATACATTTATATATTTAACATTTACACATTTCCATATTTATACATTTATATATTTTTGTATGGATATTTGCAAATTCTTAATTGAAAGTCATTGTAATTTCTTAGTTAGAGTGTCAGTCTTCAACTTTCTACTCCTACTAATGTTAGTTTATCTAAAATGTATTTATGTATATATTAGAACCTATAAAAATAACAACAAATATAGTAAAATTAAAATAATTGGACTCCTAAATAAATAATCTAAAAAATATTTTTTTCTTTTAATTTATTTCATAAATAATTATTTACTTTTACCGATGGTCAAAATCTGTCGGTAAAATTAGTTTTCCTTGTATTAACAAATAACAAAGTTACGATTTTCTATACTAAAGAAAGAATGAACTCATTAGACAACTTAGGAAAGATAATATATTAATTATCTTCAAAACATTTTATCAATTCTTTTCATAATTAATTTTAATTTTAATATTAATTAAAATTAAATGACATACAATTTTAATTTTAGAATTTTGAAAACAAAGATCCATCATTACTTAGTTGAGTGTATGACTTTGTTTCAAGAAAACTTAAAGAAAACTTAAGTATAAGAAAATGTTGTTAATCACAAATAGAAACAAAGGTTCTCAATAAAAACATGCTCTTCTTATTAAAAATAAAAGAAAATTATTTCTAGACTTGATAATCGACATAACATCTTTTATTTTATTTTGTCTTAGTCTTCCATACAGTAAAGATTTGAGAAGTAAGAAAATTTCACATAAGCAATTATCAGAAGTGATTTTCATTTTTCACCCTATCATGTCTATCACGAAAAGAGACAAATCAAAAAACAAAATAAATGGTGAAAAAAGAAATTACAAATAACAAAAAACCAACAACTGTTATTATAATAGACATGATTAGAAAGATAAATTTTTTAGGTTTAATGAAACAAATAGTTTTGTTGCATGGTTATATCATAACATGGTAAGATCATACAGTTATAAGTACTTGATGATTATACTTATCTTGGAAAATGATTGAATGAGATATATGTTATAATTGTGTGAGAGGGTAATAATCTAATTTTCCTCGAGTATAATACGAGTATTAAGTCATACATCTATCAAAGAAATAAGATATTCAACTTACATAATATAAATGAAGGTATCAAGTAGTGAAAGTTGATAGAGATTCTTGCACATTTTTGTTGAATAGGTGATAAAGAATAACCTTAATTTGAGGTAGGTTCTTGGTTGATATAAAAAAAAGTGGTTGTGATGCTCATATGTGCCTTGATTATAGATTTGGTGGTAGTAACTTGTAACAAGATTAGTCAACATGTTACCTAACGTGGAGTTATTGAAAAATAAAGATATCCCAATCATTATGACAAATCATGAAGAAAGAATGATGGATATAGAAAAGATAAAATTGTTAAGACTGGAGAACACTTAACATATGATCCATGAATCATGTACCATGTATGCAAAATCACTAGTAAGAAACAACTAAATATTTGAATGAGGGATTTCATGATGGGAAAGAAATGAGATTTTGTATTTAGGATGGTTATTGAAATTTTTTAAGATGAGACTATTTTTGTGGACAATCTTATCTTCTTTCTTATATACTTTCTCCTTCTCACCTCATTTTCAATTTTTCTTATTATGTACCCCGACTTACATCATTTATGTGATAAGTTTTATCAATTTTGTATTATTAATACAATTCTAACCTTATTTTTCATTTAATTTTTATGTTCTCTTTACTCTATTGTACTCATTTTTCTATTAGATAACTCAACATCATCTTCTAAAAATCTTAGTTTATGTCTTTAGATATTCAAGTTGAAATAATGTATCTCCTAAACTCTTTTATTATTTACTAACTTATCTATATTGTGAGAGTTATATCATTTGTCAAACATATGAGAGAGTTATATCATTTGTCAAACATATGAGTTAAAAATTATGTAAATAAAAAATAATCACATGAATCACTTAGAATATATTATATAATAGAAGTTGTACTTCCAGTTTTCAAATGCATGTGTATCTTTATTTTATTTTATAAACTTATATATTTGAATATTTTAAACTTTTATATATGTATATGAATAAGTTTATGTTTTCAATTATTTAAATTTTAAATAGTGGAATAAGTCTCCAAAAAATTTAGTCTAAACCCAACTAACATCCAAAAAATTAAATTTTGATCTCATCTTGATATGTTAGTTGTTCTGGTTTCTATTAGGATTTTAGGATTTGTTCACTTTATTTAGTTTAAATTTTAAAATATTTTAATTTAAACTCAAATTTTATATATAATTAAATTAACTTAAGTTATGGGTATGAATAGTTTTTTTTATGCATAGAGACTAAACCCATTTATTACGTGGATTATGTAGCTTTGGATCTAAAAATGTTTTCATCTCTGTATCCAAATATCGTGTGTCGGTTATAAAATAGTAAATATTTAAGTTGTTATTTAACTATGATGCTGGAAAATACCTTTAATTTTTTTTTTCATTTTACTTTGAGTTCAAATAACAATTTCTTGAAAATCAAGTCAAAACGTGAAAGATGGACAAGTTTCAAATGTTCCGATACTCGCCAGTGTCAAAACCTTAAAATATTGTGTGATCAACATTAATTTTTATTAGTAATGATAATAATGTTAGTTCACATGTCCCTTGGTTTGATAAGAGTACTATCTCCCCTATTTCTAAGTGTCTTTTAAGTGTCTTTTAAGGTTTTTTTATATAAATTAATAAAAATATTAATTTTTATAATTTATAATAAATTTTTAAAATATTTTTAATAATATTTTTAAATAATTAAATATAATTTATTGATTAAAAAGAATACAAATAAAAGAATAGAAAATAGTTAATTAATACCAACAATAAATTATTCAAAGTTTATAAAAAATAATTTAATTGTTCTAAATATTTTTAAATCTAAAAATATATATAATAAAGAATAATTAATATAATATTAAATTTTACAAACACCAGAAGAAATATTTTTTTTCTAAAAAGAAAATTATTAAAAAAATAAAAAGAATAATTTTTTCATGTTCTAAACTTGAAAAATGCACATCTATTTGGATTGATTTTACAAATGGTGACTTTATATATAATAAGTTAATTCTTAGTAATACCTATAGAAGTCTTAAAATCACCCATCTTTGACCTAGCCTATGTTTTAAATATATTATGATTTTTAGGTTTGTTCATTGATAATTTTGGTCCACTTTAAAAAAAATTAAAAAAAAATATATATAAAATATTGAGCATATATATATATGTTAAATTTAAATTATATTATTAAAATTAATTTTAAAAATTTTAGATAATTTGATATATAATCACTAATACATTTATATACTTCAATAAAATAATGTTATTTATATTTAAATTCATTTTTTAATTTCTTTTAAAGTGGACCAAAATTATCAAAACAAACCTAAAAATCATAATATGTTTAAAACAATGGCTGAGTCAAACATTGGTGATTTTAAGATTTCTATATCTAACTTACAACTAAGAAATAACTTATTATATAAAAATTTAAATATATATGCATTTTCCAAGTCTAGAGCAAGAAACTACCAATTTTATCGAACTATAAATGATATGTGAATTAACTTTATTATTACTATAAAAAGTGAATTTGATCTAAGTTTGTTTAACCTCTGAGTTAAATAAATTGAAAAAGGGACATAATTTAATTTAAACTACAATTTTTTAACCTAACATAGTCCGTTGTGTATGCTTTATAAGTCAAATTCATTTTAATAGTTGTAATAATTCAAATGTTGACGTGAAATATTATTTATTTATAAAAAAATAAACATAATATGTACTACAACAAATGTAAGACTGTGATAATGTTTCATTTTTATTTTCAAAAATTATATTCTTGAAATATTATATTTAAGAATAATATTCTCATAAAAGTATTTACTAATTTAAAAAATTTAAGATACTTACCCATTTTCTAAAAATAGAATGTAATTAAGAATATATTTACATAATCAAGTATTAAATATCATAGAAATAAAAATTATCTAACAAATAACATCTAATGGATTAAGATCAGTTAAATAGTTTACATTTATTATTTCTGTAATATAATATTTTTTTATCTCTCTTTGCAATTTTCTATTATTAAATATTTTAATTATATTTATAAAGAACATATGTATTTGTTTGTGGACATAGAAATATATTATTTTGTGAGAGATTTTTTTATATGCAACCTTATATTATAATGTAATTATTTCTTTTATTTTTATTCTTATCTTTTTATTGTTATTGTTGTTTTGACCATTCTCATTTTCATATTAACAGAAAAAAGAATAGGAGAAATAAAGGCCTTTAAATGCACAAATATAATTCTTTTGTTTTGGTGAAGACTAATACAAAATATGAATCCTAAACAGTAAGGTAACTAAGTTTAACGTTTGATAGTTTAAGATTTTGTTGGTCAATAACTGAAACATATGAATTTTCAAATGATATTTCAAAGTTTAGGCAATAGAGTATGTTCTGGGATTAGGGATGCGTCTTCTTCCCTTTAATTTTATTTTCAACATCTTATTTGTACCACAAAATTGTTTGTTTATTTTTTGCCACCTGAATCTTCAAATCTGTAGGAAAATAACCTAACTGATTTAGGCATGAAACTCGTTGATGTGATGCTTACATATATCTTGGACTTCCAAGGAGACCAACTCATGAAGTTAGATTTATTCAACTCATAAAACGATCATTAGGATCTATAAAAGGGAGATATCATGTCCTCAAAGGGAAAAAAACACCTTCAATCTTAAACCTTAAACTTTGTTAATTGTTACAGGGTTTAGTTTTATAATCATATCCAATGAGTATTACCTTGTGGCTTTTCTTTCTACCCTTTTGCCTCTTAAACTTGAGCACCAACATCATTTCAGTAACTGGTCATTGTCTTGGTCATCAACAATCTTTGTTGCTCCATTTGAGGAACAACCTCATATTCAATCCAACAAAGTCCAAAAAACTGATTCACTAGAATCAAAGCAATGATTGTTGTGAATGGATTGGAGTGACATGCAACAAAGGTCATGTTATAACTCTTGACTTAAGCCAAGAATCCATCTCTAGAGGTATTGATCGTTTAAGTAGTCTCTTCAAGTTGCAATATTTGCAGAGTTTGAACTTGGCTCATAATGATTTTCATTCTGAGATTCCGCTAGAGT